>OY856412.1:238514243-238744243 GCA_963693085.1 Alisma plantago-aquatica | reverse complement strand
GACGCTTAAGGAGTCTACTTTTAGTGTCACCCACTTGGGCGTCGCTTCAAAACCGATGACAAAATGCTTACTTAACCGAAACTATAGGTGTTATATGTACTAGTGCTTGTACCTACTGAGAGCCTCATTGGAGACAAACAAAGTGTCATCAAAGGGTATGAGACACAAAATGGAAGACGAAGATGATGCTCTAGCTGGGGCCACCCTCTTTCTCCTATTGGACGCCATGGAGACAAAAAAGAGAGGATGGAGGGAGAAAAATCAAGAGAAACACCACCACAACCTACCCACACACTAGGGTTGATAAGAAAGAGGTCAAAGGAGGTCGATCTATGTCAAACTAGGGCTAGGGAGAGGACGGTCGAGGTTAGGGTTGAGAGATTAAGGGAGTTGGAGGTTGGAGCGGTCGATTTTTCTCTAGTTGAGAGGGAGAAAAGTTAGACGAACCTAACTTATTTTTTCTCCAACCCAACCATCCTTTGAGTTTTGAGACTCAAAAACTCAACCGATAGGCTCATTAAAAAAACTCTCGACCACCGATCGGTCGAGTTGGCAACTCGACCGATGGTCCAATTGAACCAATATTGGAAATTCTAATTTCTAGCCATTAGAGTGCTAATTAAATTTAATTTTCAAGTCCATTTTGCATTTTAAACATACTTAGGCACATATCACTCATCATTGGGTACTATTTTGCGATAAAACAAGCATTTGCAAAAAAACCCCAAAACAAGAAAAAAAACAAGGCAAAAAGAACATGAAAACTGATTTTAGCATATTAGCAAGCAAGGATGATCAGAACACAGGCAAAGCATATAGGATAGATGACAACTATCTAGAAGGCATATCAGATTCATTCAAACCAGTTATGGGCAGTTTAGATCGAATAAAGTTAAATTGCTATCTAGCTAGAGGTTTTGTGAAAATGTCTACTAACTAATTTTCCATGTCCACATGCATGATATAGATATCCTTTTTGGCAATGTGATCATGAAGAAAATGATGATAGACATCTATATGCTTAGCTCTACTATGCAAGATAAGATTATATGACAAGTTAATTACACTAGTATTATCATGATAGATAGGAGAAGCATCAAAATGAATGTTAAAGTCTTGGAGCATTTGCTTCATCCATAGGACCTGGGCACAACAACACCCAACTACAATGTATTCAGCCTCTGTAGTTGATAATGCCACTGTGCTCTGTTTCTTGGAAAACCAAGACACCAAGCATGGTGCTAGGAGAAAGAAAGTGACACTTGTGCACTTTCTATCAATCAAGCATCCTGCATAATCCACATCACTATAAGACATAAGAGTAAAGTCCCTTGACTTGGTATACCATAGTCCAAAATTTTGAGTTTTGGCTAAGTATCTTAAAATCCTCTTAACAACTATAAGATGTGATTTCTTAGGATTTGATTGAAAGAAAGCACACAAGCCAACACTAAACATTATATCAAGCCTAGAGGCAGTTAAGTAAAGTAAACTTTCGATCATACCTCTATAGATATTATCATATACCTTCTCACCTTCTTCATCTTTGTCAAGTTTGGTGGTGTTTGACATGGGTGTGTCCATCAACGTTCTCCATCCCGAAGCACTTAAGTAGATCACTTGTGCACTTGCCTTGGTTGATGAAGTTCCCATCTTTAGTTTGCTTGATTTGAAAGCCGAGGAAGAATGTGATCTCACCCATCATACTCATATCAAATTCACTCTGCATAAGATCACTAATTTTTTTTACAAAGATCAAGGTAATTTCCGCCAAAAATGATATCATCAACATATATTAGAATGATAAGAAAATTGTTAGAAGTGTGCTTTAGAAATAAGGTAGAATCTACTTTGCCCATGATATACCCATGATCTAACAAGTTCTTTAATTTCTCATACCAAGCTTGAGGTTCCTATTTGAGTCCATAGAGAGTTTTTTACAACAAATAAATATGGTTAGGTAAACTATCATGTTCAAAGCCCGGGGGTTGTGCAACATACACTTCCTCCTCAATTGTATCATTCAAAAATACACTTTTAACATCCATTTGATATAGAAGAAAGTTTTTATAACTACAAAAATCAAGAAACATATGAATGGACTCAAGTCTAGCTACATCTGCATATGTTTCATCAAAATCTATACCTTCCTATTGATTGTAGCCTTGAGCCACTAACCTTGCTTTGTTCCTTACCACTTTGCCGCTTTCATCTAGCTTTTTGTGGTAGACCCACTTGGTGCCAATGATCTTTCTATCACTTGGTCTTGGCACTAGGGTCCATACTTTGTTCTTTTGAAATTGTTACAACTCTTATGGCATGGCTAGGATCCATTCATCATCTCGAAGAACTTCTTTGACATTCTTTGGCTCGAGTTGTTAGATGAAGGTGATGTTGGCTTGTTCTTTGTTGAATTCAGACCACATCTCCACTCTTTCAAATGGATCACCTAAAATCAACTCTTTTGGATGATTCTTTACAAATCCGAGAGTTAGATCCTTCTTCTCTTCATCTTTCTCTTCTTCTTGAGTGACCAACTCTTTTACATTTTGGGTGATGATGAGTTCTTTTAGAATAGGAATTACCTCACCTACAACATCATCATTAGAAATAATATCTGTGGGAGTAGAGGGGTTAGTATCAATAAACTTAACATTTATAGATTCTTCTACTTTAGGAAGATCAATATTAAATGATGTATAAGTCTTGCTAGTAGTGCTATAGCCAATAAAGAAAGCCTTGTAAGATTTCAGATCAAACTTTTTGAGAGAAACTTTTGTATTAAAAACAAAATAAGGACATCTAAAACATGGAAACACTCGATAGAAGTCTTTCTACCAAGCCTTAGCTCATAGGGGGTTTTCTTTAAAGAAGAATGTGTACAAAACATGAGGTACAAACGGCTTCGGTCCAAAACTTATTTGGAGTGTCATACTCTAAAAGCATGGTCCTAGCCATCTCCTATAGTGACCTATTCGTACTCTCTACACCCCCATTTTGTTGAGGTGTTTGAGATGAAGAAGTTATGTGCATAGTCAGATTCTTGACAAAAACATTCAAAAAGATCATTTTCAAATTTTCTCCCATGATCACTACGAATGGAAACAATCTGGGAAGAGACTTCAATATTCTCAATTCATTTACAAAAACTTGAGATAACATCAAGCGTATCACTCTTGGAAATGAGAAAGGAGGTCCAAGTATATCTAGAGAAATCATCGACAATTACAAGGCAATACTTGGAACCATGAAGAAATTGAGTTATCATTGGTCCAAATAGATCATTGTGAAGAAGTTCAAGAGCTCTCTTGGTACTAAGGACTCCTTTGGATTTGTAGGAGGACTTGGTTTTCTTTTCTTGGGTATAAGGTTGGCATTCCTCATTTTTTTCAAAATCCAATTTGGGAAGTCCCTTGACCAAGTCCTTTTTGCTCAACTTCTTTAACTGATGCATATTTACATGACCAAGCCAACGATGCCAAAGAGAAATATCATTCAAATTGATTACTAGGCATCTACCAACAACCAACTTAATAGAGACAAGCACAATTACATAAAGATTACCACTTATAGTTCCCTTATATATGAATTGATAGGTGGTGGAATCTAGAATCAAGCATTCAAAAGAAGTAAATAGCACAAGCTAATCACATAATTGAATTACACTAATTAAATTTGATGTAGTTCATCCACAAAGAGAACATTCTTGATACACAAGGATTCACCTACATCACCCTCACCTTTAACCTTACCTTTCTTGTTGTACCCATAGGTAATCGAACCTCCTTTCTTTTTGGTGAAATTGTTGAAATGACTTATATCACCTGTCATATGCTTAGTGCAACCACTACCAAGAATCCATGTACCTTTTTCCTGCAAGAAAGGAGAGTGTCAGTTCCCAACTCAAACTTTGGGATCCGAAGTTAGCTTGGGGACCCATTTCATCTTTGGGTTGGTCCCCTTGGGCTTGTAAGGACAATAAGTAGAGTAATGATCATCACACTTGCAATGAGAACAAATCATAGGGTTCTTAGTGATGGAGGACTCTCCAATGAAAAAGGAGGTCTCCTTTTTTAGATTTTGATTTTTTCTTTCCCTTAGCTGCTCCCCCGACAAATCCCAAACCACTAGTACCACTTTGTTTGGTAAAATGGTCAAGGATTTCATTAAAAGAGTTTTTCCCTTTGAGGAATTTCTATAGAGAGGCTCTAAGTCTATGATTATATGATAGTAGAAGAAAAACTAGCAATATCATCTCTAGCATGAACAAGGTCGACCTCTAAACAGAGGGTTTTAGTCAAATAAGAATCTTTCTCAAGAGAAATAGAACCAATATCATTGCTAGGCAAGATAGGTCTAGAAGATAAATCATTAAATTGACCAAGAAACCTAGTAGTTTCAGATTTAAGCACTTGAATTTCCTTAAGATAAACATCCCTCTCATCTCTATGAACATCAACAATAAACTTGAATTCAACATTTTCAATTTTAAGAGTTTCAAGCTCATTTAGGCACTTTTAGTTTTCTTCCTTAAGAGTTTCAATGTTCTTAAGGTAAACATCATTCTCTACTTCAACTCCATTGTATTGGAGCTCAAGATAAATATATTGGCCTTGCAAGTTATAATGCTCTCAAGATGAATTTTCTCATTAAGCTCAAGAATTTCAAGTTTAGCATACAAATCATCAATAATTTTTCCTAACCTTTTTCTTTTAGATTTACATTTAGCAAAAGAAGAATGGGTAGAAACAAGCATACTTCTTTAGATAACTCATGCAAGATTACCTCACTTACCTCACTCACCTCACCAATTTCTTCACTAGTAGAGGCCATGAGTGCAAGGTGGCATTCTTCATCTTCTTCGGAGCTAGAACCACTTGAGGATGATTCCTCCCAAGTTGCATGAGCTGTATTCCCTTGTCTTTTCTCCTTCTTTTCCTTCCTCTTGTACTTGCTCTCCTTCGTGTACTCTTCCTCCTTCTTGGATCTTCCCTTGTGTGACTTTCTTGACTTGGGACATTCACTCTTATAGTGTCCCTTTTTGTCCACACTTGTAGCTTCTAGGAGTAGAGGAGAAGGATTGCTTTCCCTTGAAGTGCTTGCCCTTGGTGTAGTTGGCTTCATGATCACTAGGGCCATCATCTTCAGTGGAGGAGGAGGGAGATGTCCGACAATCAAGTTGTTGTTGAAGGATGACCACCTCCACTTGTGCTTTGAAAGCACTATCTTTGACCTTCTTGGCTTCCTTTTCTTCTTGCTTGGCTTCTTCTTCTTACTTGTTAAGCCTTGGCTCACGAGCTTGAAGGTTGCCAATGAGCTCTTCGGTTGGGATGTCACCAAGGCTCCTCACATCATCAATGGAGGTCACCTTTGACTCTAATCTCTTTGGTAGAGTCCTCAAGATCTTGGAGTTGATTACAAATCTATCCAAAGTGTTGGCCAATGCATATAGGCCATTTATGATCACATTGAGCCTAGCGTACATGTCTGCAATCCTTTCTTTCTTTCCCATATTGAAGTTCTTTAGAAGGCTGTTCAACATGTATATCTTAACCTCCTTGACTTGCTTTGTTCCCTCATAGGTAATGCATAATTTATCCCAAATCTCATAGACGGTGTCCCAAGATGAGATGCAGTTGAACTCCATTGGGGTAAGGGTTGCATAGAGGATGCTTATGGATTTGGCATTGAGCTGGGCTTCTTTTAGTTTAGCATCATTTCATGTTGAACAACTCCAGTTGGCTCCTTGTATGGTGTGACCATCACCTTCCACATATCAAAGTTCATGTCTTGAATGTAGAACTGCATACGCCTCTTCCCATAGAGGAAGATGGTGTCGTCAAAGACCATAGGATGCATAGAGAAGCCTCCCTCTAGGTTGAGTGAACAAAGTAGGTTGTCACCCATCTTCTTGTCTCATGGGAGATTGTTGGAGAAGATCCTTGTTTATGATACCCCTTGTTGGATCTAGGGCTCTAGAGGATGGGGGTGAATAGAGCTTCAAAATTCTCACAAGATAAGTTAGACCTTCAAATCATATCAATCAAAACCAATAGCTTAAGAGCAATTTGATGTCCAAACTAAGCAAGCATTGCAAGGATAAGAGAACTTGAAACAAGCACTTAGACAAGGTGGTTTAGAGTGGTTCCACTCTCCAAACTGGGAGAGAGTCAATCCACTACCTAAAGAGGTCAACCTCTAGGACTTTACAATCTATGTATACTTATATTCCATTCATAAGAGATACAAGGAGATCACCATACATCCAAGGACTTACCTATTCAAGACAAGAGTCTTCCACCTACACAAAGACTTACCCACTTGATCAAGATGTCTTCAGTCTTCAACAATGACTTACCCACACTTGCATCAAGTCTTTGTCCTTGAAGGAATTTGCCTACTCTTCTTGAATCTTGGCCTTACCCTTCTCCTTTGCATAGAGAAGATCTTCACCTCTTCTTCAACCTTAAAGAAGAACAACAACAACTTCACCTTCACTCAGAATAGCTAGCTTCACCCTTGCTTCTTTGAGAATAGGGTTAGGGAAGATGGAATGGAATGAGAACTTTACAAGTATAAGGAAGTATCTATCTTACAACTGGCCTAACTCACTCATAATCATGAAATGCTATGTAAATGAGAGAGAGAAAGGGGATGAAGGAGTTGCAACACATTCAGCTATAGCAAGGACTTAGAATATCATGAATGAGAAAACTTGGAATGAACTCCAAGGGGTCCTATTTATAACTGGGGCTATTCCCTTGAGTGTGGGTTCACTTAAGGACAAAATATAACCATTTTCCAAGCTAAAACAGATCTATTCCTGCTCAAAATAACTCACCAACAGTTATAATCACTTATTCTACATTTTCCGTATAGTACATTCGGTCGAGTTTTAATAAAGATAACTCCACCGATCCACTAAGTGACAAAACTAATTTTCAAACTATTGGTCGAGTTTGTTCTGGGAAACTCAACCGATGAGTCAAAATCAATTTTTCTTAGTTGATTGATCGGTCAAATTCTATGAGTGTGCAAATTTACGAATTGGTCTCTCCAGAAAATCCATCACTGGATCGGTCGAGTTTCCAACTCGACCGATAAACAGATTGTGACAAATTTTCTAGATTGACATTTGAGTGATCAAACATTAGAATTAAGTGTCCCTAATTTTTTTTCATCTTAGTTACAAGTCATATCATCAATACAAGTGATTAAAAAATCATCTAAGATCATTTGAAGTGATTTCCCAAATTGCACACTTGCATTGCTTTTGACATGAACTTGAACAAGCTAGGGCTTGTGTAATTTGATCCTTTTCATGTACCTAAATCCTGAAATCAACTTTGAACAAACATATTAGATACATAGGAATGTAATTGTTAAGTCATTATAAAAATATGGGAAGTGTATAACTCTCAAGACAAAATATAATCTTTTCTTTAAATAGATGTTGGAGCACGACATCACAAAATACACGGTTGGGCTTCATAATGGGGACGCTCCCTCTAATCACCATGTGGTGCATTTAGGTAGAGAGATGATTTAGTAGATATGAGGGGATTGGGATATCTATCGATATGATATAGAGTAAGGTATGCTTTATAAGTAGAATGACCCTTAAGAACAAGTCTTCATAGAGTTAGGAGCACCAACGGAACTAGCCCACGAATGGATTGTAGTTGGGATTTCATAGGGGTTAAGAGTTGTGATCTTAATATATAATGAAATCAGTTGGACCCCTCCTGATCCACCAGGGGTCAATCTTAACATTGGAGGTATTATATGGAGAACACATGAGTCATCTTTTATAGGATGAGCTTAAGGAGGGGGAATAAGAGATTCGTTAGGTAGCATTATCCTAGGATTTACTAGACCCTCACTAACCTATTATTCCTTAGGTACCTATGTCTCAATGCTAGAAATAGGACTAGAGTATGGATGTACTAACAAAGTCACCGGGATGAGGATCAAAAGTGACAACCACACCTTGGTTAAAGTGCTGAATGGGGATAAAAAAGCCCATGGAGATACAAAAGAGAGTTGAATAGAGAAAAACACGGGGTTAAAGATTGCTACTGGTCTTGCCATTTTGTACATAAAGAGGATAATAATTGCACACTCAAATTAGCTGCATATGGTTCTGTTCTTGCTGAAACATATAGGTTTCACACACTATCCAGGATGCGTCCTCCAATTAGAGGAGTATATCGACGAGAAGGGATTAGGATGGCATTTGTAAAGAGAATATTAGACATGTTTAAAACCATCCTGCTAACTAAACCCTATAACTAATTGGAGGATTTTTATAGAGATATCTAAACTATGGAGGATTTAAGGGTTGTAGTTTTTTGGTTTTTGGATGGAGGTTTTGGTTTTTGTTTCCAGGTGGGAATTTTTTTTGATTTGATGATCCCCACCCCTAATCTTTTGGTTCACAAGGCATAGGTTTTTCTAGAGTTACAGCTGGCTGGAATCCAATTTTAAGAGAACATATGGCACTCTATGTATCATCTTAGATCTTTGCCCAAGGGGGAACATGATGAATAGAAATCCTCCAATTTCTTAAAAAGAAGAATATCAGTACACCACCCCATCACCCCGAGACCCACTGGTCTGGTGATCCTTTGCAAAACTCAATGACAATTCTATCATCTTTTCTACTACATCAGTGGTAACATGACACCTTCACTACAATCGATCTCGTAAGGCTAAAAATGGGTAAGATAGAGTATGGTAAATACTTACCTTTACTTTTCCCAACATCAAAGATGTGGAAAGTAGATAGGATATAATTTCTCTTATCTTACAAATATTTATCCTACTCTTACCATCATCTTTTTACATATGGTAAATGGGTAGGATAACAAGCGAAATGGGTAAAACAACACAAAGATAAGTATACAATATTTTCAACAACAATGTCATATGATTTCCCCTACATCAAACACATGACACTCTTAGAACTAATTTTTGATAGTAATAATTATATTTTTGGTGTATAGAAAAAATTGTAACATTTTTAATGTATGATTTTATATTAACAAAATGTATTCTTATCTCTAATATATGATTATAAAAGGTGGTTACATATTAACCATTTTTCTAAAAAGTAATGGGAATCATATTAGTACAAATTAAGAAAGTAGTGACTTTGCTTGTTGAAATTTTAGTAAGAAATTATACATATATTTGAATATGCAATTATAATTTTAGACTTATATTAGTGGGTATATGGTTAAAGCGGGTAGGGTAACACTTCTCCCTTACCCTACTCTCTTTATATGCAGATAAAGTGGATAAAGAACAAACATGTAGTGGGTAAAAATATTCTTACCCTTATCCTACCCTATAGAGTATAGGAGGTGGATAAACATATAATACCCTACCCATTTACAACCTTACTCTCAAACAACACCTTTACCTCCATAGTGACATCTTTACCTACATAAATCAGCAGCAACTAGTTTCTATTAGTGGATAGTGATTCAACCACTTGATGAAAGCTAGATAACTGTGATACATCTACTATCATGCTATCTTGACTCTAACGAGGAGGATCTTATCCCTCATATGACCATATTTTAGTCATAGAAGTCTACCAAGCACCACGAGGGACTGAAGTAAATCCAATACATGTGGACTCATTTTGTACTATTGTTTCCTCTACTTCTTTAGAGAATGCGGTTGCATCACATGCCCGTTATTGTTTCAAAAATTACAATGAGAAACACCAATTTGTTACTCACAGATACACTTCATCCAATCATTCTATTTTTAAAAAAACTTATCCTCCATCTCAACCTATATGTAATATGCAAAACATTTTAGACAAGAATACTCAGATAGAAGAAGATCAAGACTCTACTTTTACATGATTTTGTCCCTAGTACTCTTTACACCCCTTGCACTTCATACTCACTTTTCACATTGTTCTTATCTATTGATGCCCCATCCACTAGATGAAACTTTATCACCAGGAAACAAAAATTGCCACATAAACCAATAAAATGCAAGAAATGCTATCGATTCCGGCATTCTCATCATCAATGTACCTTCCCAAACTTTTATGTCACATGCAAGGGTTCATATCATTTTTCTTACATCTGCTTCAATCCTAGACCTAAACTACATGCTAGTAGGAATTCCTATTTCTTCGACAACACCCACATTTGCAAGAACACTCTATCCAACTAACATTCCTCAATCAGTGTAGGTTGATAGGAAACCAAATTTAATAACATGATATACCCAATCAGTGTAGGTTGATAGGAAACCAAATTTAATAACATGCCATGTAATTGTCTCCCTGTCATAAAAAAATTTGTTCTCACATTTCACACATGGGCACTTGACCTCAATTTGATTCCTAAATGCTAAATCCAAAAATGAATTAAATCCTTGCATGAATGCCTCTTGGCACCGTTCATGCTTAGATCTTCCTCTGCTCATCCAACTTGTATCCATGACTCCCTGAAAAATGATGTAGTGTCCTTAAATAGCAGTAATGCCTAGAAACTTTAATATATACATTTGCTATATGTATATATGAGAAAAATGTAAAATATCAACAACGCCAACAAACAGATAGGCTCTCGCATAGGCGGCCCATGTAAAATTTAATCCTTTCCCCCTTCCTCATCCCCCCTCCTCCTCATCCTCCTACTAGTGTAATATCCACCACTCCTCTTCATTCTCCTGAACATCAAACACTATTCATGAGTGTATAGGGTTGTTACTGAACAACACTTCTCTCAAGTCTGATTTCTTGAACATTGTATGGTTTTGTTCAATTACCTTGATTTGACCACTTGCATTCGATTTTTGACAACCCATCAAGTTGTTGGGAGGGCGGCATAGTAAAATAAATTCATGACATCTGATTTTGAACTATGATCATGTTATATGAGTTGATTTGTACTAAACTAGGTTGCACTACAAGGTCAGGTGGAGTTCTGTCCTCAAAAGGGAGCTCATTTGGGTTAATTGATTGGTATGTACACTATACTACAGACACACACATATATAAAAGAAGACCAATGTAGGTCATCAAACCTATAACCTCCCATTTGATGAGCTTAGTATCTTAATTAGTAAGGGAAATAAATGTGTAGCAGTAACATGTTTGTTTCTGGTTTAAACTGAAGTAATGAAGAATATATTAACTTTGGCAAATTAGGTATATTTTGGGGGAAATATGGCTGGTCTGAGGAGGTTGGGCCTAGTTAGTGGATGTCCTTACTTGACCCCTTCGCATATAATCTCCCTTTCTTCCCTAGTTTTTCTTGTTATTATCCTTCTCCCACCTCTCCAACCACTAGGAGCTCAACCTAGGAAACTGCTTGGCCTTGGCATCCCACCTGGCTGGTAAGCGGGCTTGATAATGGGCTTAAAATGTGTCACATTTAGTTTATAAAACCTAACGTTACCCCAACTGGGTCATTTCTTCTCACCTAGGCAGCCCGTGGAATGAAAGGAGAGTCTAGACAAGTATGTTGAATGTTTTAAAATTAGCCTTTAATAGATTAAAATTGGGCAAATTCTGTCTCATTGGTACAAGACATATTTCGGTATTATTAGTTGTGATTTATGCCAAGTTATAATAGTTACAAGTTGGACTAAAAGCATACCTACTCTAGCCTAGTCGGGAGAAAAATAGGTCTGATTAGACCCAAACACATCTATATTTGAACTAACCCTAAAATGAAATATACGGCCCCTCACATTTCACACTTGGACACCTACCCTCAATATTATTTCTAAATGCTAAGTCTTGACCCAATTTAACAAAATATGACCCAATATGATCAAAAACATATCAATATTACAGGAATGAAGGACTGATTCGATAATGTTATGCAAAACTAGTTCTGATTTGGACCTTATCAGGTCGAACTTTGGCAAATTGGGTACAATTTGGGGAAAATATGTCTGGTTTCTTATTTGATTGATACCTAATTTATCCCCTCAATCATCCATTACATTATTTTAACCCCTTAGCTACTACCTCAATGGATGTCCTTCCTTGACCCCTTCGCAAACAATATTTCTTCCTTAATTACGCCCTTACTACTATAAATAATATGCATACACAATTAGAATAAATGGCAAAAAACCCAATAGGTAATTCTTAGTAAGTATTACTATAGAAACAAAAGAACCTACATATCTAGACTAAAATAGAGATGGCGACTAACATGTAGAACTATATATAACAGTTAAATACTAACAAGTGAATATTAATATGTTGTTAGCAACTTGCTCTCAAGGGAGGCCATTCAACATCTCAGTATGGGAATTTGTAATGTAGGACAAAAAGATAAAACTAAATGTCCCACAAGTTATAAGTTTTCTCTAAATCACCTCAAATAGTTGATGAATTATATTGATCATAGATTAACATATAACTACATATGTGCACACACACACAAATGTGAACCCAATCCTGCAAACTATGAGATAAATAAATATTATTGTTCAGATTACATATACGAATTATAGAATATGAATGTATATGTGATAATCATAATCTAACACACAAATAGATTACCTTCACGTTATCAAGTGAACTCAATACTGTCTTAGAACCAAAATCATTCAGCTATTCAATAGTTCCTACAAGATACATCAAGATTGTCATTTGATATAAGAGGAAAGTCACCTAAATTTATACATAGTGAACATAGAGATAAAATACGTCATTTAAGAAATATAGTATAGATGGATATTTATCAGGAACTCTTGATCTATAAGAGAATAGTAATACACATTGAATTTAAATGCATCTATAGAAATCACATGTTCAAAATTAGGAACTCTTAATTTTATATAGTATAAAAATGAGGATAAATTAGGGGAAGTGAGGTCTAATTTTCATGGCAAAGTTATCTCAAATTATGTTAGTGACCATAGAAGATTGTTACTTTCTATTCGAAACCCCAAAAATATCAAGGCATCTGTTAGATTTATTAATGCATGGATAGATCACTTCTAGGTATGTGCATAATAAATACATTTGACAATTATTATATGCGCAAAAGAAATAGAGATGTTCCCAATCAAATAAGGGGGCTTAAATCATGTAGGCAAGTTCAAGAGGACATAATTTCAAAGGTAATAACAAAATAATGAGGTAATAGAATTTATGAGAATATTATAATCACTTTAGAGATCTTGCCCAATAAATCACAACAATAATAGACTAATTATAGGAGATTATCTAGGATTAAAATCCAACACAACTTCATGTATATATATATATATATATATATATATATATATATATATATATATATATATATATATATATATATAACAAGAATTGGATAGCAGAGCAGTGTGCAACTAGAGGGGTGATGAACGAGGAAAATTAGTGCCACCGGCTATGGAATCAAATTCCATCAAAGATGAATGCTAGTTTGAGTATGAAAAGTGTTTAAGGATCAATTATGAATTCGTCTCCATTGATTGCATATTCACTCTCTCATTTGTAAGGATGGTCAGAGTACACGAAGCTCTCCAGATCTACTAGTCTGATGCCACTCCGACAAGGTGAAGTTTTACTTGGTGTAAGGGAACATTATATATCCAAAAGCTAAAGTGGTGTAAAAATGGAAGAACTATTTGATGGGATACATTGTTGATTTCGATCCTCATATTCATACTCTGATTCTAGTATATTAATATATACAAATAATACAATAACAAGAAATATACAGAAAGCACTACTAATATTTTTTTATAACAAAACAAGATAACTCCTAAGCATACCAAAGCACATACAAAATAAGATGGAAAAAGTGTTTACTTGTTCTCTTTTTGAAAATTTAGCCCGTAACCTTCAGTTCTTTCACTTTCTTGACCCAATCCTGCAAAGTATGAGAGAAAATAAATATTGTTGTTTAGAATAAATACACAAATTAATGCATATGATTGTATATGTGATAATTAGAATCTGACACATAAATATTACCTTCAAGTTATCAAGTGGATTCGATATTGTCTTAGCACCAAAAATGTCAGATATTCAGGAGTTCCTACACGATAGATCAAAATTGTCATTTGATATAAGAGAAGGTCACCTAAATTTATACATAGAGGATAGAGATAAAATACATGTTTGATGAAATATATAACAAATGAAAATTTATAATGAACTCCTGATATATAAGAAACTAGTTATCACACTCTGAATTTAGACGCTTTTACAGAAACCACATGAGTTCAAAAATGAATTATCAAGCAATACTTAACTTTCAACATATGACATTGCTATACAATTTGAGTGATGAATCAAAATTGAAATATAACAGAATACCAATGATAATGTTCTGGATATACTCTGCAGCTCAAGGGAAAGAGGGTTGGCCTTGTGATGGAAGAAAAGTTAGGTTCTAGAATAGGTGGACATAGAGACCCATGAAAGAATTCATATTTTTAGTGTGAATTAGATTTCTTATTGCAAGCCAGATCATGTGGAATAGATAATAACGTGAAAGAACCAGCATACTATACATCTTACCTGGAATAAATCATAATCCACAATCACAGGAGAAATGCAACCCAGTAATATTCTCCACCCTAGCTTGAGTTTGCTGGAACATTGAGTAGATACTCAAGAAGTAGTCAGATCACAGATCACTTGGAATGAAGAAGAACGTGACAGAACTAACATAGTACACATCTTACTTGGAATATAGAAAAATTTGCAGCCACAAAAAAAATTATGCAGTGCCACGAGTTGTATTCTTCCTCCCTAGCCAGACTTTGCTTGAGATCTTTCGCAGACGTCAACGCCACAATTGTCAAACTAAGGATAAAATTGTGAGAAGACGGAGGAAAGGATAGCGGTGGAGATGGGCGGTCACACTTAGTAAAGATAATGGGAATCAAATAGGTATACCATACAGTGAGATGTTTGTGTAAGGTGCCGAACAAATTGGGAAGAGGGGTGATACAGAGCAAGGGTGACCAAGCGGGATGGGAGGGTAACGTGGAGGAAATTGGGAGAGAGGGGTGACAGGGGTGAGGTGACTCCGAGCAGGACGGGAGGAGATAGAGGTAGGGTTGGGGGAGTCAGCATTGGAAGAGTTGACTGCGGGATCGCCAGATTGGAGCCAAAAATGGGGAAGAGGGTCGACCGAGGCCCGAGGGTGGAGGAAATTGGGAGAGAGGGGTGACAGGGGCGAGGTGGCTCCGAGCAGGATAGGAGGAGATAGAGGTAGGGTTGGGGGAGTCGACATTGGAAGAGTTGACTGCGGGATCGCCGGATTGGAGTGAAAAAATGGGGAAGAGGGTCGACCGAGGCCTGAGGGTGGAGGGGGCGCGGGAGACCGATCGTGGGAGGCGGGGGCGGTGGGAGACGGAAGCAGGAAGGGAAACTAATGCTCTATTAGGCATAGCGTTAACGCTAAATGCACCGCCCACTTTCCACCGGGACAATCTGATGCGGTGAGAATATGAGTTGGTTGATCGCTTTCTGGATAAATTTTGTATTATAAAAAGTATAATAATCAGCGACAAGAATAACTGGTGTTTCAGTTTGGCAAATTAAACCCTGCCCGCGATAACCCAGCAGCCTTGGTCGCTGCCCGTTCCACCGTGGCCGCTTTACCAAACGGTAGTTAAATATCATGATGACCGAGTTTGGAAAACTAATGTTGGCAAGTGATGGTTGTGTTCTCACCGCGGCGGATATATTGCGATGTGAAATCAACATGGAGAGCGTCCATTCACTTGTACAAATGATAATTGAAAAATAAAGAGATGACATATATGATGTTTGACACATCATCTTTCCAGCAATTGGGCTTCCTGCGATCTGCGACCACTGCCCCAAAACTAGAAAGGCATTTCCAAACACTGTATAAATGCAATTTTATGTTCGTGAGGAATATTATTAGGACTCACAAAATCATATCCCAACCCACCAATTCGACTAAACCTCTAAGTCTTGGTTTTTTTTTAACCTAGCCGAAAATGATTCTAACCTGGAAATTCTGTAATGATTTTTTAGTCTAGTCTGAGTTTGTAATTCTCGACCCAAAATATCTGTTCGACCAAAAACTATATATGTATATATACATAAATGTATATATATATTTCAATTTGTAATATATAAAATCTTAACATGTATGAATATAAAACTAGGATTCTAATCTTTTAGTTTATGAAAATTTATGCATGTCTTTTCTTGAAAAATAATAAATTTAACAGCAATTTTGGATTTAATGGGCTTGTCTTTCGGGTTTGTATTTTGGATCCATTAGGTTTTTATTTTCAAGTTCTTCGGATTTGTATTTTGAGTTTTTTTTGAATTTGCATATAATATGATATTTTTGGGTCTTCAGGTCTATCAGGTCAGACCCGCAAATAGAAAATTTGTATTTGACCGAGCAGGTATGATTTGGAATTACATCTGAGTTAGGTTTGGGTCGAACATATTTGAGCTAATTCGAATTAATCTGAAACAAGGCATGCGCAGACCATGATTATCAGCTCTAAAAATTATTGGTGAGGTTATGTCACGCTAAACAATTTATGGGGTTACTGGGGTAGAATAATTTGGTAATTGGCAGTGCATTCGTAAAGGCGAATTCAGTGTGAGAGATAGATCCGTTCATGGAAAATAAAGTGTGTGTTTTGCCCTTTTATGGAAAACCTACATTATGGAACATAAAGCATGAAATAAGAAAATCCTAGATAAAGCATGCAAAAATTAAGAAAAACTACATGATATGTAATGCATGGAAAGAAGAGTAATTTTTTTTGAGAATTAAGAAAAAATGAAAGAAAGTAAACTACATGGCATGCACGTATGTAAAGAAAACACACAAAGTATGGATACACAAGTATGAGAGATGGTTACATTGTTTGATCATCTTGAGTAAAAACTTCTAACAAGAAAAAAAATGAGTCATCAAGGAGACTTCCTCTCATGATAAGTCCCTGAAAATGCATTTGGGTGAAGTTTGGGCCCATATCATGAAAATATCTTCTCACGCCAAGTCCTTAAAAATACACTTGGGAGGTTCCATGGCACATATGATGACAAAGTCAGTTGATGCCCTCACCTAGATCTGATACCTATCTGATATTGTAATCAAGCTGTATAGTATCTCTGCTTAGGGCAAATATGAAACATTGGTTGAGGCCTTGGATGATGTAAGATTTCTCATATGCTTTTAAATGGTCTTTTGTATAAGTTTTCATATACAAGTCCTTGAAATACATTTGGGAGGTGCCATGGCACATATGATGATAATGTCATCTCACAATAAGTTAGTTCTTGGAAATGATTTTGTGAGGAGATGTCCTTGGAAATGATTTTGTGAGGAGATGTCCATATCATGATGGTGTCCTCTCACAACAAGTACCTGAAAATGCATTTAAGAGGAGCTACATCCCATCTCGCAGGGATGTACTCTCACAACATGTCATTGGAATTGCATTTGGGAGGATATGTGACCAATATCATGATAGTGTGTTCTGATAGTATGTCCCTACAAATAAATTTGTGAGGAGCCAAGCCCCATATCATGATGGTGTCATCTCACATCATGTCACTGAATATGCTTTTGGGAGGAACCAAGGCCCATATCATGATGGCATCCTCTCACATCAAGTCTTTGAAAATGAATTTGAGAGGAGCCACGTCCCATATCATGACAATGTCCTCTCCCAATAAGTTGTATTAAGGAGGATACATAGCCCATATATTGGCAGTGTTCTCTCATAATAAGTCCCTAAAAATGCATTTCGGTGAAGTTTGGGCCATATCATGACAATGTCCTCTCCCACCAAGTCCTTGAAAATACATTTGTGAGGTGCCATGGTGCATATGATGACAATGTCATCTCATAGTAAGTCCTTAAAAATACATTTAGGAGGTGTTAGGTCCCATTTCATGACAACATCCTCTCACACCAAGTCCATGGAAATGTATTTGGGAGGTGTCAGGGTTCATATCATGACAAATGTTATCTCACATCAACTCCCAGATTATGATAATGTCGTTTCACAACATGTCCCTTCAAATGCATTAAGGAAGAGCGAGGGCCCATATATTGACAATGTCCTCTCACAATAAGTCCCTGAAAATGTATTTTGGTGCCCGACCTAGAAGGATAGTGACATTGTTCATTAATCCCCGAACTGCAAGAAGGGTTTTCCAGTTCTCAATTTTCCTAGAGGAGGACGACGAAGGTGTTTTTGAACTCATCTGAACCCTATTTGGCGGTCGTCCGAGTATCCGGTGAACCCATTGATAATCATCATTTGAAATCATTGCTATTCAAGTGTGTTTGTCCAACTTCAAAATCTATTCTATTCAAATGTGTCTGTCCAACTTGGTAATCTGTTCTATTCTGATTTGTAATTTGGAATACTAATCTATCTATAGTGATTGAATTTAAGAAGAGAAAACAAAACAATGTGCATTCATTGTCGATCTCAGATGCCTTCCTATATATGTTGGGATGAAGAATAGCTTGATTAGTTCTTGTTTTTTTGTCGAGGATGTGGGTCAAAATAAATCTAAGTGTTCCTGATGAAATCTTTTTTGTTCGGCACACTCTGTGGAACCTGATAATATCCGTATGGTTTTTTCCTTGTTTGTGCTTAATGGGTCTGTAGCCTAGTTGCTGCTTTTATTTTGCTGCTGGTGCTTTCTTGAGAGGTTTGAAGTTTCCAGCTGCTGGATGTGTTGTTGGATTCTATGGTTTCATGTTGAGTTCATTTATGCTTGATTTTCTTGGTGGAAGCTGTTCGGGAAAAAGTTTTGACCTCTTTCTATATTGTCTGAGGAGTCTCAACAGCAAAACCCTTCTCCATTTCCACAGCTTCTTCTTTCCCCTCTTCTTCCGCTTCTGTGACCTTGGTAGCCTCTTTCTTATCCCCTTTCGGAGTTGTTTGAGTAGTCTGTTCTTATAATTCCCTTTCCGCGGTCGATGTTGTTTTTCCCGCTTCTTCTACATGTTTTTCCATCTTCTCATCGGCTTGAAACGGGTGCGTTTCAAAGTCGTCGTCGCCTATTTCGACCACTGTCGGTCTATTCTTTCTCCACGGAGGCAATGCCGACGATTTCCGCGAGGATTTCTTTATCCTCATCATCCCTGAGTAACTGACTAGTCGATGACGGAGCGACTGGAGGAGGTGATGACGGAGGAGGTAGTGATGGAGTGGTTGGGTGATGTCTTCACCGGTGAGATTGCACGAAAACGGGAGAAATCGCTGGGGAGGGCTACGGATTGAGTAGAGGAATTGGGGTTTTGCTTTGCTCGCTAGCTGCTCTTTCTGCTATTTTCTCGCTGCTTCTGCTCGAATATTTTTTTCCCGCTTTTTTCGCTATAACAGGTTTTGGGTTGCGGGAGTATTGCTGCCGGGTAGGATAATTAAGTTACCCACGCAGGCAATGAAAAGTAACTATATATATATATCTATCTATCAATATATATATATATATATATATATATATATATATATATATATGTAGAGTCAGGCTAAAATACACTCGAGTGTATCCAGAGCGGAATACACTCATTATAGTATGACAGTGAAGATCAATGGTTTATATAAATGCACTTCTCACGATTTGTGGCCCAAATCTTGACAATGCATCTCAGAGAAAGTGTCTGAAAATGTATTTGTGAGGAATCAGGGCCCATATCATGAGAATGACCTCTCACAAAAAGTCCCCTGAATCGCATCTACGAGGAGGTAGGGTCCATATCAATACAATGTTATGTGCCAGTAAGATTGTTAAAATACTTTTGGGGGAGTTAGGGACCCATATCATGATAGTGTCCTCTCACAACAAGTCCCTAGAAATACTTTGATCGGAGATTTGTCTTCTTAATTTTTCATAAGGGAGATGTGTGTGAGTTTGGGGATGATTAAGGCATGGTTGGTCAGGTGCTTGCAGTAGCCACCACATGTTTGTAGAAATTATTGTTGGGTTGGTGGTCCATACAAGTTGTTTCTTAGGAGCAATTTGCCTCAAAGTACAAAGGTCCATTAACCTTAGAATTTTGTAGACGATATGTGTATGAGTTTGGGGTCGATCATAATGTCAATATTCCTATACAAGTGGCTATATATCAAATTAACTTAGAATGATTTAGAATGACTCTAAGCATCAATTTCTCTCATACATCTCCTTTATGAATTATGAAATAAATGTATTGATATATTCCTAATGAAACTACATTGAGAAAATGATTGATACTTATTATTAGTTGGAATATGTTGGATGACAGACACGTCTGTCATCTAAAGTCACTATATTGACTTCATTTAGAAAAGAATCTGACCACTCTTCTCAGAATTCATTCAAGTCCACAAGGGTGTAAGGCTTAGTTTAGGGGCAATCACCACTAATTCCCAATGTCTACCTCTGAGTAAGAATTAAACAAACATTAAAATAAATAATTTTATTCATTATTAAAATTATATTGAATAATAATACTTACTGCACGTTAAAAGGAATTAGGATAATTTCCTTCCCTTCACTAGCAAAATATTTGAATGCAGTAGAGAAGTACTCATTCACATCCTCAAAATTTATCTCCACTTGACTAGTGATTGAAGGAACTAAGAATCCAACATTATTTATATCAAAGTTTGTGATCTCAGTATATAAATGGCTGTAAAACATTTGTAATTATTTCCATATATAGAACTAAGCTAAAAATGTGTATTGGAATTTGATATATATAATTGGCTTAAAGGCGAGCCATTTTATGTTCTCAACAACATTATATGGTGATTCAGATAGTTGATTAAATACTTTCTCTTCAAACCACCTAATAAATGTTCGATTATGCTCTCTTGCAAGCCACATTGAACTGGATCGCGGATGATTTCTCTTGATAAGATCATTGTGTTATGTGATGTAGCTACTAACTTCATCGATGTTGTGTAAAATATACAAATGTGCTTGTTCCCACAACTCACGACTGATTCCTTTCACTCGTCCTCCCAGAGTTCCTTTGCCACAATAAGATCCAATGTGATGGGAATTTTTTTGATCGCTACAAGTTTTATTGCAACTCAAAAAATCATTACAAAAGTCCATCACCTCCCTAGCCACGTAACCCTCAACAATACTCCCTTCAGGACGATAACGATTCCGAACATCACCTTTAAAAACACTCATGTACCGTTCAAATGGATACATCCAGTGTAAGAAAATTGGACCCAACATCTTCACCTCCCTTGTAATATGTACTACAAGATGAACCATGATATCAAAAAATAAAGGAGGAAAGTACATTTCAAGCTGACACATGGTAACAATTACATCTTTTTGTAATTTATCGAGAGTATCAGGATGTATCACTTTGTTGCATATTTCATTGAAGAAGAAACAGAGTCTTGTGATTGCAAACCTTACATGCTTCGGCAATATAGATCGAATAGCCATAGGTAAAATTTGTTGCATTAAGGTGTGACAATCGTGAGATTTGAGACCTATCAGTTTCAGATCCTTCATTAATACCAATCTACAAATATTAGAAGAGTATCCTTGTGGAACCTTAATATTATACAAGCACTCACAAAAAGTCTTTTTCTCTTTCTTTGACAAAGTGTAACAAGCCGGTGGTAAATATGTGCGGCGACCCCTGATCTCCACTGATAATTCTTTTCTAATACCCATTAATTCTAAATATTTTCTAGATTTGATGCCATCTTTAGTCTTTCCTGGTATGTTCAATAGCATACCGATGATGCTATCACAAATATTTTTTTCAACATGCATGACGTCAATGCAGTGTCTAATTGCCAAAGATCTCCAATAAGGAAGATCCCAGAATATTGACCTCTTCTTGTATAGAGATTTGTCACATGCGAGTGTATGACTACTTGAACTCTTTCCAAATTCATTAACAATATGTTTCACCCTATCATATACAACATTTCCTGGTATAGGTTTAGGAGCACTTCGTTCCTCAGTTGACCCATTAAAGGTTTTGCATTGCCTTCGATAAGGATGCACTGGTGGGAGAAATCTCCGATGACCAAGATATACGATTTTACCACCATGTTTCAGTCTACTTGAATTAGTATTTTCCTCACAAATAGGACATGCTTTATGAAAAACCACTAGAGGGGGTGAATAGGGTTTTAAAGTTAATTTAACAATTATTTAACTCAAACAACCAACCACAAAAATATTGGACAAGGGGACAATGATTTAGAGTGGTTCCAACCTTAGCAAATACTAAGGCAGTCAATCCACTACCCGGTTGCTTACCCAACCGGGATTTTGAAAGAATCAAATTTTATTACCTCTCAAGGACTTTACATAAAATTACAATTCTTTCACCAAACCCTTCGAACAACCTTCACCTAGAAGTAGTTGCACCAACTTTGAAGCAGTCTTCTTGAAGTAACTTCAAGCTCCCCTTGAAGTAGCCTTCCTCTTGAAGTAGCTTCCCGTTGCAACAGCCTTCTTGAAGTAGTCCGAAGTCCACCTTATCCACCGAGAAGAACCTTCTCCAATCCGTAGCCTCCAACCCTTGGAGTAGCAAGGAGAATACAAAGGATAAAAGGAACAAGAAGGAAAAATAGAAATTACAATACCACTTTGCAGCTCAAGGCTTGATTTCCTATATCAAGCGTTTTGATCTCCTAACCAATGTAAATAGAAGTGTAATTGTTGTGGATAGGAGATGCTAGCCTATAGGACACGAAATTAGAGCAAGGAGAAGAATAGCCAATGCAAGTGTTGCTCAATTTCTCAAAACAGATTGACAATTGCAAGTGTAAGCTCAAGTGTATCACAAGTGTATATTGGTGAGTTTAGGTGTCCTAAGGCATGTCCTATTTATAGGAATGACCTACAAGTGCTTAAGGACGTTCTAGACACTTTCTAGGGGGTTCCAAGTGCTTAACTAGCCGTTAGGTATAAGTTAGTTGCTTTAGCAATGGCTAGTTAATTAATTCTACAGGTGCTGTCAGAACCCATCTCGGTCGACAATTTGTCGATCGAGAGTCCTTCTAGGTCGAAAATTTGTCGACCGAGGGACTGTCTGGAGAAAGCGTTTACAACGTTCTGATCCAACTCCCAACTACTTTTTCTGTTGTGTCTAAAGGCTACTTGGGTCATTCTCGGTCGAGGAATTTGTCGACCGAGAGTGTCTCGGTCGAGAAGTTTGTCGACTGAGAATAACCCTATTTCAATATTTTAAAGTACTAAGTGTGTGTATGAGTGTGCATATGTGACACTAATGAAGGGGATGATCTATCTAAGTGTAGTGATTGGCTAGGGAAGATCTAATTCTTGATTTACATGAAGTCTAAGTACTTGTACATTATATATTTGTACAAGTTTACAATTGATTACATTTCATGAAATTTACAATCATTCAAGCATATAGATTCCCTAGTACTTTTTCATCCACCTCATTCCTGCAACACTCAAGTAGCACGTTAGATCAACAAGAATGAAATGTTTGTCATCATCGAAACAAAGGGATTATACTAATGTCAATTTAGCCAACAATCTCCCCCTTTTTGAAGATGACAAACATTTCCTAAATATAAAATAAGGAAATATAAATCATATGAGTTTCATACCTGAAGTTTACCTTTTATAGCCATTCTTGTTTTGCAAGTGTATGTTGGCCGAGATATTATGAAACTCATTTTTATGTTTTTGATTTTATATTATTTCTCCCCCTTTGTCATTTCAAAAAGATATCCAAGATAATCATTTAGTATGATTTTTTATTTCTCCCCCTTAATTTGATAATTAGATGCTCCCCTAAGATATTCAGTTTTAAAAGCAAGGGATAAATACCATTTTTTGTCTAATTTAGCCACAATTTGTTTCTCAATCATTTGCAAAGGATGTTAAGCCTTGAAATGATATGAGATCCTTTTAGGTTCATGGCATATGTATTGATTTCTCACCCATTTTACAAGGGATGTTAAGCCCTGAAAATGAAATGAGAGTCCTTTAATCTTAGAGTTCATGAAAAATGTCTCTAACCAAATGCATGGGATGTTAAGCCCTGATTTGTTTTAGAGAATTCCTTTAAGAACAAGATATATGAAATTTGTAGATTTCTTCATAACCAAAAGTAAAAATACTAAGGTCATAACAAGCTTCAAATGAGGTTTACAATGTTTTGTAAGCTACTCAATCAAATAATCAAATTTGTTTGTGTGAGCTCCCCCTTAATCTTATAATTAAGATAATTTGAGGATTCTAAGGTCACAAATTGATTTTTAAGATTTGATTTTGACCTTTTATTAAAACTTTATGTTTTCAATATGATAAACACATTTTGAATCAAGATACTAAGATTAAGTGTAGTAAAATGATGTACAAATAAGCATTTTGTCAAGCTTATTTTAGGTCGACCTTGACTTCGACCATAGCGCCCCTTGGTCAATTTTTAATTTCAACTAAGAGGCAAATTCTGCAGATTTCCACTTTAAACATTCATATGTGAAGTATAATTTCTGCAGATAGCTTTAAATAAATATCAATTTGAAGCACATTAAGATATACCTATTATGAAGACTTAATATGGGCATCATAGTGAAGTCTTTGACCTTGATTTTTCTGGAATGCATGTTTTACATTCATTGTGAATAATGTTTCATAAGCTTTGCTATGGGTACATAAATATCAAATCCCATTTCTTCTTATACCCTTATTTTCAGATTAATCATAAGATTCTTTAGAAACATATATCTTGAAAGCAAGATTAATATTTTAAAGTCAAGATTTTTGCTTTTGATTTCCTAGAACAAACAAATATATAAAAACATTAATATTTTTGTTCTAAGAGACACCGTTTGGCTTGTCATAGCAACATCATTATTTTATCACCAGCTATGTCCACAATTATTATCTATTATGTCAAGATGCTTCTATGTTAATGGCATTTTCAATGATCTGAATCACAATGATCAAGAATAATATCCAGTCATGGTTTGTATATATGGATCAAAGATTATTTTAGACAAACCAATGAAACATAATGATCATGATGAAGCATATCCATGATGTAATGATAGAACAATTGAAGCATGAGATTTAACACATGGTTTTTATGTAACTAGATCAAGGAATACTTAGAATGGACCTATATGAATCAAGGAAGGCATGTTGCAAATTATCAATGTGTGATTTGAAAGTTGACTTAAAGATTCATTCATAATTCCAATTAAGTTTATAGCAGACTGAGCTAGTTGGTTTCCAGAAACTTATTCGGTCGAACTCTTTCTCAGCCGAAATATTTTCGGTCGAAGTATTTCTCGACCGGGAATGTTTCTGCAAATTTCATTCAGCAATTTGTATGTTTTATATATAAGTTTTGTTATAGGTATCAAATCCCATTTACTCTTGTTTTCAGATAATATACTTTAGAAGCATTTTTCCTTGAATCCTTACTTTTTATTTCTTAGAACAGACAAATGGATAAAACATTAAAAAATTTTGTTCTGAGAAACACAATTACTGAAATATAATGATCATGATACTATAGAGAGGTAGAAGCATATCCATAGTACAATGATCAGCATATAAATGCAATAATTATGATCATTTAAACTAAATTTCAACAAACACATGGTTCATGTATAGATATTCCAAGGATTACTTAGGAAAACCATGTAAATTATGATAAAAACAGTAATTTCCTTGGTTAAACTAATCATGATTTTCAGTTTTAAGTCCAACCATTTAGAGAGTAAACCAAAATAATCTCATATAAGTTCTCAATTTTAAGACAAACTTTTATAACTGATTATGCCTAAGAAACTTTTCAAACAATGAATAAGGTTTGTTCAAGATCAGTCTTCTTATAGCACTTTTGCAATATGTTTAAGGATTTCATAATGTTATATAATGCAAAAGATCAATATGTCTTACTAAAAAAATTGTCCTCCAATGTTTTATTCTTGATTTGCATGTTAATTCAATCATCAATAACAATTTGATAGCAAACTAGGTTAATTGAAAAACAATTTCAGAAGATTTATTTCAGTCTTGACAACAGAAACCTACTCGGTCGACCATTTCTCGACCGACAGTTCTTCTCGATCGACAGTGTCTCGACCGAGAAAGGTTCTGTACTGTTTCAGAACTGTTTTTAGTAATTTGTTTCAATTAAATCATGGGTCGTTTTTAATTCAATTATTCTATTTGAAAGCTCAGTTTAGTTGAGATAGATTATATGAATATCAAAGAAACATTTAAATCAAATCTCAACTAATTATATCCAAATCTTTATGTTTTGAGGATTAAAAGCAAATTTGTAAAGGATGTGTTTTTGCAGATTTAAAAAGTATGTAGTCTTAAGTTTAGAGGTTTTAAGTTACTTGAATTTGTTATCTTATTGTGTTAAGTTGAGATAGACATATAGATTTACAACTAAATTCGTTGGTCATATCTCAACTTAATCTTATTCGTCTAGTTTGGGGGTTTTGGAACCCATACTAACTCGACATCCTTTTTCTTGTAAGGACATGAAAAGGAATAATGTCCAAGGCGTAAACAATAATGGTAACATATAGAATCGACCTCATGTCTCTTTCTATGATCTTGTTCTAGGTTGTGCTTGGGTACATATGTATATTTGCCTCTAGGTACATACATAGATTGACTCTCTAGTACTTGTGTCCTTCTCCAACTAGGTTTTTGATAAGATTTTCCTTTGGGCTTATAACCTAGTCCTCTCCTTCCAATTTGACAATAAGGATCACTTAAGATTTTATCAAGGATATCATTGTTACTCAAACTACTAACTTCTTGTTGCAACTTAACAATCTCATCCATTCTCATCTTGATATCTAGCTTTGCTTGATCTAGATTATATGATAAAGAATCTCTTTCTTTCACAATAATATCATAATCTAGATGTGTACACAGAACAGGTTGTTTTTGAAGATCATTTACTTTAGTTTGCAAATTTATCTTTTCTAGAGAAATATGATTGCAATTTGCTTCTACAGATTTTAGCTTAATATCATGATCTTCAATAACCTTTTTGAGATCTTCATTTTCAGATGTAAGAGCAAGAAGCTTAGCATGTAACTCATCATTCGCTTTATTAGATTTCTATAATTTCTTCTTGCACTCAATATATTTATTATGTGTCTCTTCAAGACGAGCAATTAACTCTTCTTTAGGTAGATCAAAAAGACTTACCTCTTCTTCTTCTTCTTCTTCTTCTTCACTTATAGTAGCAATTAGACATTCTTTATGCACTTATTCCTTCTTTGACTTCCATGGACAGCTAGGTGTTGTATGGCTTGTTCCTAAGCACCAATTGCAACTTGTTGAAGATTTGTCCATACTTTTCCTTTGCTTGCGGTTGTAGACACCATCACCCTTCATTCTTCAAGACTCGATTAGAGCTCCTTGAAGCCTGCTCTGATACCAATTGAAAAACCACTAGAGGGGGGTGAATAGGGTTTCAAAGTTAATTTAAAAATTATTTAACTCAAACAACCAACCACAAAAATATTGGACAAGGGGACAAGGATTTAGAGTGGTTCCAACCTTAGCAAATACTAAGGCAGTCAATCCACTACCCGATTGCTTACCCAACCGGGATTTTGAAAGAATCAAATTTTATTACCTCGCAAGGACTTTACATAAAATTACAATTCTTTCACCAAACCCTTCGAACAACCTTCACCTAGAAGTAGTTGCACCAACTTTGAAGCAGTCTTCTTGAAGTAACTTCAAGCTCCCCTTGAAGTAACCTTCCTCTTGAAGTAGCTTCCCGTTGCAACAACCTTCTTGAAGTAGTCCCAAGTCCACCTTCTCCACCGAGAAGAACCTTCTCCAATCCGCAGCCTCCAACCCTAGGAGTAGCAAGGAGAATACAAAGGATAAAAGGAACAAGAAGGAAAAATAGAAATTACAATACCACTTTGCAGCTCAAGGCTTGATTTCCTATATCAAGCGTTTTGATCTCCTAACCAATGTAAATAGAAGTGTAATTGCTGTGGATAGGAGATGCTAGCCTATAGGACACGAAATTAGAGCAAGGAGAAGAATAGCCAATGCAAGTGTTGCTCAATTTCTCAAAATAGATTGACAATTGCAAGTGTAATCTCAAGTGTATCACAAGTGTATATTGGTGAGTTTAGGTGTCCTAAGGCATGTCCTATTTATAGGAATGACCTACAAGTGCTTAAGGACGTTCTAGACACTTTCTAGGGGGTTCCAAGTGCTTAACTAGCCGTTAGGTATAAGTTAGTTGCTTTAGCAACGGCTAGTTAATTAATTCTGCAGGTACTGTCAGAACCCATCTTGGTCGACAATTTGTCGACCGAGGGACTGTCTGGAGCAAGTGTTTACAACGTTCTGATCCAACTCCCAACTACTTTTTCTGTTGTGTCTAACGGCTACTTGGGTCATTCTCGATCGAGGAATTTGTCGACCGAGAGTGTCTCGGTCGAAAAGTTTGTCGACCGAGAATAACCCTATTTCAATATTTTAAAGTACTAAGTGTGTGTATGAGTGTGCATATGTGACACTAATGAAGGGGATGATCTATCTAAGTGTAGTGATTGGCTAGGTAAGATCTAATGCTTGATTTACATGAAGTCTAAGTACTTGTACATTATATATTTGTACAAGTTTACAATTGATTACATTTCATGAAATTTACAATCATTCAAGCATATAGATTCCCTAGTACTTTTTCATCCACCTCATTCCTGCAACACTCAAGTAGCACGTTAGATCAACAAGAATGAAATGTTTGTCATCATCGAAACAAAGGGATTATACTAATGTCAATTTAGCCAACACTTTGTATCCTTTTATGCTATATCCAGACAAATTTCCATAAGCTGGAAAGTCATTAATCGTGCAAAATAACATAGCACGCAAATTGAAGATCTCTTTACGTGAAGCATCATATGTCATAATACCTTCTTCCCATAGTTTCATTAGGTCATCAATTAGAGGTTGAAGGTAAACATCAATATCATTTCCAGGTTGCTTGGGCCCTGATATCAATATTGACAACATCACATACTTATTTTTCATACACAACCAAGGAGGAATATTGTATATAACAATCATAACAGGCCACGTGCTATGTTGGCTGCTTAATGTACCATAGGGATTCATTCCATCTGTACAGAGCCCAAGTCTTAGGTTTCTTGGTTCTTTACCAAATTGAGGGTATAATAAATCAATTTTCTTCCATTGTGGTGAATCAGATGCATGTCGTAGGATGCCATCATCATTGACCTTTAACTCCCCATGCCAAGACAAATTTTGCACATCTTCTGTATTAGAAAATAAACGTTGAAATCATGGTATTATTGGTAGATACCACATCACCTTGGCAGGAGAGCCATTTTTAGCCTTAGCTGAATTTGTAGTCTTATACCTTGACGCACCACATTTTGGACAATTTATCAAATTACTATAGTCCTTCTGAAATAACACACAATCATTTGGACATGCATGAATCTTCTTAGCCTCCATTCCCATTGGGCACATTATTTTCTTTGCTTGATATGTTGAAATTGGAAGCTCGTTGCCTTCAGGAAGAATTTCCTTTAACAAAGACAACAATGAAGTGAAACTCTTATCGCTCCAACGGTTTTGAGCTTTAAGAGTATATAATCGCATCACAACACTCAACCTCGTGAACTTAGTACAACCCTTATATAATGGTTTTTCAGCATCATGGACAATGTTTGCAAATAAAGAAGGTGGATCAATGACATTGTCCTGACAACTACATAGCATCTCATCAACCATATCATCCTGAATCGGTTCATCATTAACATTATCATCATTATCTATATCTTCTATGCCACAACTATTAGTATCGACATTTTCTGATCCATAATTCAATTTCTCTCCATGCCAATACCATTCATTATAACCTTGTATGATCCCATTGCATATGACATGATTCTTAATTTCCTCACCAGTATCAACTTTCAAATTGTTACAACAATTTCTACATGGAAAATATAGCCTATCTGTAGGTAGTTTCCTATGTCCCAAACCGGGGACTATCCAAAGTTTACTCATAATGAGTAAATTTTGAACGAGTTTCTAAGTTAATATATAAATGCATTATTTCATGTATCAACCCTAAAGTGTCAATTTGGGAGTATCCAAAGTTTACTCCTAATAATCTAAGGATTTCCTTCCAGTCATGATGTCATTATCTAGACTTCTTGTGCATAGAGCTACAATTTTTATGGTTTAAATGGGGGTATGATTGTTTACACTAAGATGTAAGCAAATGGAAGGAAAAAATTTAAAATCTAGACCAGCCCTGGCAAATTAGATATCATGGACTAAGAAAGAAATGATCAATACACTAGCAAGAGAGAGAAACTAGTTGAAGATTGGAAATGGCAAGCAATTAGGCCAAGCTAGAAAGAACAAGCAACTACACTAATCTAATAATGGCAACCCTGATCTATCAACTAACTAGAGAAATAATCTAAACAAAGAAATCATACACTAACTAGGAAATCAACTAACTAAACAACTAAAAGCAGGTTAAGTAACACTAACTAGAGAAAATTCTTTAAGAAATTAACACTAAGGAAAGTAGAAGAGAGCTAGGCTAGCATGCAACTAACAAAATTGGGTGTTAAGCAATTGATTAAGGAAGTGGGATGTTATCAAACCATATAAAATGGAAAAACAATATAACTGTATAGTTAAAGGAGTCCAGGTCCAATCTCGGTCGACAATTCGTCGACCGAGAGCCCACCTGCACGTGGCGTCCAGGTCCACCCTCGGTCGAAAAATTCTCGACCGAGAGTGGACCTGGAGGCCGTGCGCAGGTGGGCTCTCGGTCGACAAATTGTCGACTGAGATTGGTCCTGGATGCTTCCATGGCAGCGGGAACGAACTCGGGAATGAGGGAACAAGGCGGCGGCCTTACTTGGAAATGACGGCGACCTTCGTGGAGGATGTGACGACCTTCCCAGAGAGGTGGCGACCTTCGTGGAAGTGTGGAGAGGCGGCGACGACGAGCTCTTTTCACAGAGAGGAGGCTTGGAGGCGCGGAGAGGCAGCAAGGGTTTCACAGAGAGGAGGCAAGGCTTTGACGACGAGCTCCCTTCGAACACGACGACGACCTTCTTGGCAAAGCTTTGGTGGCGCGACAGCTCTTTTGGTAAGGAGAAGCTTTGGCCGAGCGAGAATGGAGGGAAAACGAGCTTTGGCGGTGTGAAAATGGAGGCAAAAGAGAAAAGAAGAACTAGGTCTTGGCAGTGAGAATGGAGGGAAAATGAGACCCTGACTGTTTGTTACCCTCGAAACCTGTAGGGTCAGTTATTTGCAAACAACCGACCCAACAGGTAAGCGATGCCCGAAAAAGCTTCTCGGTCGAAAATATTGTCGACCGAGGATGCCTCCTACAAGGTCGGTTATATGGTTAAAACCGACCCTAGAGGTAACAACAAAGACTTCTCGGTCGACAAATTTGTCGACCGAGACACTCTCTAGGGTCGGTTTTAAAGAAAAAACTGACCCTAGAGGTTCTTATACACACACGAAAGGAAATCTGGCTCTTCTTCCGGTCGACAAATTTGTCAACCGAAAGGATCTCTAGGGTCGATTAAAAAATTAAAAAACCGACCCTAGAGGTTTTTATACATGCATGAAATAAACTGGATCCAAAACTAAACTCGGTCGACAATATTGTCGACCGAGAGACTCTCTAGGGTCGGGTTTTTTTAAAACTGACCCTAGAGGTGCTTATACACGCACAAAGGAAATCTGGCTCTCATTATCGGTCGACAAATTTGTCGACCGAGATGATATCGGTCGACAAATTCATCGACCGAGGGGAGCTCTAGGGTCGGTTAAAAGTAAAAAAAACCAACCCTAGAGGTTCTTATACATGTGTGAACTAAACTGGATCCAAAACTCATTTCGGTCGACAATATTGTCGACCGAGAGACCTTCTAGGGTCAGTTTTAAAGAAAAAACCAACCCTAGAGATGTTTGTACACGCACAAAAGGAAATCTGGCTCTCATTCTCGGTCGACAAATATGTCGACCGAGAGGTCTCCGTCGAGTAGTTTTTCAACCGATATTAACCCTATTTCAATGTTTAAATTAAGTACTTGTACAAGATTTTACATGATATCCAATATAATCATTTTGTATGACTCCTTAGTTCTCCCTCTTAATTTTATGCTATGCTCTCCCTTAAAGAGATATTTAATTTTAAAACCAAGTGATGCTTTGTCAAATTTAGCCATAATTTATTTTTCAATCATTTGAAATAACAATATTCTTATATAACATGTATATGTCCAAATGAAGCCATGGAAAACACTTTTATTCATAACAATTTAATGCCCATACACTTTATAAGATGAAGCATGACATACTTGCTTTATAAAAAGATATCCATTGCAACCATTACAAAGATATCTCATAATCTCACTGAAAAGACTGAATGATTACATCAATGTCTGGATCTTTTCCAAGAAAGGGTTCAGCTCCATAATATTTGACCAGTGTCTGCCACTCCAAGGCACCTGTCTTGGTTAAGGCATGGGCCTCCAAGAAGGTGGGAACACGATCAAAGTGAAAGTGGGCAACAATGTCTTGAAGTTGAATTGGGGAAAACTGAGTATGTGTGAGATAAGGAGATGGTGGAGGTGGAATTTGATAGTAGTTGTAGGAAGGATTGTATGGATTTATCATGCCAGGATTAAGGGAATAGGGATATTCATCAGGTTGGTTAGGAGAGAGAGCTTGCATCCTTTGGTTTAAATAAGTCATGCCATGGTGATTATAATCCAATTGCCTACTTAGGTGATATTGGGATCCAGCAATGTATGTCAAGGTGTTTGTAATAGGATCATGGGGTAGGTTGGTAGGAGGAGGTGGTGTAGGTATGTCTTGGGTGGATGTCTCCCCTTCAGTCCTAGCCCTTTTGTGGCCAAAGTCGATTCCCATCTTTTCCACCGTATTTTTACTTATCTTTTGGGGTTTTCTATCCCATGTGTAACCTAAGTCGTCCTCAATATTCTTCTTAAGAAAATGTTGAGTGATTTGGCATACAAAGTCAGCATAAGGTGGATTGCCAGAAAACTCAAGAATATTCTTAAGGATGATACAAATAAAGTTTATGGGAATACCTTTGAGAATGGCATAGATAAGGCACATACGAAAGGTGGGTACTTCAGATTTGTTTGCTCTAGGATGGATATTGGTGGCAACAATGAGATTTTTTGATCCTAGCTTCAGGTTTTAAATTTATGGCATAATAGGTACCCCTATCTTCATGGCAAGTCGTATTTGATTGAAAGATGGCTTTTTTGACATCACTAAGGCTAGTTGTAGTGTCATCTTGGGAGAGTTTGTTGAGTGGATTTCCTGTGGTGAGATCAAAAAAATCTTTATATTCTTCTATGTTTATGTCAAGCATATCAAGAATACCCTCCTCAGTAAAATGGAATCCATACCCACCAACCATAGAGGAGAAGGAATCATGGTCAGGATGTGGGGTTAAATTGGAATAGAATTCATTAACTACTTTGGAGGAGTAGGAATGGAAGGAGGGGATCAGAAAATCAGTCAAATGTTGCATCTTAAAGAGTTCCTCCAAATCGACAATGCTGTGGAAGTCCATGACGTTGACTGGCCATCGTGGAAGAGGAGTTTTTGAGGAGAGCCTGAGGTAGCGGTCGCCTGCAGTTGCATCTTTGAAGGGGATGTCGTTGATGAACGACAGCAGATCAGAGACCGTCCTTCCTTTCCTGCCTGCAACTTGCTTCTTTCCACACGTTGATGAGGAAGCCATCTCGTTGCTTTGAAATGGAGAAGTAGCAAACAAGACTTGGATGTAGAGAAGCTAAAGATTTTCACAAGAATACACTAGAGAGGAGCTAGAGAAGTGAGAATGTGAAGGTGTGAAGAAATGGATCGTTTTGGGTGCTATTTATAGCAAAACAGAACCCATTTCGATCGACAATTTGTCGACCGACGCCCACAACGGTCGTCTCTCGGTCAGCCAACGGTCGATCGAACTAGCCGTTACGACGGTCGATTTTCTATCCGTTATGACGGTCGATTTTCTATCCGTTATGACGGTCAATTTTCTAGCCATTTCGGTCGACAATTTGTCGACCGACGCCCGCAACAGTCGTCTCCCGGTCAGCCAACGGTCGATCGAACTAGCCATTACGACGGTCGATTTTCTAGCCGTTATGACGGTCAATTTTCTAGCCATTTTGGTCGACAATTTGTCGACCGACACCCGCAACGGTCGTCTGTCGTTACGACGGTCGATTTTCTAGCCGTTACGATTTATATTTTAATCAGAATATTGCCTTTTTAATTCAAGCAAATGGAGGTTCACAGGGTTGGCCTCGGTCGAACAATTTGTTGACCGATTTCGTCTCGGTCGAATAATTCCTCGACCGACAAAGAGCCAGATTTCCTTCGTATAAGTACCTCTAGGGTCGGTTTTTTCCTTAAAACTGACCCTAGAGGTACTTATTCATGTGTGAAATACAAAATTGGATCCTAAGTTTATCTCGGTCGACAATATTGTCGACCGAAAAACCCTCTAGGGTTGGTTATAAAGGAAAACCGACGCTACAGGAGCTTATACGAATGAATCTAGCTCTCTCTCGGTCGAAAAATTCGTCGACGGAGAAACAACCAGATTTCATTCGTATAAGTACCTTTAGGGTCGGTTTTTTTCTTTTAACCGACCCTAAAGTCTAATTCGGTCGACAATATTGTCGATCGAATAGACTTCTAAGGTCGGTTATAAGCAAAAAACCGACCCTAAAAGTTGCTTATACACTTGAAATCTGACTCCTTATCGGTCATTGAATTTGTCGACCGAGAAAAGCTTATACATGCGTGAAGTAAACTGGATCCAGAATTGTTATCGGTCGACGAATTTGTTGACCGATGATCCTTTAGGGTCGGTTTTAAAGGAAAAACCGACCTTAGAGGTGCAGAACCGAAGAGGACTTTAGGGTCGGTTATAAGGATAAAACCGACCCTAACGGTGCTCGTATACGTGAAATCCAACTCTTATTCGGTCGACGAATTTGTCGACCGAGGAGCCCTTTAGAGTCGGTTATAAGGAAAAACCGACCCTACAGATCGAGGCGCGAAGCCAAAAATCAAGCAATTTTTTGCCGCGGGAAACTTGTAAATTAATTTCTAAACCAATTGTCTATAAGGTTACTTATTTTATAAAAACCGACCCTATAGAGATGCACTACAAGGTCGGTTATTTTAAGAAAAGTGACCCAAGAGGTCTTAAGTGGTGCCCACATTTTTTATAGACATATAAGGTCGGTTATTTGGAAAACCGACCCTATAGAGATACACTACAAGGTCGATTTTTTAAAGAAAACTGACCCAAGAGGTCTTAAGTGGTGCCCACGTTTTTTTAGACATATAAGGCCGGTTATTTGGTAAAACCGACCCTACACGTAGGGATGTTATAACCCATTTCTGTACTAGTGAGGTTAGGTAACAAGCATGTATGTCACCTAAAAGTTTAGGAACGACCATGCATGTCACCTATACAGTAGACCCCTTTATAGATCACACGTGACTCATATACATGTCATCTAAATGGTAAACCCCCCTTAGAATTTAGGTGACTCAAATGTATGTCACCTATAGCGTGTGACCCTTTGAAATGTTTGTCATCTATGTTACACGAGTTTACACATGCTACAGATGATTTACATGCTTGTCATCTAAAGTGTGTAAGCTTTTCAAATATGCCAAAATGTATGTCATCTATTTTAGGTAGATCTATACAGATTATAAGTGATGTACAAACATGTCATCTAAGGTGTGAAACCTTTTACATGACCGTCACCTATACCATGTTTTTTAGTAGTGTTTGAAATATATCAAACACGCAAGTTTCCTTTTGCCACTTGATCACGTACAAAATGAAAATCAATTTCAATATGCTTTATAAGTGCGTGAAAAACTGGGTTGGCTGTAAGATAGGTGGCGCCAATGTTCTCACACCATAAAGTAGGTGGTTGAGCAGGTGTATGTCCCAACTCTTGAAGAAGGGATTGGAGCCATATGATTTCAGCCGTCGTATTGACAAGGGCATGTTATTCAGACTCTGTAGAGGACCGGGTTACTGTTGGTTGCTTCCGGGTAGACCATGAGACTAGATTGGCCCCAAGGTAGATAACAAACCCACCTGTTGACTTCCGATCATCAACACATCCAGCCCAATCCGCATCGGAGAAGGATTGAAGGTCAAGTGATGGTGAGCGGGTGATGGATAAAGACAAGGTGATGGTTTGTTTGAGATATCGAAGAATTCATTTAACCGCCTATCAATGGTCATGTATTGGGTTACTCATAAATTGGCAGACTTTATTCACAAAAAGGAAACATCTGGGCGTGTCATGGTAATGTATTGAATGGCACCGACAATTTTCTGATATTGTTGGGGTCAGGTAAGGGATCACCAACTTTAGTGAACTTAGTGTTGGAACACAAAGGGGTTGAAATGGGTTTTGCACCATCCATATGAGTCTATTTCAGGAGGTTGTGAATGTATTTGTGTTGGGAGAGAAGGAGACCATTGGAGGTATGTTTGACTTTAATTCCCAAGAAATAATGAAGGGGGCCAAGGTCTTTTATGGGAAAGCAAGTATGGAGAAATTTGATTAATTTGGGAACTTCAGAAGTAGGATTGCCTGTGATGATGATGTCATCAACATACACCAAGGCATATAGGGTAGTAGCTTGCGATTTGTAGATGAAAAGAGAGGTGTCCGTTTCTGATGAAGTGAATCCATAGGAATGTAATGCTTGACTTAACTTGTGTATTCATGAATTCATAGAAATGTAATGCTCTGATACCATGTAAGAGTTTATGTATTCATGAATTCAACACGCTTCAATTACATGTGTTGATGTTATATATATATATATATATATATATATATATATATATATATATATATATATATATACAACTGAGTTATAGGTTGTTGTGATGTGATCTAGTTAATTCGGATCTGATATAAGGAATCTGGAACTGTAATTTACACGTTGCAGAGCTGTTTGATTGACTGGTTCAACGCTAGCCACATATTTCTAAGTTCATGTAATGACTGCTTGTAAAGCTTGCAGATCATGACTCAGTCTGATTGCTTCCTTATTCTTTGTGTCGGCTGTTGCTGCTTGATTTGCATCTGCTAAGACTATAGCACGTGCTCCTTTTGGCTCTAACACTTAATCCTTGAATTCTTTCTGGATTGCATGCAATCCATGCTATAAGTAAATTTAGGAATCTGGGTATAGTCCTACGACCTCTATTTTTGAAAAAAACCCAAATATACGAGTTTTAGAGAAATATTAATTTAAAATACACGAGTTTGAAAAAATATCAGATAAATAAGTTTGAAGGGAGAAAAGAGAGTGGATATGCCATTTGATCCAACATCTCCATTCTAATTGGTCCATATAATTAAAAATAAGAAAAAGTAAAACAATCAGCCTGCGTTGCATGCCACTTGGCGGTCCAAAGTTAAATACGCCAAATGAAATGACGTCTTCACCCCCAGCTGCCACATGGTGCAACCGCTCCACTACTCATTTTGTTTTTTCAAAAGCTTTGATACCGTGTGTATAATTAATGCTTATGATTTATATTTAAATTATTATATATTATTTTAAATTAATTAATTATTTCATCTAAATCAAAATATCATTTTAATATTAATAAATAATATATATATGATTTTAAATAATATGTTAAAATTTAATATGTTTATTTATACATTTATTCATTAATGATATATTTAACGACATATGCATACATCTATTTTATATAGATATTTACAAGTTAAATATAATATTTTTTTGTAATAAATTTTAAAAACTATATAATACAAAATATTATCCAAATTTTGTATGTAAAGATCAAGTCACACATAAATAATTACTGTATTAATCAAATAATATTGCTATTTATATTACACAATATAAAAAATATTCAACATAATACAATAGTGTGTATACACACATTATATATAATATATTAGATTTATTGGATTTGTATCAGATATCTGACATAAAATGTCAGATAGGTATAGTTGTATGTCTATATATGTAATATATCATTAATTATTTTTATTTATTGGATTTGGATATAGAACTTATGTAAAAAAATATTATATTTAATTGATCATATATCTAACTACAATTACTTATTTACAATTAAATACAATAATCTTTTACATAAGTTCTAAATCCAAATCCAAATCCAAATCCAATAAACAAAAATAATTAGTGCTATATTACAGATATAAGCATACAATTATATCTATCTGACACTTTTTGTGTCATATATCTAATTCAAGTCTAATAAATCTAATATATTATATATCTAAAATGTGTGTATACACACTATTCTATTATGTTGAATATTCTTTATATTATGTAATATAAATAACAATATTATTTGATTTATATAGTAATTACTTATGTGTAACTTGGTCTTTACATATAATATTTGGAAAATATTTTGTATTATATAGTTTTTAAAATTATTACAAAATTTATTATATTTATCTTGTAAATACATCTGTATACAATAAATATATGCATATGTCGTTAAATATATCATTAATGAATGAATTTATAGATAAATAAATTAAAATTTAACATATTATTTTAAGTATCAAATATATATTATTTTACTAATATTAAAATAATATTTTAATTTAGATGAAATAAGTAATTAATTTAAAATAATATGTGTTAATTGAAATATAAATAATACACATGAATTAAGCACATGGTATCAAAGTCGTTGAAAAAAACAAAAAGGAAAATGAGTAGTGGAGTGGCGGCGCCATGTGGCAACCCTGGGGTGAAGACGTCATTCCATTTTCCGTCTTCATTTCTGGACCACCAAGTGGCATGTAGGGATGAGTATCGGGTCAGGCCACTTCAGGTTTTGGCAAGATATTGCCTAAACCCATATTTTTAACTAAGTTTTGGATTAGGCCCAGGTAATGTTTAAAACACTTGGCCCATACCTGACCCACATAATATAGCTGGGTTTCCGATCAGATTTAGGCCGACCAGATAACATAGTAAATGAAGATATTTTCAACATATACATAAGACAAATATTCAAATAGTTTTTGAAATGTGTTCCACTAGGTATATGTAATCTATATGTATCATTAGAGAAACTAATACACTTACAAATCATTGTTTATTCAATGGATGAAACAAATAGAATATACATTAGATACATTTAAACTCACAATCTTAGCCCATTTATTTATGTGGATGAGATTTTTACAGTTAACATAAAATCAAAGATGCACATTTGTATTTCGATTAATGGTCGAGTAATGTCCAGACTGAGGTGATTTGTGGAACACATGTAATAGTATAAATCCCTAAATTTGATTTGTATAAATTATAATGAACATGCTACTTACAAAATAAATGTACATATTCTAGATTTACACTAGTATATTGTTCTTATAGTCTAATTATTATGGTTGAACAAATATATATTAATCAAATGTAATTTTGAAAGTTTGTAGTTAAATGAATCTTGTAAAAGATGCATATTATATATAAACATGTGGTTACATAGACACATGTACATAGTTAATCTGGGTATCTGGGTTCTCGGGATTGGGTTTACCTTAAAAATTTTAGTCAAAATCTTAGGCCCGGTCCACCCATGTAAATTACATGATTCGGGACTAGATCAGGTTATGTGGATTGAGACATGGGTCGGATCGGGCCGACCGGGTCTGATGCTCATCCCTAGTGGCATGCGACGCGGACTGATAATTTTATTTTCTCTTATTTTTAACGACGTGGATAATTAAAATGGAGACACCATATCAAATGACGTCTCCACTCTCTTTTCTCCCCTTAAACTCATATATTTCAGATATTTTGTTCCAAACTTATATATTTTGGTCAATATTTCTCTAAAACTCATTTATTTTAATTTTTCCTCTATTTTTGCTAAAAGTATTGAAATTTATCATGCTTGCTATAAGCTAGGTAGTTGAACTCAGCTTAACTAAGCTAAAGAATTGTATATCATTTGCTGAAAGAGTCATCTGTCTCATCACAAATTACAAGTACTTACATGTAGTTTTCCCACTTATAATTCTTATAGTCAAACTACCGTGATTAAACAAGAATTGAGGAATGACGAGCAACTCTCTTCATTAACCTAGTTTGCAGTTTCGGTCGTCAGCTATGAAATAACTTTGTAGGTTATACACTGTAGTGTCCCATCACCGTTGGATTTTATATTATACTTGGTACCTCAAATAGAGAAACTTTATATTCATATATTATCCTACACAGCTCAAACATTCTTTCAGGTGACGTACAACATGGCTAGTTGTACATAGTCTTTACAGACGTCAGCTGGTACGCAATAGTAAACTCAAAATTGTAGAACACAAGGACTACATCGTGTAAATTGAAGTATAGATTGTAGAACAATGTCTAGATGATCACCTAATGTGTTCTTCCAGGACCATGCTGTATACTAGCATCCACGATTGCCAAGGAATGCCATACCAACCATCAATGACAATGCCATGATTAGCTCTTTTTCTAGTCAAAGATAAAGTGATGTACTCATTTTCTGTATATGGACGGAATTCAGGCTCTCTTTCTTCTTATATTTTGCTTTGTATCCTGACCACAAATGTAGCCACAAACTTCATATTGCACTACCAACAACATGTCAATATGAGACTAACACCGACTGATAACTACCTGGTTTGTGCGCAACAACTAGGAGCTTGTCCAATGCAACACATGTTTTCTTCAAGAAACAGATACTACCTGGTTTGTGCACAACCACCAGCGCTTATCCAATGCAACTTTCGCTTTCTTTGTTAAACTGATACTTGCCTTCTCACGTACACCCCCTCCGACTCTGTCCACGAACAAAAAAATATAAAATTCCAAGGATCAATGATGGCCAACTCCTACTACCATCGCCGGGAAGAAGGGAAGACCAAGTTTCGGCGTGAAGAAGTATGGAAGAGGTCGCTCTTGGTGTACACTAACAAAAATGGTTTGGTAAGCCACTACCAAAAAAACATAGTATAGATAACAGTCATGTAAAAAGTTACGCACTTTAGGTGACATATTTGTACATGACTTATAATCTGAGTAGGCCTACGTAAAATAGATGACATACATATTTGTATATTTGAAAGGGTGACATACTTTAGGTGACATGCATGTATGTCACATGTAGTCTGTGCAACATAGGTGATAGATATTTTATCATACTTGAAAGGGTGACACACTATAGGTGACATATATTTGAATCACCTATGTTCTAAACGGGGTTTACACATGTATATGAGTCAAGTGTAATATACAAGAGACATAACATTTAGGTGACATGTATGTGTGTCATCAAAGTTATAGATAACATAAATTCATGTCACCTAACCTTAGAATTTTTATAGAATTACTATGAGAGGACATTGTCTTGATATGGGCCTTGAATTCTCACAAATGCATTACAGGGGACCTGTTGTTAGAGGAAATTCTCGTGATATGGGCCCCAACCCTCACATATGCATTTTTAGAGAATTGTTGTGAGTGTACATTGTCACTATATGGGCCCCAGTTCCTAAAAAATGCATTGAAAGAGACTTTTTATGAGAAGAAATGTGTCATGGCTCCTCCCGAGTGTATTTTTGTTGGAATAAATCAACACTTATTTGGTCACCGTGCGCTGAACGATGATACGATGCGAGGGCTCCGAGCCGCTGCATGTGACATGGGCACCGACGATGATTCTGTTTGGCTCCCACCTACCTATGATTAATTATTGCACCTTCCCCAATGTCACTGATGGCAGGGGTTCTCTGCTCGTCTTGTTCCCCCACACCATAGCATCCAGATCCGACTTACCATAGTGTCTCCCGAATGCGGACGGAAGGCGACCAAAAAGGTTCGGCGATAACTTCAAGTCTGATCCAACTTATCAACTTTTGTTGGATTTGGCCATACCGGTAGTGGCTGCCCTTTTTTTGGCAACCACACCCATAGCGACAAGGGATTAGGGCAAGAATATGCTCAGAGCATCCCTGGTGCCTATCCGTCCAGGTCTCAACACGTCGAGGATCGATACGATAGAGTCCAACATCGATCCCCGGAGGCCCCATACACAGTTCCCTACAGTCGTGTGTTAAGAAGGCTTGGCACTGGTCAACCCAGCAGGAAGGACTGCCATGCTGGCCGCCATACATGAGAGGGTTCCGTCCATGTCTCAGTTCCGCTCTCTTTAATGGCAAAATTCAGTTTTCCCACATCGGCAATGACACATTATGACCATCTTGGTGCGTCACAAGTGAACAACCATGAGGTTATTCCTATGGTCCTTTACCGTGCATGGCCTACATCCTGCATGGTTGGACCTGCTACATAAGTTTCATGTCCTTTTAGGAGCCTCCATACATGTCGCGGCAAACTGTTAGCAGCTAACAGTTTTGGTAATCATCTTTGGGTTGTTTATTTATCTTCACTGAGTCGTGTTGATGGAATCCATAAGGCGTTGGAGTATGTGGATGTTTGGGAGGGCTTGGTGTTTGCTCTTTGTTCTTCTAAGCATTGGATGTGTGGTGTCTGCCTTGGCATCGTGCCATGGTCTAAAGCATGTACTCATCAAGCTTCTGATGGCTCTAATGTTACTACCATTCTACCTCGATAGCCTGGTGAGACATTACTCGATGTGATAGTTGGTTTTTCTGCTCCCATCAATTCTGGATTTCCAGATTCTGTTCCTTGCATCCTGTCAGCTCGTCAGCGTATTGAGCCACCGCCTCTGCCTGTTGATCGACTATAGCTCGACACAGATCTTCTAGATTCTGTCTTCCGCACAGGTGTCCCTACCTTAAAGAGCATCCCTCTTCTTTATCGTTTGCCCTTTGCTGACACTCTTCGTGCTTGCTTACTCTAGGTGGCTTCTTGCCCACACTCTATTGATGCATGGATTCATCTTTTGTTGCTTCCAGCATGTGTTATGTATCACTTCTCCCCTAAGTCTACTCAAGAACAGTCTTCTCGAAAATGCATCTCTCTACAACAACTTATGATCCTTAAGGCTTTGGAGACTTGGAATTCAGGACCTGATGGCATTCAACAACTCCTGGCTCAGATTTTGGCTCATTATTGTCCTACTGGGCGAGAACATTCTTCTAAAGCTTGTATTTCATGTGCCAAGTCTAAGATCAAAGATAGCCAATTTTCTACTTCCATCCGTGTTCTATCCTCTACTGGTGTTACCCCCACAAAAGCTGCTAATTATTCTTATCTTGAAGATAAAGACCCTCAACCTCCACTGCCATTGGTACAACCTCAATCTGAAATTTCTAGCTCTCCATTTGTTGCTTCTTGCTCTATGATTGAAGAAGCCATTTTATCATTCAAGAAATGGACCACTTGTGCACGTGATGGCCTACGATCACAACATCTTAATGATTATATGTGTGGGGCTGCCACTATAGTGAAAGATGGTTTTTTAATGCAGTTTCAACTGTGGTGAATCTTTGGCTCACTGGTCGTTGTCCAGATTCCCTAGCTCCCTACATTGCCAGTGCTCCATTGACTCCTTTTCTCAAACCAGACAATGGCATTCGGCCTATTGCTATGGGTACTATTTGGCAGTGCCTTGTATCCAAAGTTGCGGCAAAGGGTGTAAGTTCTGATGTCGTCCCTTATCTTATGGATCATCAATATGGTGTTGGTATTTCTGGTGGTGTTGAGGCCCTTCTACATGTTGTCACTCGACTTGTCTATGAATAACAACACCACACTACAGTCCCCATGGCTTTTATTGACTTCAACATTTCCTTCAGCATGGTTGATAGATCTACCATATTCTGAGAGGTTCGTCTTCATTTCCCTTCTATGTACGATGGGTTGAGTTTTTCTATATCTCTCCACCTCCTCTCTATATGGATCATGGCAAGTCTCTTTTTTATTCTGTCGGGGTACAACAAGGTGACCCATTAGGCCCCCTACTTTTTTCCCTGGGACTCCACCCTCTTATTTTACAGGCAAAGGATGCATGTCAACTTGACCTCCTTTCTTTCGACCTTGATGATGGTACCCTCTTTGGGGACACAGAGGTTGTTTCGAAGGCTCTATCCCTCATTCAGGAGCAAGGCCCGATGTATGGTCTTCATCTCAATGCTAAGAAGACATGTTTTTGGCCATCTGATGACCCTAGATGAGGCTCGAATGTAGGATTATTTCCAACTGCCATCTCTCATCCAAAGCTTGGAGTGAAGATTCTAGGTGGCCCAATTTTCTACAGACGCATCCTTTGTGAAGGAACTTCTCCAGAAACATGTGATGAAGACCCTTGATATGATGGATCACATGTCCTCACTCCAAGACCCACAATATGAGCTTCTTCTTCTTAGGTCTTGTGTTGGGATGCCCAAACTATTGTTTGATCTTCATACAACACCTCCTTCTTCTATCACACCTGTGTTGGATATTTTTTATCACGGTCTTCATCGTTGTCTGGAGCGTATTGTGGTTGGTGACAACCCATGTTTTGGTGATTTACAATGGTGTTTGGCTACACTTCCTATGCATCTAGGGGGATTGGGGATCAAGTCCTCTCATGATGTCAGTAAATTTGCTTTTGTTGCCTCTCAGATACACACTAAAGATCTCCAAGAACATATGTTGCGTGAGATCACATGCGTGCCTACAGGGCTCCCCTTTCTCCAAGCACATGCTTGCATATGCAATATCTTGCCATCTTTATGTTGGTCTATGTTGACAAATATGCATTCTACCACTCCAAAGACCCAATCTATTTTGGTAGATGCTTACTAAAAAATGGTCATATAGAAAATCATGGCAAGTGACCTATCCTTACGACAACATGCTATTCTCACTTCTTTACAAGCCGATCATGCACAAATTTTTTTAAGGGTTGTTCCTATTGATGGCCTTGGTCTTTCTATGTTACCCATTGAGTATCGAGCTATCCTTCGGTATTGGCTTATGATTCCCTTGTATCTAGGTGAGGAACGTTGTCTAACTTGCAACATCACAGATCTTGATGCCTTTGGTTATCATGTAGTAAACTGTCGCTCACGGCCTGGTTATAAGTTTCGTCATGATGTTGGCACTCGGTCTGGGTTAAAGGTTTTGAAAGAAGCTCCTTTGGCCTTCCTTAGCACTCAATCTGATGATGTTCATTCATTGCGACCTGCAGACATTCTTTTATTTCACTGGATGAATGGAAAACATGCCTGTGTTGACCTAACAGGAGTTTCTCCCTTGACAGGTATCCTTTCAAAAAACTTTAAAGCAGGGCAAGCAGCGTCCGGGGCAGTAATACAAAAAGTTCATAAACATGGAACAACATGTGAGGCCAATCAACATCATTTTCTACCTTTCACCTTTGACACCTTTGGGGTGCCTGCCAACGATGCAGTTTCTCTTCTTCAACGCCTTCAACATATATAAATAGGAATCTTACGATGCCTTCATCTACATGTAATGATTTTATTTTTGGGTCCATGGGTTTGCCATCCAACAAGGATTGTCATCCCAGTTTGTTGCTTGCGCTTCTGTGAGAGCTTTTATGTAATCTTTTGAGCAATTATATGAAACATATTAAGTGACATGTTGTGAGACGACACCATCATGACATGGGCCCTGACTCCTCAGAAATTTATTTTCAGGGGCTTACTGTGAGAGCACACTATCATGATAGTGGTCACATATCCTCCCAAATGCAATTACAATGACATGTTGGGAGAGGATATTCTCATGATATGTGATGTGGATCCTCTCAAATGCATTTTCAAAGACATGATGTGAGAGGATGCCATAATGATATGGGCCCTGGTTCCTCCCAAAAACATATTCAGTGACATGTTGTGAGACGACACCATCATGATATGGGCCCTGGCTCCTCAGAAATTTATTTTTAGGGACCTACCGTGAGAGCACACTATCATGATATTGGTCACATATCCTCCCAAATGCAATTACAATGACATGTTGGGAGAGGACATTGTCATGATATTGGAGGTGGCTCCTCTCAGATGCATTTTCAAAGACTTGATGTGAGAGGATGCCATAATATATATACATATATATATGTGTGTATATATATACACACATAGAGGGCTTTATTAAATATTGTATCTTTAATGCATTTTAATGGTTGAAGAAAGAGAGAGAATATGAGTCAACATTATTACAAATTGAGACATAAAAGAAGACTTGTAGCAATAAAATGTTTGCCCATATATTTTGACCACACATAATATAATTGTTAACATTAAATGTTATAATATAAATCTTGCCATGTTTGCCATCCATGAAGTCTTTCAATTTATTTGACACATGATCAATTAGAATAACATTAAACCCAATTAAATATTTCTATAGTAGATTATCACAAATATTCATATTCTTTTGTTATAAAAATAAGGAAACTAACAATGTTGAAGGAAATTACTTGTAATTGATTGTTCTAGGAGACCCAATGAGAAAATATCATTTTTGTATAATAAAAATCTTGCCATTTTTGTCATTCATAAAGTCTTACATTTTATTTAACATATGATCAATTAGAATAATATTACACCCAATTAAATATTTCTGACTATCACAGATATTTATATCCTTTTGTTATAAAAATAAGGAAACTAACAATGTTGAAGGAAATTACTTGTAATTGAATTTAGTGCATTCAATTGGTTGAAAAGAGAGAGATAATATGAGTCAACATGATTGCAAATTGAGACATAAAAGATGACTTTTAACAATAAAAATAAAGCTCAATTAAATATTTATATGTACATATATATTTAATCCATTTATTTGACATATGATCAATTAGAATAACATTAAACCCAATTAAATATTTCTATAGTAGACTATCACAAATATTTATTTCCTTTTGTTATAAAAACAAGGAAACAAACACACACGTAGAGGGGTTTTACTAAACATGGTAACTTTAATGCATTTCAATTGGTTGAAGAAAGAGAGAGAATATGAGTCAACGTGATTACAAATTGAGACATAAAAGAAGACTTGTAGTAAGAAAATGTTTCCTCAATATTTTTGACCACCCATAATATAATTGTTAACATTAAATGTTAAAATATAAATCTTGCCATGTTTTCCATCCATAAAGTCTTTCCCTTTATATGACACATGATCAATTAAATATTTCTATAGTAGATACTATCACAAATATTTATACCCTTTTGTAATAAAAAATTAAGGAAACTAGATAATTACATATATAATGTTGTACATATATATACATATATATATACACACACACACATAGAGGGCTTTATTAAATATTGTATCTTTAATGCATTTAAATGGTTGAAGAAAGAGAGAGAATATGAGTCAACATGATTACAAATTGAGACATAAAAGAAGACTTGTAGCAATAAAACATGATTAAAAATTAGATTTGTTTCCCCAAATCAGTCCCAATTACTAAAATATGATATTATTTAACCTAATTTAAAGCATATTTTACATTACATTGCGTAATCAGATTTAAGTCTTCAATAAATCTTACCCAAAAAAATTAAATTTGAGTACCATTCGGCCTTCAAGAACATCTTTGAGGATAGGTGAGAAATAGGATAGTCTTGAAATTTTGATGTTGTAAATTAAAGGAGTATACAAAATATAATTGCATAGGTATATTTAAAATACAATTATATTTTACGCTTTGACTGTGAAAAACACCCATGTAACAACCTCCCCCCCACTTAATCCCGTTTCTTCCTAAAACACCCACACTGGGAAGACCGGTCAGCGCGAAAATTCCCAAACGGATCCCCCACGCCACGCTTACCCCATACCTATCACTTTTTTTTTCACCCTCATCGTCAGTCAGTTCTTCTTTCCTCTGGAGTTTGGACGACAATAATTCCCCTTCCAGCCACGATTGATCATGAGCAGCAGTGAGGTGAAGGTCGTTGATCCCTCTTTCCCTTCGGGTCTGGTTTGTATCTACCTTTCCTTCATTGTTTCTCAATCCTATTATTTCCCAATCGCCCCCAATCTTGGCCACGAGTAGTAGCGAGGCTGCACGTAGCATTGGAGCTTGAAACTCCACTGAAATTTGTCCATCACGTCGCAAGCAATAGTGGATCCCACACCCCCACAGTTTGTCCGATCGTTATTCTCCTTCGCTTCTGGTTAGTTCCTCATCTTCCTGCTTCCTTCTTCAATTGCTTCTTTTTTAGTCGCCCCTCTTTCTCAGTCGCCAGGTACTAACGCTAGCACCAGTGAGGTTGCGGGCAACAGTGAGGCTCGCACCCCCAGTGAACTTTGTTGATTGCCATCCTCCTTTGGGCCGGGTTAGTTCTCATTTACCCGTCATAATTAGAAGCTCAAGAAATCTGTATGTGTGGCTTATGATTGTAAATATACATATTGGCATGCTTGAATCTGTTACAGCCTGCATAAATTGATATAGTGATATTTTGTTATACGAGGATGCTCTCATGATATGAGACTTGACACCTCCCAAATGTATTTTTAAGGAATTGCTATGTGATGACATTATCATCATATGTGTCGTGGCACCTCCCAAATATATTTTAAGGACTTACTTTGACACCTTGCTTTATCATTGTTGTATCACGTTCTATCACGGTCACGACATGAGTCGTGGAGACAGTCGCGATGTTGCGTTGCGAGATATTGGTCACGACACCTCCCAAATGCATTTTTAGGGACTTGATGTGAGATAACATTTGTCTTAAAATTGGTCCTAACACCTCCCTAATGCATTTGAAGGGACATGTTATGCAAGGATACTATCATGATATGGGTTGTTGGGTCTTGTTTTGGTCAAGATTGCCGTTTCTCTTGTGTTTTCGGTCTAGAAAGAGGTGCACCATGTGCATTTGAGTTTTAGATAGTTGGTGTTATTTTGGTTGTGATGGTTGGCCTTGTTTCAGTTGTGATGGTCCATTCTGCTTCTGGATGTGACACTTCACTTTGGTCTAGTCGTGACACTACATTTGATGCGGTCACAACGTTGTGCTGTGAGGGTGGGTCGCGACGTTGTGTTGTGGGTTGGTCATGAAGCCTATGTGTAACACTGGTCGTGATACCTTACTTTAACATTTTTGTATCACATTCTATCATGGTCACGACGTGTGTTGTGGAGATAGCCACGATGTTGTGTTGTGAGATATGGGTCGTGGCACCTCCCAACTGCATTTTCAGGGACTTTATGTGAGACAACATTTGTCTTGAAATGGGCCCTGACACCTCCCAAATACATTTGGAGGGACATGTTGTGAAAGGACACTATCATGATATGGGTCGTAGCACCTCCTAAATGCATTTTTAGGGACTTGATGTGAGATAACATTTGTCTTGAAATGGTCCATGGCACCTCCCAAATGCATTTTCATGGACTTGTTATGAGAGGACATTTTCATGATACGGGACCGGACACCTTCCAAATGCATTTTTGAGGACTTACTATTAGATAACATTATCATCATATGTGTCATGACACCTCCCAAATGTATATTCAAGTACATGGGATGGTTTTGGTTGTGATGGTTGGCCTTGTTTCAGTCGTGATGGTCCATTCTACTTCTGGATGTGACACTTCATTTTGGTCTGGTTGCGACACTACGTTTGATGCGGTCGCGACGTTGTGCCGTGAGGGTGGGTTGTGACGTTGTGTTGTGGGTTGGTCGCAAAGCCTATATGTAACACTAATTATGACACCTTGCTTTAACGTTGTTGTATCACATTCTATCACGGTCACGACGTACATTGTGGAGATAGTTGCGATGTTGTGTTGTGAGATATGGGTCGTGGCACCTCCTAAATACATTTTTAGGGACTTGATGTGAGATAACATTTGTTTTGAAATGGGCCCTAACACCTCTCAAATGCATTTGGAGGGACATGTTGTGAAAGGACACTATCATGATATGGGTTGTTGCGTCTTATTTTGGTCAAGATAGTCATTTCTCTTGTGTTGTGGGTCGAGAAAGATGTGCACCATTTGCATTTGAGGTCGAGATAGTTGGTGTTGTTTTGGTTGTGATGGTTGGCCTTGTTTCATTTGTGATGGTCTATTTTTCTTCTAGACATGACACTTCACTTTGGTCTGGTCGCGACACTACATTTGATGCGGTTGCGACGTTGTGTTGTGAGGGTGGGTCACAACATTATGTTGTAGGTTGGTCGCCAAGCCTATGTGTAACACTGGTCGTGATGCCTTGCTTTAAAGTTATTTTATCACATTCTATCATGGCCATGACGTGCGTCGTGGAGACAATGGTGATGTTGTGTTGTGAGATATGGGTAGTGGCACCTCTTAAATGTATTTTTAGGGACTTGATGTGAGATAACATTTGTCTTGAAACATGCCCTGACACCTCCCAAATGCATTTGAAGGGACATGTTGTGAAAGGACACTATCATGATATGGGTCATGACATCTCCCAAATGCATTTTTAGGTACTTGATGTGAGATACCATTTGTCTTGAAATGGGCCCTGACACCTCCCAAATGTATTTTCATGGACTTGTTATGAGAGGACGTTGTCATGATATGGCACCAGACACCTTCCAAATGCATTTTTGAGGAATTACTATGAGATGACATTATCATAATATGTGACATGGCACCTCCCAAATGTATATTCAAGGACTTGAGATGGTTTTTGTTGTGATGGTTGGCTTTGTTTCAGTCGTGATGGTCCATTCTGCTTCAGGAAATGACACTTTAGTTTGGTATGGTCATGACACTACATTTGATACGGTCGTGACATTGTGCTATGAGGGTGGATCGCGATGTTGTGTTGTGGGTTGGTCGTAAAGCCTATGTGTAACAATGGTCGTGACGCCTTGCTTTAACATTGTTTTATCACATTCTATTACAGTCACAATGTGCGTCATGGAGACAGTCACGATGTTGTGTTGTGAGATATGGGTTGTGGCACCTCCCAAATGCATTTTTGGGGACTTAATGTGAGGTAACATTTGTTTTGAAATGAGCCCTAACACCTACCAAATGCATTTGTAGGGACATGTTGTGAAAGTATCATGATATGGGTCATGGAACCTCCCAAATGCATTTTTAGGGACTTGATGCGAGATAATATTTTTCTTGAAATGGGTCATGACACCTCCCAAATACATTTTCATGGACTTGTTGTGAGAGGATGTTATCATGATATGGGGACTTGACACCTCCCAAATGCATTTTTAAGGACTTATTGTGAGATTAAATTATCATCATATGTGCCATGGCACCTCCCAAATTTATTTTCAAGGACTTGGGATGGTTTTGGTTGTGATTTTTGGCCTTGTTTCAGTCGTGATGGTCCATTCTACTTCTGGACGTGACACTCCATTTTGCTCTGGTCACGACGTTGCATTTGTTATGGTCGTGACGTTGTGCTCTGAGGGTGGGTCGCGATCTTTTGTTGTGGGTTGGTTGTGAGATGACATTGTAATCATATGTACCATGACACCTCCCAAATGTATTTTCAAGGACTTGGCGTGATAGGACATTGTAATGATATTGGCCCAAACTTCACCCAAATGCATTTTCTGGGACTTATTATGAGAGGACATTACCAATATATGAGCCATGTATGCTCCTTAATGCATTTGAAGGGACATGTTGTGAAAGGACACTATCACGATATGGGTCATGACACCTCCCAAATGCATTAGGAGGGACTTGTTCTGAGATGAAACTGTCATGATATGGCATACCAATCCTCTAATCTATGATTTTACTCACTTTTCATGAGAGGACACTGACATGGTTAGGGCCTAAGATAATCCCTAGTGAAATATGGTGACTTGATGTGAGAGGATATTGTGGGCTCCGAACCGGAAATCACGAGATCAACTAAAGAGGAAGCGGTTTATTAACTGGCAGTGAAATTAAGAAAAACCACTGGAAATTAAAACTTTTTAGGAAAAGATCTTTAAACCATAAAACTCATTTATCATAAACAAGATGAACAGTTTACATCATTGTGAAATCACCTCTCGAGTGATTATATACATCCAGATACAAAATCTCAAGGCTTAAAGCCAAAATCTCAGACCTACTGACTCCTAGGACCTGAGAGTACAAAGACGACATAAGACAAACTAACTATATGACCTAACAGTCAGTATCTCCACCTGAGATTCACTGCTGCCCTTGGTGTTGCTGCTGCTGATACTGCTCACCCGTAGATTGATTCCTTCGTCCTCGGCGACCACCTAAAAATTTGAAACCTACGGACTGAGACAATTTTAAATAATTATCCCAGCGAGAGTTATAACTCTCCGCCAGAAGCTTTGTTATAGCATATAAGGAATAACATAAGCAAAGTACTTAAATCATTCAGCAGCAGGCTTAAGAGTAATAAAGCAACATTTATTTCTATAAGGAATATGAAGAACATGTAAACTAATTTCTTGACTAGAACCTTTATCAACCCTACCAAATGGTCTTGGAGACCGTTTGAATCTAAACGGTCTTGCAAACCGCATGAATTCAAACAGTCTTGAGATCGTTTGATTTCAAACGGTCTTGCAAACCGTTTAGACCAAATGGTCCAAAGTCATTTGGTAAAGTTACCTTGGAATTCACACCCATCATCTTCAACCTTAGAACAGGTCGGTTACTTTGTGGTTTTGCTTGCAAAATGCAAGGAAGAGTGGGGAAGAAGAAGAACTAACTACTAGTTGTAAGAACAAGAATATGCATAAGAAAGCAAAAGGTTTAGAGTTATAAAACCCACCTTATGGTCATTCCTAGAGCTCCAAGCTTCCAAGATTCAAGCCTTTAATGGCGTCTTGAGCTCCACAGGTCGGCCAAAGGTGTTTCTCCAAGAAAAGGTTGGGAAAGATCGGCTAGAAAGAGAAAGCTAAGTGAGAAAACCATAAAACCAACCTTGTAACCCAACTTCCTCCATGAATCCGAGCAAGATGATGGTCTCTTCTTACCTTAGAAAAAGTTGGACGATCACCTCTACTCCAGAGCTCTACCTTAGTCGGTCCAAGCAAGGTGATAAGTGATAGAAGAAAGGAAACGTTGCCTTTGGTTGCAAAGGAAAGTGTATAAGTACTTTGGGGTTATATCCAACATATGGACAACTAGTTCTCCATTTCTCATCTAGGTCCCTCCTTTCTTCTTTGCACGTCCCTTCTCCTTATTTCTAAGGAAAAGCTCCTTCTAAGACCAAGAACTAAAGGCAAAGAAAGTCAACTTATTACTAAGTTGCACATATATATAAGGGTCTCCTTACTTACAACTTGGTGATTTAATTACAAAGGTGTTCCTTATTATATGATTATTCAATTGAAGTGCCCTCTTCATTATTTTTACTTTAAATGATGCCAAGGGTCATAAAGATACTCTAGAAGGTGTATTTTACAAGTTTCACCCCACATTTTGGGTAAATTGCACTTTATACCAAAATTAGGGTTTTAAGCACAAGGATTACCCCACAAGCTGTATCTCAGTGCCCAAGATTGGGGAATCAATCACACTTCATCACATTCACTCTTATGATGTATAAACACTAAAGGAACATATTAACATGTGTAAATTGCAAGTTAACCCTTCTAATTGGGTAATTTGCACATAGGTCCCTGTATTACAAAACAATACTAAAACATTGTTTAAAAAGGACAGAAATGTAAACATATATTCCTCAGGAGCTTAATTACATACCACAAGATAATCACAAGTGCCTTAATTACATATTTAGACAAAACACCTAGGGTTATCTCATAACCCAGGTCAGGGATGTTACAGATACCATCATGATATGGGTTCCAAGTCTAACAAGAAGTATTTTTTCTAATTTGCTATGAGAGGACACTATCATGATATGGGCCCCTGCTCCTCACAAATGCATTTCAGGGGACTTACTGTGAGAGAACATTGTCATGATATGTGCCATATATGCATTTTTGGGGGCTTGTTATGAGAGAACTCTCTCATGATAAGAGCCCTTGCTCCGTCCATATGTCTAGGGACTTGAGTGAGATGACACTGTCACAATATTTGTCCCAAATGTACCTTTTAAGACTTACTGTGATACAACATTGTCATGATATGGGTCATGGCACCTCACAAATGCATTTTTAGGGACTCGATGTGAGAGGACATTATCACGATATGGGCCATTTCTCCTCACAAATGCATTTTGGGGGACTTGTTGTGAGCGGACATTCTCATAAAATGGTCTACGACTCCTCAAAAATGAGTTTTTAGGGACTTGTTGTGAGAAGACACTGTCACAATATGGGTCACAACTCCTCACAAATGCATTTTGAAGAGGGCTTACAATCAGATCGGGTCAGATCGATCCCGACTCCACCCATCTAAGACAACAAAGATGTGGATTCCTTGAAGTCTTAATAACTCCATGATTCAAAACTCAACAAGTTCACAAACTTTGGTAGTCGTCTTGACCGGAATGAAGTGAGACGACTTTGTGAAGCAGTCAACTATGACCCATATAGCATCACTATCTTTCTTGATACTAGGTAAACCCACCACAAAGTTGATGATGATGTTCCATTCATGGATGGGTATAGGTTGTAGAAAGACCCGGATTCTTCAAAGTTCTACCATGATACATAGAGAATAAAATGCTTCCAGATGAACGTGGATATATCATTCTTCATATGTCTCCATCAAAAGTGCCTCTATAAGCCCTTGTACATTTTTTGTAGATCCTAAAGGGATAGTGTACTTGGACCCATGAGCTTCATGTAGAATGTTTACCCTATAAACTAGAATCCTGAGGAATCCACATGCATTTCTTGTATCGAATGTTTGTCATGTAAAGCATATCCACAAGGTTTTATACAAAGGGCCCAACTTTTGCTAATTCAAAGAATGATAACTATACATCATAATGTTCTCACATGTCATGGAGCCCCCGAGGTCACGTTGGCATTAGGACTGAGCATCGGTCCAGAACTGGACCGGACCGGACCGCGGACCGAATTTTAACAAATATATGGACCGCAGACCGGACCGTTTTGAGGTAGGACCAGACCGGGACCAGACCGTTTTGTGCTAGGACCGGACCGGATTGTTTGGACCATAATCAACCTTTTTTACATATTTTACAACTTATTTAATTATACAAAGTTGATAATCTTAGTCATTTCTAACAATTATATAACTTTAGTATCAAACATTTATACTAGTAGTGATTATATATATACTTTATTTGTAATTATTATAGAATAAACCTTCAAATATACATGAATTTTATATAAAAGTCAATCTGCGGACCGGACCGGACCGAAGACCAAACTCATCGAAATTCCCGGACCGCGGACCGGACCGAACACAAAATGGACTGGACCGGACCGGACCGAATTGAGCAGTCCGGTCTGGTTTTGCGGTATGGACCATTATTTGCTCACCCCTAGTTGGCATACTCATCCTCCATTATGCAATACCTCTGACTCATCATGAGAGGGCACTCACATGATGAGGGCCTAAGCTAACTCCATTGTAATCTTTTGAGATATTTCAATTTGTACTATGAAAATCTCAATGTGATTGACTTATATAGACTGAGTTACATAACTTCTCATAGATTACCAAAGTAGTGAAGATATGTAATAGAGATAGATTGGCAAATCTAAGTATGCAATAATTAATTTCAAAGTCAAACCAGTTGGGTAGAACTTTGAAAACCCTCATTTAAAAAGTTATTTATCTTGTCAGGGACCCAAGTGTAAAATATGCAACACGCTTAGCTTGCTGAGAGACAAGATGAATCAATATCTCCCGTTAAAAAAAAAGCTGTCCTAGATCACAGGGATGTAAATAGAATATAATGAAACTAAATTTAGGGCACACAAAATTTCAAGTAACCCCAACCAAACCCCAACGATCGGTCAATCCCCTCTATTTCCCCCACTCGCACACGGTGCACCAGCCACTCCCCTGTCTCTCTTCCTCGAATCATCATCACCTTCCAACCCCCCGCCCCTCTTCCACATGCGCATCTCTGCTCGCATCCTTTTCATGGGTGAGTCATGCGATCTGGAAGACTAGTCTAATTGATCTACTCCATCTGGTGAATCGTATGTCGAGATCCCCAAGGAAGTCTGTGGGAGGTTTGGGGAACCGTTGGGAAAGATGAAATCCATCCGTCATCCCCAGAACTAAACCACCATCGTCCGGCTGTGGACATCACCACCGCTGGTGCGTCTCCCATGTAAGATACAGTGGCTTCCTTTGTTCTTTTCATTCATCACTCCTCTAAATCTCTCTGTGTCTATATACTCTAATCCCGTAGTTTCCTTGTTACCTTGTGGTGGTGCAGACGAAGATCGTGTGCTCGACGAAATGCCTTTTGGTTCTGATGTGCCTTCGAGTCATAGAGATGATGTGTGACCCCTGCTATGACTCTTTTTGGTTTACATTAATCTCTTGCAGCTGAGATGCTTCTGGAAGGTGGCAATGGGTAATTAATCAGACCGCCAAAAGGGTCCAGATCGGAGCTTCTATTGCAACAACCATACAATATGGGGATCTAGACATTGGCCGATGCTGGATGTGAAAAGCAGGATGACACCGCTCAAGCCAAGCTCAAGACTCTGCACAAAAGGTAAACAACAAATGTGTCACACTCATAAACCTCTCCCCCTTCAATAGTTATGGGTTCAAAATCTCATTTCACCACTCAGCACTACATTCACCCTCTTTTTATAAAACTAAAGGACTCGTCAAGAGTGCTGCTCTAATATTCATGTTATTGCACATCCTCAATAGAACGTACCTACAAGGCTAAAACACTGGCCTAGGCATCCTGGTAGACAACAAAACTGCACTAGAATGATATGCCTCTAGCATTCCATGACCTTTCCTAACTAGCTCTTACTCGTAGCAGTCCAAACAAAGATGGACGGCAGTCTTACAGTGAAAGATGCACACAGTCAGAAAGCAATTTGATGTAAATTTGCTTCTTACTCCATGGTACGAGATATTTTTCTCCCTTCATATACAGTGGTTTGTCTTCTATATATTTTATTCTTATGTCTGGTTCTAGTTGGAAGGGAAAGCCAATTTTGTTCTCGTGGGTTTCCGGAAGTGGAATTTGTATGGGAAGAAACTGTGTTTATGTTTTTTTACTAGAAGTACCTCAAAGAGGTTGAGAACCGTCTGAAATAGTTCTATATGGATAGGTCTCTCTCAACAACTTTTTTATGAACACTCCTTTTGACATGTAGCATGCTATAGACACTGTCTTTCCTTGTAGTGTGATAGAATTTTAACTATATACTGAAGTCTTGATGACTCTGTTGCTGATGGTATAGATGATATGTTCTGATATGCCCTCATAATTAAATAAAATAGTAATTTTCATCCCTAATAATTGTTGGTGTGCATTGTTGATAGAATCAAGGCTAGGTAAAATGAGCTAGACTTTTGACAACCATTATGGCTCCATTATCATTTATGTATGTTTCTATTTGAAATTTATGACTCACATGGCTTGTGCTATAGAGATGTACATTGCAGCTTGGTTTTATACATATAACATGGCCGTTTATGACTCACTTGTCTTTTGTTATAGATAAGTAGGTGGATTATATTAATAAGTGTTTGGAACCACTAAGCAGTAAATGTAGTCACATTAATACAATGCTAATTCTTTCTCACATTTTCAATTTTCATACTCTAGCCTTACTATATAAGACTTTTATGTATAAAATCAACTCACCTGGAGACAATCTTATTTTGCAAACTACTCAAGTCAACCACACCCAGCTTCCTGGCTGCCTAAACAACCTTGATTATGTGATTCTTTGTGTGAGAGTGATGCAATCAATGTTGCACTGCGCTCGTGGCCCTTCTTTAAGGGTAGGGCATAGGCTACTTTAACCGTTGCCTCACAATTGGGCCACTCAAAGTAGCAATTAAGGAACTTGAAAGGCCACTTAGATGTCTGGTTTGGGTTAGCTCAAATACCATCCAAGCGTGATCACTATTTGGTATGTTGTCTAGGTTGATAGTTGCTTTGTGGAACACTTATACCCATGCTTCATTGACAAGTCCACAATCTAGATTGCTGGCTATTGGTCTTGTAGGGGGCTTATTATTTAGCTAAGTGAACAACCCATTCATGTCTTGTTCGGGACCTATTATTTTGCTAAGTGACAAATGTTCACGTCATGCTAAGTTTAGACTTCAGAGTGATTGGAAACATCCACTGGTTCTTAAATCTCTCAAAGATGGGGTCTGCAATATCTTTCCGCCTTTCCCCCTTTCTCTAAATGTCATTAAATACGACAGTTCCTTTACAATTTTACAGAGGAAACTTTTAATATTAATAGAATCCTTCATAACATCCAATGGTTGTAGTAGGATTTGTAGAAGTCTTCAAATTGCTTCGATAATATGTTTCTTCCCTTTTAACTTCATGATTTACTATTCTTTACTAGCACAACTCTCGATCTCCACGTGAAGGCAGTGACACTCTCCAAACTAGGACTTGCAAGGGAAGTTGGATGGACTTTGTGTTTCAATATGGAGAAATAAGTGCATATGCCTTGGGTTTCAATATGAGCGATGATGAGACAGATGAATCTCACCACCATGAAGATCTAGGTGAGTATGTGTCTAATTGTGTGTAACCACTTTCTTTATCATTCTCATTCCATCACTTATTAAAAATTTTAATACTTTTTTTTAAGATACTCAAGTGAATACTCGGCATTGATGAAGGATGCTCTAAGTTAACTAATACTTTTTCTTTTTGGCTTCATATCACATTGATGAAGGATGCTCAAGTGAAGACTCGGGCAGAGCATGATGTTGATTTCCATAGTTGATACAAGCCAAAGGTATAACAATCATTTGATGATGATACTAATTGGATTTAAGAAAGCACATTTTTGGCTCTCAAGCCATTTCCTACCTCTTACAAATTAAATGACCAATTTAATGTTATCTTTTATATAGGTTTTGCATTTTCTAAGCAAATTGTTCAAATATGCTTCTTTGTTGGGAATGGAGATTTAAGATCAGTGTCAAAGGTAAATCATTATTTGGGTTAGGTCCCTAAATGTCTACAATGTTATCATAATAAGGACAACATTCAAGTTTCTTATCTTTTGATTTATTTGCAACTCAATTTTTTGTGTGTATGTTTGTGACATGGCCTCATAATTACTGGTTGACTAGTCCGACCGGTAATTGCTTTATACAATGTTGACCGATTCAATTTTCTTCCGATTCAATATTTTACTGTCATCATGTTGATTTCAAATTCTTTGCATTGCCTCTAAATTCTGATAATGCGGTCCAACCAGTTCAACTACTACGATTCAACTTGATCTTGAGTCAACACCGGTCCGGTTCCAAAATCATTGGTCCTGCCTAATTTAGACAATCAAAGTCTAAACTATCATTGAATGAAACATATAATAAACCATAGTTGCATAGGTATATCTAAAATACAATTATATTTTACACTTTAACTATGAAAAATACCCATGTAACAACCTTTCCCCCACTTAATCCCGCAGCTTCCTAAAACACCCGCGCTGGGAAGACTGGTCAGCACGAAAATTCCCAACCGAATCACCCCACGCCTACCGCTTACCCAATACCTATTGCTTTTTTTCACCCTCATCGTCAGTCAGTTCCACTTTTCTCTGGAGTCTGGACGATGAGAATTCCCCTCCCAGTCGCGATTGATACGAGCAGCAGTGAGGTGAAGGTCATCAATCCCTCTTTTCCTTCGGTTCCAGTATGTATCTACCTTTCCTTCATCGTTTCTCAATCGTATTCTTTCACAGTCGCCCCAAATCTTGGCCACGAGCAGCGAGCCCGCACGTAGCAGTGGAGCTCGTAACTCCACTGAAATTTCTAATGGCTTCCCTGTTTCCTCCTCCCCCTTAATGTCAATTTCCCCTTCCTCAAATGTCAGTCTTCCTCTCCCTTCTTGTAGATTTCCCCTCCCCTTCCTCAAACGTCAGTTCCCCTTCCCACTTTCATACTTGCCTTCTCCCCCTCCCCCTCCGTTTCTTTTACTTTTGTTAAATATAGTTGCAAAATACTGACGTCCCTCCCCTCTTTCATTGTTCAGAGTTTTGAAAGTTTCAACTGTCAATGTTCCCAGCTCTATCTTCTCCCATGTCTCCTATACCCCTGACCACCCTTCCTCCCATTATTTATAGTGCCATTACTCATTTAGAAGATATTAGATCTTTATTGATATGAATTAGCTATTTGATTTTGCTGTGCTCTGTTTGAAATTTTGTTCTGATTAGCTCGTCCATTGCCATGCACTTATCTTATTGTCATTTTTGAATGATAACTGATTTAATGTTCTTTTTGTGTTTATACGTGGCGATACACACTCACACAACCACACACACATGTGTGTGTGTTTGTGTGTGTGTTTATATATCCGACTTATTCCCTATTTATTCCTTCAGTTGACCAAACTTTGTCAATTTCTTCATGGATTTTCTTGAATTGCGATTTTTTCTGGTCAGCTGAGTAGTTGCCGAATCCTGAATTTGTTACTATGCCAGCTGTGGGTTATTTATCTGGGCAAACAAAGTCACAAATTTCGTATTCATGATAGGTTTGACTGAGTTGAGAAATATGGAACTGTGATTGCCAGTAAAAATGGGGAAAGTACATAGAAGTACAATCAAATCTTCAGATAAAATTTGGGCCTAGATCAGTTATCAATGACCGCGTGCAATCACACTTGTGAGTTATTCAGCCATCACATACAATAAGGAAAAAAATTCATGTTTAACATGACTTCCAAAAAGTTGTCAAATATTTTGACGATGTGTGCAAATCTTAGAGTTATGAATTTGGTTATTTTCGGAAGTTGGTCCCCCTGAGCATAGTAACAAGTCTTCGAATTTTACGAAAAATCGACGATTTTTCACGATGTTATAGGCTCTCGAACGTACATCACAATTAATACGCTAGTTGCCGATTTTTCACAACTTTTCACAATTTATCCCGCTTTTTTGCGATTTATACGATTTTTCACAGTTCTTCATGACTTTTCACGTTTTTTCACGACTTTTCTCTTTTAAGTCACTTGATCTTTTTCATCATACCATGTAAACAAAACTTCTAATATGTACTAAACCTCCAAACCCACTCCTCCGGACAGTCCATTATTATTGCTCAACTATTCTTTACTTTTTTTCCTTCAATTTCACTCACGAAGATTGTATGTCTTGTGACCTTAATAGTTACATGTATCAGATATGTATGTATATATACACATATATACATACAAACATTTATATATACATACATATATATGTATATATATCCGATTTATTCTCGATTATTTCCGAGTAGTTGACTAAACTTTGACCGCAATTTATCGATTTTTTCACAAATTTTCTCGATTTTTTCCGAATTCTGATATTTTTTAGCCAGCTGAAAAATTTCCGAATCTCGAACTTGTCACTACGCCTTGAGAAGCTTCGATGTTATGACTTCTGTGAATTTTGGGTAGGGCTGTCAATGGGTATGGTACTACCCTTTACCTTACCCATACCTTGTAGGACAAGGGTAAGGATAGGAGATTTTTCTGCTCGTGTGTCGTTTCCCCACCACCTAGGGGTGAGGAAACTTTGGTTAAAACCGATTAACCGAATGGTTAATTCAAATTCGACCAATATGGTTAGACCAAATTGGTTAATTCGGTCAAAACAAATTGGTTAATTCGGTTATTCGGTTAACAGTTCGGTTAATATATTTTCTAATATGGTTAACCGATTAACCGAAATAAATTTTACACAAACCTAAACCCAATCCTAACAGGCCCAAAATCTGCCGGCCCATTGACTCTCCTTTCAGTTTCACACTCCAACTCCCGATCCCAGTCCCACCCCACACTCGCGTCCATGCTGAGAGTCTGAGACAGCGTTCTGCCGTGACAACTTCCCCCCAAGCGAGAAACGCTGTGAACCCTAGTCGACAGCGCCAGACCCGCCGGTCATCCTGCCCCTTGAGCCCGCCGTCGCACCCCTAGTGCCGGTCATCCATCCTTGCTTGTCGATTTTGTCCCTCCCGTCACTGCTGGCCGCCGCAGACATCTACTGCTCCAAGAGGCCTTGCTTCCTCTGTCCCGCTGAACTGTTCCAGATCACTGTCGCTCGGCGGATCCACTACCAAAACTCCAGGTCGCAACTACCAAAACTCCAGGTCGCAAGTCTTTCGTCACCACTGGTTCTTCTAGCTCCCTTGGCCTCGGTCTGAGTCTCCCCTGTTCTGGTCACCAAGTACATGCTGTGCTTCTACATAACCAAGGATTTCGGTCATCTTCCCATCTTTCTAGCCATTTGCTGTAGTTTTTGAAGAGCATTATTAGCCACTTTGGTTGGCATCTTCCAATCTTCTTGGTCTCTATTGGACAGTTGGTTAGCTGCTGCCTGCTGGTTTGATTTATTATGGGATTTGTGGTTGATTACAACAAGTGGACAACACTTTGCATTAGTCTAGTAATCTTCTTGCTGCCTGCTCTTGATCTATCCGTGGTTGATCCATTCTGCTATTTTATTTTGTACCTTCTATGATTTTCTCAGCTCTAGGTAACCCATTCTTACTTTTATTTTTATTTTTGCATTGAAATATATATACTATTGTCTTGATATTTGTTGTAATCTTGTCTTAGTAATGATGTAATGTGAAGTATACATATCCAAATATTTATATACATGAGATGTATACATAAGTGATTTCCTTGTAGCTTTTTGAGTTACTAATAAGAAATATAAATGACAAGCTTTGGTCTAATTAATTGCAATGTTCCCTCCTATATTCACATGATTAGTTGTAATTCAAGGAGGAGGACCAACAGGCTTAGCTCTTGTATATGTCATTGATATTATGTCAAATAAATGAATTTACAGCAGCTATACATCAATATGGTTGGCTGTAACTCAAGGAGTAAGACCAATAATATTAGTTATTGACTATATCCTTGATATTATGTCAAAGAAAGGAATTTACAGCAGCTATACATCAATGTGGTTGGCTGTAATTTAAGAAGGAAGACCTACAAGCTTAGATCTTGTCAAAGAAATGAATTTCCAGCAGCTATACATCAATGTGACTGGCTGTAATTTAAGAAGGAAGACCTACAAACTTAGATCTTGTCAAAGAAATGAATTTCCAACAGCTATATATCAACGTGGCTGGCTGTAACTCAAGAAGGAAGACCTACAAGTATAGATATTGTGTACATCATTGACGTTTTGTCTAAGAACTGCATATATGAGTTGCAAGTTGCATACATGAGTGTTATTTGGTTAACCAAATTAACCGACCGAATTAACCACTAACCGATTGGATAATAACCGAATTAACCGACACAATTTGGTTAGGTTAATGGTTAAAACCTCAAACTACAAATTAACCGTTTAAGCCAACTGAATTAACCGAAACCGACCGAATTAACCGAATGCTCACCCCTACCACCACCCGCTGACCCACTTCATTATCAGGAGGATAAGGAACATATATTATCTATACCTACTAGTCCCTAACCTGCTAATATATAGACAGATAAGGAACAATTGGGGTGAAATTATGCTTACCTCTATGATTATAGAAGGTGATAGAACAATGTAAGTATTTGTTTTTGAATGGCGATACATGGTGTAGCTGGTGTTCCTGCGACATTGTTAAAGTTGTAAAGTTACATATACCTTCAGTTTTCGGTGGAGCAATATTGACACAAATGGAAAAAAAGTATATTTCTCATCCCTATAAACATTGTGCTAGTGTCTAAAGCAACAAGGATATCACTGCTGCGACTCCAACAGTTTTTCTTTCCTGTAACATTCACACTAATTACTGAATGTCTTCATTCAACCTCGTTGGTCTTTGTGTAACCTATCGAGCCAATTTCTTTTATTTAAACTGTTGTCGTTTTTGTTCTTGCTGTAGTTTTGCATTAAAGCTCAACGTAGCACTTTTCATTATTTTTAATCTCTGCTGCTTTGTTCCATTAAAGTGTCTTGTTAATGTTGAGATGTATACAGTTAGCTTATCACAATGACGTAGGATGTCCTTATCTATTTAATGTCTCTTTATAGACCAAATGTGAATTTGTATGTATATATGCTTTTTTTTATAATGATGGAAATAAAAGTAGTACCATAGGTTACGGTAATATTACTAGACTATAATGGTGGAAGAAACGGTTTTATAGTCACACACCTGAAAAAAAATCATACTTTTACCCCTTTTATCCATACACTTAAAGATCTTCATCAGAAAAGGGTAATTATTCTTACCCACTACCTTGGGGTGGGTAAGCTTAAGGATAAGTCGGTTTGGGGGTGAGAGGACTTGCATGAGTTGGCTGTGTTTGTGGAGGAGGGATTTCATGTGTGAAGGTCGTATCCATAAAGTGTCGAGGATGCCTAGGAGTGTTGGGCCATGAATAAACTGGTGGACATGACGAGAGAAGTACCCAATACATGTGTAGGATTGTCCACAGTGTGTGAAAGTCCCATATGTGTCTAATACATATATAACACCTGGTTTTTGAGGTGTTTCTTCTTCATAAGTCATCAACACGACTGCACAATTGATTTTCGCCATGTATCTATAGATACATCTACTGAATTTCTTTCAAATTATCATAGTTCCTTAAGAATATAAGGACTATATGCTTTGCATTTTAGTTTTTCATTCTAGACAATAGGAGATTGCTAAGCAAGAGAATATCGACCATGATGATCTGCAATTCTAGGTTGCTTCTGTCATATTTTGAAAAGATAATTGACTGTAAGCTGAATAGAAGTGTACTGCAATGTCCAGCTAACAATCAACATTTCAGAGTAAACCTGGATACTTCAACTTCACCTTTCAGATTTATCTTTGCTGATGCTGAATAAACACTGTCAAATGCTTGAGCAGCAATTCTATGATTTTCTCTGTTCAAGTGGATATGTTTTTACTTTCTCATTATTTCCATTAAACATAACAAATAATGCTCATCATAGTGTACTATAACTGTGCTCTTAATTTCAAGATTCGATCCCAATTAACAATCAGCATGAGTCAATTATAACTTGGTGTCATTCAATATTTTGTTGCTCTATTCACGACTATTGTTGTCTTTTTGTTTGTTTAGATGGAGATTATTGAGAAATCGGAATGACACTGCTGTTGTACTTGGGTAAAGTACAAAATAAGCTGGCTCTACCAACAATTAACTTTTCTTGCTGTATCAAGTAAAGAATGAAGTTGGACAATGCATGCACAAAGGAACATACAGTTTCCATATAGGACAAGTTTCTGTTCGGTACCTTGGGTGATTCCCAATTTCAGACTGCAATGTTCAATTTGTGTTCAGATTTGCCCGAGTTTACCCATCTGGGATCAACTAGTTGTGGGTTTTCTTGAACTTCAGATTCAATTCATGTTTGGATTTATGATTATGTCAAACTGTATTTGGGTCATGTGTATGAATGTAAACAAATTAAACATGATGAGAATGTAACATATTACTTGTTATAAGATATGAAATTATTCGTTATCCATTTGTGATGTCTAGATGATGATAAACTGTTTATAGTTTTCTACTGAAATCACTTGAATTTACTGCAAAAAAATTCTGCATTTGGTTGGTGACCGGAATATGAAATTTCTGTCCATTGTTGGGCAGTAAATGCACATACACCTACATACATTCGTGTGATATATTAGCTTCTTGATAATGACTGTCTTCACTTTTGATGAAAGGGTGACATCAATTTGTGTGGTTCTTTTAATGTGGGTGATATACTATGATGTCACGTATTGCCCTGTTTTAGAATGTGAAAATCACTAATAGATGACGTTTATTCAAATAGGTTATATTGCACAAAGCCCACTCTAAATAGGTGACATTCATTTTTTAGGTAATAGTCAATCATGTCACTTTTTTGATAAAAGGTTACATACTTAAATGTCACCTATAACTTATTTTTCAGTAGTGAGCACGGGTATTAATTTTTCACCTCCTCTCTCATCTACTATTACCATACTAAGTCGTCAAGTTCATTTCCGTCCTCCCGGTACTCCTGTACTATGTACTAGTAAGACTTCTCTTGGTCACACGAAACAGATAAATAAAATCAGTTAGATTACACCCAAATTATACCAACCAGGAAGTGCAGAACCCTAAAATATGTCGTGTTTAACACCGTCCACCAGTATAACAACACCGACGACGAGTACTCCTTAAGCGGCCCAAGGTGGCCAGCAAGAGTTCTAGTTCCACGTCCTTTAAAAGGGCGCTCATGATGCCTCTTCGGAAGAGGAGGCCACGGACGAGAAGAGAACACGATGATGCCGCAGTTCATCACGTTCTACCGAAGGGCGGCAGATGGAGACCTTCTGCGGCTGTCCATGAGCCAGGTCATACACCAACTGTATGACCCCCAAGATGTTCGTCTTTGGTATGTGCCACTTCCTTTAGCGGCTGTCCGAACATTCGTCGCAGCCAGGACAGTCGTCACTGCTGCTTTCTATAACAAAGCATCATTATAGCATTCTGGTTGCTCTCTCCAACCACGACTTATGTATGGATTATTTAGAAGTCCAATCTACTGCACCTCTAATCACGGCCTCAACAACATAAGCCATAATCATCTTTTCAAGGGGCTTCAAGCCTTCAACCTCTCCACGTCTTCGAAGGTCACCACAATTCTGCATCAGGTGTTACAGTCCCTTGTTAGGGACGACTGGAAAGTTCTAGCTTTTAGCAAAGCGATTAGCACCGGCCGGCGCTTGGTTCCATTAAAACGAGTTATCCCTCCAACGTCTGTATTTGCAAACTTCTCTACAACATTTTGCGCAACAATTGGGCGGCATACATCAATGATTTTTAATCGCCAAGAAGACTCCCACCACAGTAGCAAACACGAGACCCTGAACCGCTCGTGATCAAAGGATGCTAACTTTAGATAATTTATAATCCTATGATTTAGTGAAGAAAAATAACTCATAGTTACAAACCTCCACGTCTTCGAAGGTCACTACAATTGCTGCATCAGGTGTTACAGTCCCTTGTTAGGGACGACTGGAAAGTTCTAGTTTTTTTAGCAAAGCGATTAGCACCAGAAGCAGTGGAGCTTCTAAAAAGAGTCCAAAAAGTTATGAATAGTAATGTTATGGCTCCCAAGTGTATGGATGTTGTATTTCAGAGGATTAGATTTGCCATCCAAAAAGGACTAGCGGTGCAGCTTGTTGCCCGTTTGTCCTCTTCTTCAATGTAAATCCTTTCATTTATCTTATTAATAGTATCAATAAATAATATTCTCATTTGTAAACTTATTTAGCGTGATACTTTTGGGAAAATAAAATGGTACAAGGTAATAAATACAAAAACTAAGGAGCTTTGTATGAGAAAAGAAAAAAAAATTATAGCAAGGCATTGTATTCAATCTATACTCAATTGACTCTCCTTTATTGTATGTTTACATTTATTACGGTGTTAAGCAATTCTTACTTTATCTAACGCAATGATTTTTAGTAAGGCCTTCATTTCATTAGAAAGTGATGGGGATTGTTGATAAAGCTGCGACTTGTGAATGAAGTTGCTAACGTTTTTCCTTTATCAAAGGAACCATCTCATACATCTCAAGTAATCTTCATTTTGTAAGGTATTGCTTTTGAAACTTCTGTGTGCTTTCTCATTTATTGTGTAAAATAATTCGATGCATTTTATATTTGAATATACGATATGTCTATAAAATATTGAAGTAACATGTAAATTATAAAAATGGGTTGTGAAGTCAAACATTATGAATCTGCCTCATGAGTCCTATAAATAATGTTCAATTACAATTTAATAGATGAAATAGTTTGAAAAAGATAAATTCTTACATGCACCGGTTGCAGTAATATGAATAAGTTGAGATCATAATGTGGGTGTTTGCAAACACTAATTGTTGCATTTTTTTGAACCACAAACAGGCTTTATTGATGCCTTTCGAATAGGCTACAAATATTGACCTCAACCATTAACCAAGGAGGTTTAAAGGTAAAATCTACTGCTGAAGCATTGTGTAAGACATGCTTGGCTACTGCATCAGCAATTAAGGTGTACGATCTAGGTACATAACAGAAGGTGAGAAGAGATAGCTGCTCTTCAGACCATTGTCTGAGCAAGGGTTTGATGATCACCGGAACATCATTGGTTTTGTTGAAGAAGGATATGCCTGTCTTGGAGTCGGAGAGGATCGCAGGGCTAGAAATCCCATCCTCCAGGCATATGGAAACGGCTTTGGAGATAGCTCTGACTTCAGCTTCAATGGCGCTAGGCGCATGACCTGGGACACCGACCCCCTCGTACTAAGTCACCAGATTTTGTCATGATTACTATGTCTGAGGCATAGGTACTGGACTGTTTGTTGAATGAAACATCTACGAAAATGAGATGGTTATTATCTGCCAAATAGATTTTATCGGAAACTTCTATTTTCTTCTGAAAGATGTGCTTAGGGAGGTCCATAATAGAAGACGATCGTGCACAAATGAACTTATCCAGAACATCTGTCGGCGCCCTGCACTGACACTAATTGTTGCATTGACATGCTACTTTAAATTGCTTTGGAGTTAATTTTAATAGAATATGTTCATTATTGGATGTCTTGTCATGGATAAATACACAAAAATCATGTGATGATATGCCCTTTTAGAAATTATTTCATGGGTGCTACATGCTACACTATTTAGTATTTACAATTTCGATAAACTTAACCTATTTTTTTTTCCGATCCAATGATAAGCTTATGAATAGGAGGATCCCACAACCATTCATATACAAGTACTAATATTAGAATCATATATATTTTTATCCCTTTATATATTTTTCGAAATATGAAATTAATTAAGGTGAATGGTTACAATTTTGTTATGACGTTTGAAAGCTTGTGCTTCTTTGTCCATTTATGATTTTTTACACATTGTGTATTTTATAGTGAGAAAAATGATTTACAAAACATGGATAACCACATGTTATCATGAAGTTGCGGATAATACTGACTTGTATTTCCCCATATGCAAGGAATATCAAGTGAGAATATTACATCTATTCACTAAGATTCTACACGACCAATTAAGGGACATATGCCATCAGATGTATGATAAAGATATAATGATAAGTTGACTCGCTAATAATTTGCATTATTTTGAATTTTTCAATAGTTTTATATGAATAGAAAAATGAGTATTATATTACACCTTATAGGGGTAATTTTAAAATTAAATTGCACATAATATATTCAATTCGTATATCATTTGAATGTAACTCTAGCATTCTACATAATGCTAACAATATGGGGTATTTATTCCGGTTGTTTCATAGATATGAATAATTAAAATGTACTGTTCACTTAAATAATTTATGAAAACTGAGTAGCGATGAAGTCAATATTGTTTCTACAATGGAGCGAAAGTATATGTTGCGTTGTACCAACAAAAGTGAATTTTTCATTGAAGGATCGTATCATTAATGTTGTAAATTCATAATGTTGATCATTTTTAAATTTTTGGAAGAGATCATGTGCTAAAAATATTTTCTTCTGCGTGCATTTAATCACAAGGATTGATTGTTATATACATGTCATGGGACACAACTTTTGTTGGAGTTGGAAATAGTGCTTGAAAATTTACAACTTTCATCCACATTTTAAATATGCAAGCGCCATTTTGGTAAGGTCACATCATAACTACATATGCACCAAATCAATAAACAAAAATAGTTAGACATTGAAACAAAAAATAAACATCACCAATCCTATTTTATTATAATTTATTTTTATGCGTTGAGAAATTCTAAGATACATTTAACATCTTAAACTAAATATACTCGAATTTCTGATTGTAATGGGTTTCTTCTAAAGAAATGATTTATAAAATATTGTTGTAGGGTAGTAAATGAAAAAGATTGTTATACGGAGATTGGAAGGACTCTACTTTATAATGACCAATGTTCAAAAGGGTGCTTCAACATTAACTTACCTATGAGTCAATTTTTACACGATAAATAATTTGCAATTTTTTATGACCAAGTTCATTCAAAACACACATCTATCTTATGGAATAAAGTTGAAATGAGATGATCAATCTATTTTTTATGAGTACAAAAATGTCCAAACAATCACATTGCCCTCCATCATAAACGTGTCCATTCAAAAGGCATCATTAATGGATTAGATTTCAATTTACATGTAGAATTTGTAACTTGTTTGGTAACACATGATTTGAAAAACAACTACCACTACTTTATATATAGCCATTTTTCATTTTTATTTTCATGTCCAATTTGGATTTAATCGTTCCAAGAACAATAATATATACGTGAGTATAAGTTTTCCTTTTTACTTAAAAATGATGATGGTAAGAACGAGTAAGGTATCTAATGATTTCAATTTAAGAAGAATGTAACATAAGCTCCATTGGAGATATATTCTTTAAAATCTATATGTGCACACTAAAACTATAATTGAAAAGGAAATTGTTAAATTTTTTTAATTAAAAATATATGTAAATGTAATGCCAGAAGAGTAAAAATACATTGAACTGGAATTTGACAAGGTAAATAGGAAGTTCATGACATAGATTAATTTGAAAATTAAATTATTTAATCAATTAGTTATTGTTATTTAAATAATACAAATATGAACAAGAACACATAATAATATTAGCATCACTATATGATATATATATATGTATGTATCATATTTTAACCTTTTAGAATATTTTTTATTATTGCATCTGATTTATGAATCACGTGCATTGCACATGCAATTACTAATTTTGTAGAAGTGATCAGAGGAGAGAGAGACACTCATTTATGTTACCGAAGAAAACCAGAGTTCTCTTTTAACCAAACTACGTGCACACGGAGATCTGCATTTGAATATCCAACGACCACAAAGTTAGGTGTACAAGAAGCCCAATACACTCAAGTATAATCTAATCTGAATATATATATATATATATATATATATATAATATACGTATATATAATATATGTATATATATATAATATACGTATATATATAATATACGTATATATATATTATATACGTATATATATATATATATATATATATATATATATATATATATATATATATATATATATATATATATATATATATATATATATATATATATATATATATATATATATATATATATATATATATATATATATATATATATATATATATGGGATGGTTTTTAATGCCCGTGCGGGTAATATACAAATTCTGCCCGTGCAGGGAGACGCGGTGGCACCTTTCGTAAATAGTGCTCACTAATTGTTTTGTTTGCGGCTTCCGAACTCCTGTTGCAGGACAAGCATCTCCTCTTCGGCCAGCAACAGAGACAACAGGTCGACGATCATGACTTCTTCGAAGCTGTTGCGTTGCCGCCACCGTGGGCTTCCGTTGCGCCCGAAGCGGAGGAATCCCAGCAACTTGCTCCCCTGTACTACTCCGACTCGATCCCTGCTTTCTCCTCCACCTTCCCTGACTTTGCTCCGCCCCCTCTTCCCTTGCCGCTCAGGGCCGAGTTCGAGGACTACCAATAGGTCGACAGCCTCCCCGACGTGCCCGACGTCGCGGGCGAAGCGTGATATGCCGCTGGAGCAGCAGGAAGTGACCTCACCGAGATCTTCTCCTCATGCCTTTAATCCTTAGATGACCTTTACGGGGTCCTTGTCCCTGAGCCTGCTTGCAACACGAACCTTGATGCTCCCGATGCGGCTGCCTTCCCAGTTGACCGCAACAAATCCTCTTCTCCGTCTTTGTCGGTACGACAGGAGGCGTGGACAGTGTTACCTACTAGGTCTCCACCCCTACAACAGTCGTCAGAAACTGGCGACGAGGTTGTCGTTTCCGCATCCAAGTCTTGGCACCCGCTGCTGCGTTCCCTCATGGACTGTGTCAGCCTCATCGACTCCGAGCCCGACCTGGCATCCAAGTCTCTGATCCGCATCATAGACTCGGCCAACCGGCCGAAAGAGTTGCCTTTTACACATCATGTGCCCTGAACAGCCGCCTCACGGCTTCCAAGCTCCGCTCCAGCATACGACGGTCCAGCGGCGCCGCCGACACCCGTTGGAGGGACCAGTAGGGTCTTGCCGACCTCCGTCAGGTTGTACCTGCGAGTGGCTTTGCCGTCGCCGTCTCAGTCGATGTGCTCGAGGAAGACACCATGGGAGGAGAGGAGCCGGAGGATGCACCAGAGGTTAGTCGGGTCGGCGTCGGAGTTGGGCGGTGTGGGTTTGAGGAGCTTGAGTATCGAGTCACACGAGCTCAATTCGTCATACAAAATGGAACTGAACTATAGAGAATCAACCTCTTACAGTCTCCATGGCAAGCATACATCCGATCTCCGCGCAGGTGAAAACTTGCTGGCTTTAACCATTTCCAACGTTTTGAATGCCACACCAAGTCAACTGAAAAATGTCGTCAGGCTAAAGCTGTATTCTTCCCTTCAATTTACAAAGGCTCACTGTGGATGGATCCGAATATTCATCCTTCTGAACAGTATCATGTAAAAGACGTCGAACCTCGTCGGAGGACTGCTAACCACAAAGTGCCTCTTTGCGATCCTCACCCTCCTCTGCATCCTTATGTACTGCCTCGGCAATATGCTCTGCAAAATCTCCTTGAGCCTCGGTATATCCTTCACTGCTACTTGAACTGAGAAGGACTTCCAGTTCAACACATCTGAGAAGGGGAGCACGTAACTGTCTAAGATGATTACCGGTACACACTCCAGATACATGGACTCCACCACTTCATCATGTCATAATAATCCACCCCCTTGGGTAGGTACTCGTATACCTGTACGTCATTGTCCTTGCCCTTCCAATGCTCTAGAAGGATAGGGCGGATGGGGCCATGTACACCACCTGCAAAGAATGCGAGGATTGGGCGGCTTGAAGCATATTACTAGGACACAAAAAGTAACTATATGGTATATGGTATAAAAAGCAACTATTCGACAAAGAAAGTAACTCTAGGACACAAATAGTCAGTATATGGTACAAAAAGTAACTATTTGACACTAAAAGTAACACAAAGACACAAAAAATAACTTTATGGTACAAAAAGTAACTATCACATGATGTAAAAAGTAACATCATGACGTAAAAAGTAACTATCTGTGACGACGTTACTTTCTGTGTCCGATAGTTACTTTCTGTGTTCGATAGTTACTTTCAGTGTCTGATAGTTACTTTCTGTGTCTCGATGTTACTTTTAATATCATATAGTTACTTTTCTTACCGTACAGTTACTTTTTTTGTCCTAATGTTACTTTCAGTGTCTAGATAGTTACTTTCAGTGTCTGATAGTTACTTTCTGTGTCTCCACTAGTACAGAAATGGTCTGTAGCGTCGGTTTTTTAAAGCCTGCAGCGTCACTTTTTAACAGACGCCTAGGTGGGCGTCGCTACAGAATTTGGTCTATAGCGTCGGATTATTTAACCAAATAAAACCGACCTTACATAGTAAACACCGACGCAAGAGGTTGTAAAAATTCTGACCTAGGTGAGAAAAAAGGAGCCTGTAAGGTCGGTTATTTCATAAAAACCGACCCTGTAAACGTTCTCGGTTGAGAAAATTGTCGACCGAGAACGTTTACAGGGTCAGTTTTTATGAAATAACCGACCCTAAAGATTGAATACCATTTCAGTGGTAACTCTCGGTCGAGAAAATTGTCGACTGAAAATATTTCAGTCTCGACCGAAAACTCTCTATAAGGTCGGTTTTATGAGAAAACCGACCCTAAAAATTGAATACAACATTTCAGTGTAAGACTCGGTCGACAGACTTCTCGACCGATAGTATTTCGGTCGAGAAGTTCGTCGATCGAGTCTTACACGAAAATGTTTTATTCAATCTTTAGGGTCGGTTTTTTCAAAAAACCGACCTTATAGAGGACGTAGACTCGGTTTTTTTTACAAAAACTGACGTTAGAAGTTCTATTTCGGTCGAAAAATTTTCGACCGAAGAGTGTACAATGAATTCAATCTATAGGGTCGGTTATTTAAAAAACCGACGCTAGAAGTTACGATTTTTTATAAAAAAATTTATGCAGAAATTGATATAGAACAGAAGAATAAGAAGATTTATATATTCTGGGAGAGGGGAGCATTGATGCTCAACCGTCACCATTCAAAACCACACATTCATAACAAAAATGATAATAAATATCATAATTTACAAAATGATAGAGTGCAAGTCTGAGATGACATATTACAAAAGTAAAAATATGAAAGAGTACGTACTCAAACCACATACATAAATGGAGCCGACATATTTAAACCAATGCTATTTCGACTTCACTTATAAAACACTCTGACCACTCTTCTCGGAATTCATTCAAGTCCACATGTGTGTAAGGCTGAGTTGTAAAGATCTGTAACAGAAAATGCAAATGCTAATATTTTATAAAAATGACTACAATCACTTGTAAATTTATGATGTTATTCTTTATTACCTGACTTATAGTCTGAATGTCATGTGATGCTTGTTTGACAATAGCTTGCATGTATTTCATTACATAGTAGTCACAAGCCCAGTCATTATTTTGCATATGACACTACAAATAACGAATTATACTTAATGTTAGTAAACTACTATAAACAACAGTTGAGATAAGACTATAAGAGTTGACATATTAGAATTGAAAAATTAATACATATAAGACTAGGCAGTTGTCAAAGTAGCTACCTTGACATTTTTCAAAGTCAATGTCTTTAATTTTGTGGGTATTTGTCCTCCAGCTTCAGGAAAAGCCTTTATACCCCTATCAATTAAACGATAGTTGGTAAAATAGAAATTCTAAATAAAATATCATGTTGAAGCAATTGATTAAATTTATGCTTACTCCATAGCTGACAATTTCAGTTTGTGACTCCTTGTTGTTTTACCCATTGGGTCAAGACAATAAAGAGTCATCAATTTTGGGACAATCACCAGTAATTCCCAATGTCTAGCTCTGAGTAAGAATAAAACAAACATTAAAATAAATAGTTTCATTCATTATTAAAATTATATTGAATAATAATACTTACTGGATGTTAAAAGGAATTAGGATAATTTCCTTCCCCTCACTAGCAAAATATTTGAATGCATCAGAGAAGTACTCATTCACTTCCTCAATATTATTTGTCTCCACCTGACTAGTGACCGAAGGAACTAAGAATGCAATATTCTTTATATCAAAGTTGGTGACCTCGGTATATAAATGGTTGTTAAACATTTGTAATTATTTTCATATGTAGAAATAAGCTAAAAATTTGTATTGGAATTTTCTATATATATTGATAGATCCTTACCTTATCCATACTTCTATTATCAAAGTGTTCAGCCAATCATACCGGAACAACTCTATAATATCGTCAAGAAAAATAAAATTCTCAAAGTCCCTCCCAACTGCATCTTCTGTTAAATTGACCATCATATTTGATCCCGATCTTTGGTTAGCTAAGTATCGACACAAACATTTAGATTTGCTTCCCAATTTGTTGAATGTAGTTTCAGGAATGAAAGATGGCTTGGGCATAGGAGGACGACTAGCAGAAGTTTTACTTTTTGGTTTACAAACCTGTTAATTAAATTACATACTTATATTACATGAGTTCATATATGCAGGGAAAAATATGGTAGAAATAAGGTATACCTTGTCATTGATAACCAAGTGTCTAGGCCAACCCACCATAGCACCCTCATCTTCTTCAACTGTACTATATTCATGATTAGGTATGGGTAGTGGTTTGTCCCCCATTCCGTCATACACAAGATGGATGGACACACGGCAGATGTCATCAGTAATTTGTTGGCAATGCAATGTACCACCAAGGTTGTACACTTTGCCCGCTGCCACAACATTATATTCTGGAACCTCCACTGCAAGTTTACAGTTCATACCAACCTAGATTGAAATAATATAAGTTATATAAGAAACAGTAGAACAGATACATGTTACAACTATATATTATCATATATTTATCATACTAATAACACAACATATAGAACAAAAACTTACTGCAGATTGTTGTGGTGGTTCATCGGGAGTGCTCCCATGACCTTCTCCAACTGTAGCATGGGCTTGTACCTCATCACTTGAGAGACATGCAGTATGAATAGGTTGAGAAGGTTGAGTAGGCTGATATGAAAACATTATTTCTTTTACTTTCTGCGCTACTAATGCTTCAACATCCTCTTGTGTAAGACCTCCTGCACGACCTGTTTTAGATTGCGAAGGGCCAAAATAAGACTTGAATCCTATGCCAACTCCTAATCCCCTAACACGGCCAGGATGCTCCTTCATACCAAGAGCAACGGCTAGTTCATCCATGTAGCCAGTTGGGATGAACTTTCCTTCCTTCCTTTGCTCGTGGAGATCAATCTATTCATAGTTAATAAAAATATTAAATCACAATATCAATTAGATATAAATAAATCTAAGTTTGTGGAAGTTACTCTTTACTTAGTTGGGATAAACCTACCATCTTTTGTGCCACCTCCTTAGTTGCAGGGTTGACAATTTCACCTGCTCGATTCTTTCTAGCATCAATCCATGTCATGTGTCGGGGTGGTCGCTCAACTTGAGTTGTACTAGATTCTTCTCCAGAAGATGATTTATTCTCTTGTAGTTGGCGGCAGAAGGCATAACCACCGGGCCCCAAGCGATGGTCATACACATTTTTAGCCCATCTTTCCTTTTGAGCCTGGTGAATAGCCTGATCATTTAAAATGAGGTATTGCAATTTAGACTTGGCAAACATGTATAAAAAGATTCACCTCCTTAATTGTATAAAATTAAATATTCATACAATACATCACAATCTTTATTACCTGAAACTCTTCCGATCTCCTAGCTGCAACAAATCTTTCCCACACCTCAGGATCAATAAAAATATATGCATCTGTAGCTTTCTTCTTTTGTTTAGGATTATTTATAAATTTCCTTACAAGATATGTCTTAAAACCCCTCCATCGTACACCACAACGTTGTAGCACTCTTTTCTTGTGATCTTTTTCATTTAGATGAAAAACACCCTATACATACAAAAGAAGCAATTAATAATGTTGTTTTGAAAAGGAATTAATTCCAAGCAAACTAAATTAGAATCAATAGATAAAAAACATATCACTTCCACTCACAGATATATCTTTCCATATGAGGTCTTTTTTACATTAGGAACATCATGCCAATTTTCTATATCTATTGGCACCTTAGTACGCGCGGTCACCCCTACGTAATGCTTGAAAGCACTAGCATGTTCCCCAACAGGTGCTCCTGTCATATCAAACTGGACTGGCAATTTATCCCCTTTAGCCCTGAGCTCCTGCAGCCTACGCATCAATGTAGGACCTCTACAGTTCTTAGCATCACCACTACCATCCTCATGGTGCTCATGCTCAGAATGTTCATCTTCATGGTGCTCATGCTCAAAATGTTCATCTTCACTTGCCATTTTAGAACCTGCAAGTATACATGATAAAAAAAATAAGTGATAATAAAAGCACAAGTGATAAGGTATACATGATAATAAAATAAATTATTCAAAGAATACATGCCTTTAGTATTGGTTGAGTTGTTAGTCAAGGAAAATTCCTTCAGCATGGTCTTGACGTTTATAATATTCATCGGTGTTATCTTCAACATTGACACTTGGCAAACCAACTGAGAATGGACTGGAATCATCATACTTTTCGTAGTATTCTTCTTCATTTATAGGATCTACAGTAAACTGTCTTTTTCCATTAAGAACGACAGACCAATTTTTATTTGCCGGGTCATCAATATAGAATACTTGTTTTTCTTGGTTTGCCATGATGAATGGCTCATCTTTGAAACCAATCTTTTCAAAATTCACCAATTTGAAACCCAACTCATCCACTAAAACTCCTTTATTGTTGTCAACCCAATTACACCTAAATATAGGAACTCGAAAATTTGTATAGTCCATTTCCCATATGTCCACATCACCTTGGCAGGAGAGCCATTTTTAGCCTTAGCTGAATTTGTAATCTTATACCTTGACGCACCACATTTTGGACAATTTATCAAATTATTATAGTCCTTCTGAAATAACACACAATCATTTGGACATGCATGAATATTCTTAGCCTCCATTCCCATTGGGCACATTATTTTCTTTGCTTGATATGTTGAAATTGGAAGCTCGTTGCCTTCAGGAAGAATTTCCTTTAACAAAGACAACAATGAAGTGAGACTCTTATCGCTCCACCGGTTTTGAGCTTTAAGAGTGTATAATCGCATCACAACACTCAACCTCGTGAACTTAGTACAACCCTTATATAATGGGTTTTCAACATCATGGACAATGTTTGCAAATAAAGAAGGTGGATCAATGACATTGTCCCGACAACTACGTAGCATCTCATCAATCATATCATCCTGAATCTGGTCATCTTGAATCGGTTCATCATTAACATTATCATCATTATCTATATCTTCTATGCCACAACTATTAGTATCGACATTTTCTGCTCCATAATTCAATTTCTCTCCATGCCAATACCATTCATTATAACCTTGTATGATCCCATTGCATATGACATGATTCTTAATTTTCTCACCAGTATCAACTTTCAAATTGTTACAACAATTTCTACATGGACAATATAGCCTATCTGTAGGTAGTTTCCTATCTTCCTCAGCAAATCTGATAAATTCATCAAGACCTTTGGCAAACTTTGGACTGTAACGGTTCTTGATAGACATCCAACTTCGATCCATTTTCTATATCACATTAAAATTAATTATAAAACTAACAGTTTAATATTGATACTATAATAATCTGTAAGTTTTTATTGATAGAAAGTGTACCACCTATCCCATTTTTGAATATTTAATCTCACTAGTAACTGTATAATGTATGTTTAGTTTTGAAGAAAATTCCAGCAGCATTTCCCCTAAGTTCTCCAAGTACACCGATGTAAATGGAAAATAACCACTCACATATGTACCCAGAGAACAAATGGAGAAATCCTACATAAATAATCTACAAAACTAAACATACATTATACAGGTACATCCTAAGTGAGATTAAAATATCCAAAAATAGTCCCAAACCGGAGACTATCCAAAGTTTACTCGTAATGAGTAAATTTTGAACGGGTTTCTAAGTTAATATATAAATGCATTATTTTCATATATATATATATATATTAAGTTAAACATCATGCATCAACCCTAAAGTGTCAATGTAGGAGTACACATGTCTAATCTAGTATTAATTTCTAAAATTTATATAATGATTACATATGAAAAAAGACATGCATGTTTTTATTATTGGGTTATCAAATCATATAAAATGGAAAATACTTGTACAAATTAGCAAAGTAAGGCCGTTTCCAACAGTCCAAAGATTTAAATCATTATAATATTCAGATCTTTTTGTGAACATTACAACAAATATGATTAAAACATTTATATCTCCAACATAAATAAGTCCAGGTCCATCTCGGTCGACAATTAGTCAACCGAGAGACCACCTGCGCACAGCGTCCAGGTCCACTCTCGGTCGACAATTTGTCGACCGAGAGTGGACCTGGACGATGCGCGCAGGTGGTCTCTCAGTCGACTAATTGTCGACCGAGATGGACCTGGAAGCAGCAATGGCGGCGGGTGGGAATGAAGGGGAACAAGGAACGAAGGAAGCTCGAACTTACTTGGAAATGGCAGAGAGCTTCGTGGAGGAAGAGACGAACTTCACAGAGAGGCGGAGACCTTCGTGGAAGAGTGGAAGGCGGCGACGATGAGCTTCACGACAACGAAAAGTTTCACGGCAACGAAGAGAGCTTCACGGCAACGACGAGCTTCATGGAGGAAGAGTGGAAGGCGGCGACGACGAACTTCATGATCCTCTTCGCGGCGACGACGAGCTTCACGATCCTTTTGGCGGTGTGGAGAGGCGGCAACAGCTTCACGGAGAAGCATTCACGGAAACGGGAGAATGACTAAGTGAAAAGGGGTTTCTCGGCGCCGCAGGAGAGAGGTTAGAAAAGAGAAAAGGGTTTTGCGGGGGAAAGAAAGTCTAAAATTTCGGCTTTTTGTACGGAACGAAAAACTATAGCGTCGGTTAACAACCAAAAACCGACTCTACAGATAAACGGTGCCCGTGTCGGGTTGTTTAATATAAATCAAATGCAAACTCGATCGACGAATTTGTCGACCGAAAAGACCTATAGGGTCGGTTATTTGATAAAACCGACGCTACAAGTGCTAATACGAAGAAATCTGGCTCGTTTCGGTCGACGATTTGTCGACCGAACAGGAGCAAAATTTCCTTCGTACAAGCACCTCTAGGGTCGGGTTTTTCATATAACCGACCCTAAAGGTGCTTATACATGTTTAATAAAAATCAAACGCAAACTCGGTCGATGAATTTGTCGACCGAAAAGACCTATAGGGTCGGTTATTTGATAAAACTGACGCTACAAGTGCTAATACGAAGAAATCTGGCTTGTTTCGGTCGACGATTTGTCGACCGAACAGGAGCAAAATTTCCTTCGTACAAGCACCTCTAGGGTCGGTTTTTTTGTATAACCGACCCTAAAGGTGCTTATACATGTGTGAAAAACTAAACTGGATATTGTCGGTCGACAATATTGTCGATCGAGACAACCTATAGGGTCGGTTATTAGAAAAACCGACCCTAGAGGTGCTTCTAAGAAAGAAATATGGCTTCATTCGGTCGAAAAATTCATCGACCGAATGTGTGTCGGTCGACAAATTTGTCGACCGAATGAAGCCAGATTTCTTTCTTAGAAGCACCTCTAGGGTCGGTTTTTCTAATAACCGACTCTATAAGAGGTCTCGATCGACAAATTCTTCAACCGAGGAGCTCTAAAGTGCTTCCACAACCCTAATAATTATGTTATGTGAAACTTTAATATATGGTGATGTCGTATGAAACTCTAATATGGGATAATGTTATGTGAAACCCTTATATGGAATGATGTTTTGTGAAACCCTAATATGGAAATGTTATGTGAAACCTTAATATAGGGTGGTGTTGTGTAAAAACCCTAATATGGGATAATGTTATGTGAAATTTCAATATGGGATGATGATATGTGAACCCTAATTGATAAAGATGGGAAACTCTAACCCTAATGAGGGAATAGAGATGTTATTTTTGTATTGCATGATGTTGATATGAAATTGATATGAAATTGAGATGATTGTGTAACAAATATCATGAATACCTTGGTCAGATGACCTGAAGGTAATAGTTACCTGATAAGTGATAACCATGTTTAGTGATGAACTAAGGGTTTGAATACCCAGAATCAGCAAATGTGATGATGGTGGTATTGAGGGATGTGAATTCCCAACAATGAGATAAAAGATTGAGATCCCAATGCTTTATAACGTTTTGAAAAGTACTAAACTCTATTCAAAAATTCAGTCAGTCGACTATTTGTCGAACGAAAGAGCTCTAGGGTCGGTTATAAGGAAAAAACCGACCCTAAAGTCATCCTCGGTCGACAATATTGTCGACCGAATTTGTCTCGATCGATAATATTTTCGACTGAGATTAACCCTGTTTCAATGTTTTAAATTAAGTACCAAGTGTGTGTGTATGAGATTAACCAAGTGATGCTTTGTCAAATTTAGCCATAATTTATTTTTCAATCATTTGAAATAACAATATTCTTATATAACATGTATATGTCCAAATGAAGCCATGGAAAACACTTTTATTCATAACAATTTAATGCCCATACACTTTATAAGATGAAGCATGACATACTTGCTTTATAAAAAGATATCCATTACAATCATTACAAACATATCTCATAATCTCACTGAAAAGACCGAAGGATTACATCAATGTCTGGATCTTTTCCAAGAAAGGGCTCAGCTCCATAATATCTGACCAGTGTCTCCCACTCCAAGGCACCTGTCTTGGTTAAGGCATAAGCCTCCAAGAAGGTGGGAACACGATCAAAGTGAAAGTTGGCAGCAATGTCTTGAAGTTGAATTGGGGAAAACTGAGTATGTGTGAGATCAGGATTTGGTGGAGGTGGAATTTGATAGTAGTTGTAGGAAGGATTGTATGGATTTATCATGCCAGGATTAAGGGAATAGGGATATTCATCAGGTTGGTTAGGAGAGAGAGCTTGCATCCTTTGGTTTAAATAAGTCATGCCATGGTGATTATAATCCAATTACCTACTTAGGTGATATTGGGATCCAACAATGTATGTCAAAGTGTTTGTAATAGGATCATGGGGTAGGTTGGTAGGAGGAGGTGGTGGAGGTATGTCTTGGGTGGATGTCTCCCCTTCAGTCCTAGCCCTTTTGTGGCCAAAGTCGATTCCCATCTTTTCCACTGTATTTTTACTTATCTTTTGGGGTTTTCTATCCCATGTGTAACCGAAGTCGTCCTCAATATTCTTCTTAAGAAAATGTTGAGTGATTTGGCATACAAAGTCAGCATAAGGTGGATTGCCAGAAAACTCAAACATATTCTTAAGGATGATACGAATAAAGTTTATGGGAATACCTTTGAGAATGGCATAGATAAGGCACATACGAAAGGTGGGTACTTCAGATTTGTTTGCTCTAGGATGGATATTGGTGGAAACAATGAGATTTATGATCCTAGCTTCAGGTTTTAAATTTATGGCATAATAGGTACCCCTATCTTCATGGCAAGTCGTATTTGATTGAAAGATGGCTTTTTTGACATCACTAAGGCTAGTTGTAGTGTCATCTTTGGAGAGTTTGTTGAGTGGATTTCCTCTGGTGAGATCAACAAAATCTTTATATTCTTCTATGTTTATGTCAAGCATATCAAGAATACCCTCCTCAGTAAAATGGAATCCATACCCACCAACCATAGAGGAGAAGGAATCATGGTCAGGATGTGGGGTTAAATTGGCATAGAATTCATTAACTGCTTTGGAGGAGTAGGAATGGAAGGAGGGGATCAGAAAATCAATCAAATGTTGCACCTTAAAGAGTTCCTCCAAATCGACAATGTTCTGGAAGTCCATGACGTCGACTGGCCGTCGTGGAAGAGGAGGCTTTGAGGAGAGCCTGAGGTAGCGGTCTCCTGCAGCTGCATCTTTGAAGGGGACGTCATTGATGAACGGCAGCCGATCAACCATCCTTCCTTTCCTGCCTGCAACTTGCTTCTTTCCACGCGTTGATGAGGAAGCCATTTCGTTGCTTTGAAATGGAGAAATAGCAAGCAAGAATTGGATGTAGAGAAGCTGAAGATTTTCATAAGAATACACTAGAGAGGAGCTATAGAAGTGAGAATGTGAAGGTGTGAAGAAATGGATCATTTTGGGTGCTATTTATAGCAAAATAGAGCCAATTTTGATCGACAATTTGTCGACCGACGACCACAACGGTCGTCTATCGGTCGGACAATGGTCGATCGAAAAAATAGCCGTTACGACGGTCAACGGTCGTATTTATAGCCGTTAACGGTTGAAATTCTAGCCGTTATGACGGTTTATTTTTTTAGCCGTTACGACGGTTGATTTTTTTAGCCGTTATGACAGTTGGTTTTTCTAGTCGTTCCTCGGTCGACAATATTGTCGACCGAATGGACTTCTAAGGTCGGTTATTAAGAAAATACCGACCCTAAAAGTTACTTATACACATGAAAACTGACTCCTTATCGGTCGACAAATTTGTCGACCGAAATTGCTATAAGGTCGGTTATAAGTCCAAATCCGACGCTAGATGTGCTTATACATGCGTGAACTATCTGGATCCAGAATAGATATCGGTCGATGAATTCGTCGACCGATATGTTTCGGTCGACAATATTGTCGACCGAATTGACTTCTGAGGTCGGTTATTAAGAAAATACCGACCCTAAAAGTTACTTATACACATGAAAACTGACTCCTTATCGGTCGACAAATTTGTCGACCGAAAATGCTATAAGGTCGGTTATAAGTGCAAATCCGACGCTAGATGTGCTTATACATGCGTGAACTATTTGGATCCAGAATAGATATCGGTCGACGAATTCGTCGATCGATATGTTTCGGTCGAAAATATTGTCGACCGAATGGACTTCTAAGGTCGGTTATTAAGAAAATACCGACCCTAAAAGTTACTTATACACATGAAAACTGACTCCTTATCGGTCGAGAAATTTGTCGACCGAAAATGCTATAATGTCGGTTATAAGTCCAAATCCGACGCTAGATGTGCTTATACATGCGTGAACTATCAGGATCCAGAATAGATATCGGTCGACGAATTCGTCGATCGATATGTTTCGGTCGACAATATTGTCGACCGAATTGACTTCTAAGGTCGGTTATTAAGAAAATACCGACCCTAAAAGTTACTTATACACATGAAAACTGACTCCTTATCGGTCGACAAATTTGTCGACCGAAAATGCTATAAGGTCGGTTATAAATGCAAATCCGACGCTAAAGGTGCTTATACATGCGTGAACTATCTGGATCCAGAATAGATATTGGTCGACGAATTTGTCGATCGAGAAAGAGCCAGATTTCCTTCGCATAAGTACCTCTAGGGTTGGTTTTAAGGAAAAAACCGACCTTAGAGGTACTTATCGGTCGACGAATTTGTCGACCAAGTGAATCGGTCGAAATATTGGTCGACCGCGGAAGGCTCTAAGGTCGGTTAGAAGTGCACATCCGACGCTAGATGTGCTTATACATGCGTGAACTATCTGGATCCAGAATAGATATCGGTCGACGAATTTGTCGACCGAGGAGGCCTTTAAGGTCGGTTTTATAAGAATAACCGACCTTAAAGGTGCTGATCCGAGGAGGACTGTAAGGTCGGTTATAAAGAAAAAACCGACCCTATAGGTGCTTGTATACGTGAAATTCAACTCTTATTCGGTCGACGAATTTGTCGACCGAGGATCCCTGTAGGGTCGGTTATAATGTAGAACCGACCCTATAGTTCGAGGCGGGAAGCCAAATCCGAGCAAATTTTTGCCGCCAGAAAAATTGTCTATAAGGTCGCTTATTTTAGAAAAACCGACCCTATAGAGATGTACTACAAGGTCGGTTATTTTAAAAACAGCGACTCAAAAGGTCTTAAGTGGTGCCCGCGTTTTTTATAGACATATAAGGTCGGTTATTTGGAAAACCGACCCTATAGAGATACACTACAAGGTCGGTTATTTTAAGAAAAGCGACCCAAGAGGTCTTAAGTGGTGCCCACATTTTTTATATACATATAAGGTCGGTTATTTGGAAAACCGACCCTATAGAGTTACATTACAAGGTCGGTTTATTTAAAAAAAACGACCTAAGAGGTCTTAAGTGGTGCCCGCATTTTTTTAGACATATAAAGTCGGTTATTTGGTAAAACCGACCCTACATGTAGTGACGTTATAACCCATTTCTATACTAGTGCTCGATGTTACTTTTAATGTCATATAGTTACTTTTCTTACCATATAGTTACTTTTTTGTGTTACTTTGCAATATGACCGAACATTTCTATATAGTTACTTTTTGTATCCTGATGTTACTTTTAGTGTCCGATAGTTACTTTCTGTGTCTCAATGTTACTTTTAATGTCATATAGTTACTTTTCTTACCGTACAATTACTTTATTTGTCCTAATGTTACTTTCAGTGTCCGATAGTTACTTTTTGTGTCTCGATGTTACTTTTAATGTCATATAGTTACTTTTCTTAGCGTACAGTTACTTTTTTTGTCCTAATGTTCTTGAACACATTTCTGTAACCTTCATGTACATATCATGGTACATGTTCTTGTCAAATTTCTTCGCTTCCCTGTATTTCTTTAACATCCGCCTTAGAACACGCATCCTCCTCATCCACAAAATCTTAGTGGGAAGCCTGGCTTCTCTGGTACCCTTGCGCTTACCATATCTTGAATGACGACACCTCCTCTTTTCTTCTAAAGCCCTCCAAGCACGAGAACGAGAGTGGATCTTTTGATGCTTCCTGATGATGTAGCCATCCTTAACAAGCTTGTAGATGTTCTGGCAAGAGTTGGCCATGGAGATCTGTTCAATTCATTTGAATCAAGCCAGACTTTTCCCTTGCCGCACTTCATCACGCTAGTGGCGAGCAGCTTCTGGATCTTGAGGGAGACCATCCTTATTTCGTTCTTCCCCCCTCGGAGATTGCTCCACGCTAGTGCGACCAAACACTTGATGTGCATCGACCTAGACTTTTTACCAGTTATATGATGTGCATCTCGACCTAGACATTTTACCAGTTATTTGATGTGGATCTGGAGGGCCATATGTACAGGTGCAGTTCAGCACACACACATCTTGTCAAGTGCCCGCCAATAATTTCCGGCCTCATCCACCCACCCGCAACACTCACCTAAAGAAGCTATATTAGACGCCACTACTCAGGATGCTGTCCCATATCTCTCCGGCATCGGAGTTAGAGTACTCTCTAAGCAGCTGCTAATGCCTTCCACCCACCTCAGCAACATCAGAGACCACAGTCGGCTAATGTAAATAACTTCACTAGATCTGATGGCTGAGACCGCCGATAACCATGTTTCCGTTGAGGAGTACACCTCCTCTGCCAACGATGGTAGTAGTCCCCCGGCGTTGCTGTCCGGTATGGGCCAGAAGTATTCGACTATGAGGAACCTCGGAGTGATGTCCCTGTCACTCACAGCCACGTGGACCGAGGGAGGACAGGGAGCCCTCGCCGACGTCGTCTTCTCGTGTCTCTTCCCCTTGCACCCCGCCACACACCCCGCACTTCCTCGATGAGTGTCGCCTCTGCACGCGTCCTCTGTGCAGGTTCTTCGACATCTACATGTAAAAAGACGACACACCCTTCTACAGCGAGGAGTGTCCTGACGAGCACATCCAGTTCAAGGAGGTCAACTGGTCAAGGAGAGGAGCAGGGCGAGGTTCGCGGCGGTGGCGAGGGAAGAGGAGCAGGTCTCTGGAAACACACTGCAGCGGCTACGATCGACACCGGAAGCTAGTTCGATGAGGAACGGAACGAAAGATACACATGATTTGATAAATCAGTGATATTTACGGTTGATACCACCGTGTCTGCGTGACGGGTAGCCAGAGTTTATTACCCATGCGGGCATTGAATAAACTCCCTATATATATATATATATATATATATATATATATATATATATAGGGCGTTCATTCGTTGCCCGTACGGGTAATTTGGATTTTCGCTACCCTGCAGCCAAAAAAGTAACTCTCCTAGCCAAAAAAGTAACTCTCCTAGCCAAAAAAGTAAGTCTGCTGTCAAAAAAGTAACTATGGTGGCCAAAAAAGTAACTCTGCTGGCAAAAAAAGTAACTCTGTACAAAATATACAGCAGATATATATATAAGGACGGGTTTTTTTTATTTTGGAGGGACAAATGATATTATTTTTGGCCAAAATTTTTTGGAGAGCTAGACAAAATAGTCCTCTACAATTGCGAATTTTTTTTTTGAAAAAAAGTGATGGGAAGGGTGGGCGGGTAGCTACCCGCGCGGACAATAAAGATGGGCCCATATATATATATATATATATATATATATATATATATATATATATATATATATATATATATATATATATATATATATATATATATATATATATATATATATATATATATATATATACTCCGTGAGGTATTGACAATGCACAAGTTACCAATGTTGCAATCTAATTTTTGCACGACTTCTCTAGTCTACACCAGCCATCAACGTGCAAGACTCCTTCATTGCAGGATTAAAATGTGAGGACTCACACTTTTATCCTACTCATCCTCCACAACTTCCCAAGTTTTTGCTGTCTCCTCTCACCTTTGTTTACTGGACGAAGCAGTAGAAATCATGCCGTGGAAGGAGTCAAAATCGCAATGACTTCATGCCTATGAAGGAGTTGAACTTGCAAAAAGGGTGGCTGTTGTATGAAATACGGCGGATGAACCGCCTTCACACCAAGTCAAGGTCAAGGAAGACCACCACGTTGAGGGTCAAGATGGAGCATTGAAATAGAAATAACACCGTAATGATATAAACTATCGATCATTCAGAAGGGACTGGTCCAATTGACGGTGAAGGAGAGACAAGCCACAATACACCTAGAAATTGAGATCCCATCAAACAGTGCCTTGACGAGGACCTTCCCTCAGTGCTGCAAACTTGTGAAGTTTTTTCTAAGGTATGATATTTTTAACGTACAAATTGGGATTAATATTTTGGGTACCGGTAAAATTTACTTCTGTACCGTAAGATAAAGATTCAATGTCTTCGACTTGGTTAGATTGCAGTGTTTGGTAACACGGTGAAAATATTTCCTGCCAATCAGGCAGCGAAGGAAGACGAATCGTCAAACACGGCCAGTCTAAAATAGCCGTTTTGAAACATCTGATAAGAACCACTTTGATCCTAGATTTTCCACTGACAATTTTTTCCAGTGTAATGACATCATTGATTTGTTACACTAACTAGTTTCAATCATAGAAATGATCTTTTCCTCAACTAGTCATTTCCCACAAGTATAGGGGAGTAGTTATGGTCGAGATCGAACACAATGAGCTTGGTAACCAATTAAACACAACAATGTTAAGTTTCAACAATCTAGATCTTTTTCAAGAATGATTTGGTTGATTAAACTAAATTTTCAGAATTAAACTAAATAACAAAACGATTACTAAAAAAGGTTTGGTTTCAGATATTAAACGATCTTGAACCTTGGATTTCACTAACACATCATAGCATGAAGAATGAAGCATGGAATTTAAACATACTAAACACTTGATTTGAAGCAGAGTTGTATGTTACACTTCACCTCCTGATACAAATACAACAATCTCAATTCCATACAACACTCTCGTCTATGTATTTCGTTCTGAATCACAAACCTACTCCTCAACTCCATATCTTCCACTCTCGTGGTAAAAGAGGAGTTACCAAGAGAGTACCTCCTTACTCTCCTACCTATCTTCTCATATCAAACAAGAAAGTATAAAATATGCATACATAATGGCCAACCATACATGCAAGAAATAAGAAACCGATACTCACAAGGTAGAAAAATAAACAACTTAGCATTTAGTACGAAATTATCATGTTCTATACATGCTATGACATGTACAAGAAAAAGAGCCTACTCGTCCATGATGTTGTACAGCAGAAAAGATGCATAATTTTCAGAGTTTAACATAGTTTAGAGAAGGAAAAGCTAAGAGAATCCAAAGACGTAACCCCAAGAAAAGTAGAATTCTGACTTGAGGATGAAATTCTACTCCTACAGCTGCTTCAAATCAGACAAACTTCCTTCCCGAGAAGCTTGGTGGAGAGAAGAAGCTCTACTGCACCTTCCGAGAAAAAAATGAAAAAGAAGAGAAGAAAAATAGAGGTTCTTTGGCAAGAAACCACCTCCTTCCACCCAAAATTGCCATCCTTTTCTCTAGACCTACTTTTGGATGAAAGACTTTCGAGTTATGACCAGTGATAACCGTTCCATTAGCTGATTTTCTCTTTAAAAATGAGAGACGTCGTCTTTCAAATTTGCTAAAACTGATAGAGACACAACACATCTTCCTTTGGACACGTCGTGTTTCGGTCTTCGACAGTTGCTCCAAGTGTAAGGTACATGGCATGTCTGAATTAAAACACGTCGTGTACGTTACCAGAAATACAAAAATCAACTCTGAATTCCTAAGTACATGACGTGTCTTTGGCGGACACGCCATGCACTTTTCCTCTTCGTCTGGAGTGTATGGCCAACTGGAAACGCGCACGTCGTGTCTTAATTCAGACACGCCGTGTGCGTTGCTGTTTCAACAGAAATGAAACTCTGAATGTCTGCATGGCGTGGAGAAACTCTAATGATATCAGAGTTGAGTTGGGCTATCTCCAATTTGATCCTTTTTAAGCATATCCGCAATACACATCAAGCGATAAGCAAAATAATAAAAAAGTGACAAGAATAGTATGAATTGAGGCTAAATGAAAACAAAAATGAACTGAATTTGTGTGTGAAATCATATAAGAAGTTGATGTGAAAAGCACACAACAAATCCCCCTAAGCTTGAACCATTGCTTGTCCTCAAGCAAAAAGAGCACAACCATACAAATGAAGGAATATTCAAGCTCATGCATGGATTAAATGAAATGAAAATATGCAATAAACTCAACCAACAATGTACATTAGGTTTATATTCATAGCCATCACCTCAATATGAACATACAAGAGAGAAAGGTTTTAGCTCAACATGGGTGGTCACAAACTAAAGGAATCAATCAACTAAACAACACTAAATAGAATTTGGATAATCAAGCCAAATAACTAGTGTATGTACAACATAAAAATCTCAACTATTATGGATACAAATGATAAAATCTTAGCTAACTTTAACAATCTCAGTTGTGCTCTCTTCTCAAAAAGATATGACAACATATTTTTTTGGGATTCCGGCACTCGGCTGCTAATTTAAGCTTATGCGCACGTAGAGTTTCGGTTGGGGTGTTATTTTTACCCTCTTTTGATTTCATACCACCTAACCATCATTGCCAGATCGGAATCACACTAGGCTAGCATGATATGTGGGATAAAAGCCATCTTTTATTGGGTAAAGGGAGAAAAGGATAAAAGAAGTTTTTGCACAACACAAGAGAGTCAACTAGAAAGTTAAGTTAACAAGATTCCATTCATTATTTTGCAATTTTTTCACTGAAAAATCGATTGTATATGCACTAAGGGTTTGGCAAGAGTATCCCGTATTCTAAGTAGTGTCATAGAGTTGATTTATTCACTAAAATTTGAGACCATTATATGTATTTAGCAATCAAAGATGTGAAAATTGAAAGTTCAAGCTACAATTATAAACCAAGATCATGTACATGGGGAATTTTATTTTTTATTTGATTCGTGCATGCTCTTTACAAATTCTTTCATATGGCTAAATGAAGTACAAGGGACAAGATGGTTCAAGCGTACAAGGTAAAAGAGTTCACTTCATCACAATAGCCTCATTTCATATTAAACTTGCCATGAAAAGAAATATAGAACATGAAATAGGATGAAATAAAAGACTACCATGACTAACAAAAGCAAATGAAAATAAAAACTACATTACGGGCCAGTTGCGTCCCCCCTAAGCTTGAAATCAACAGTGTCCTCACTGCATTAATCAAACTTGTGGAGGCAACAACTGGATACCTGTCATGGATAAAATAAAAAAGATGGGCTAGCGCCCCCATGGTCTGGCAGAAAGAACTGGCTGACAAACTCATCATCAGGGACGTCCATTGGCATGGGCTGTGGGACAAACTCGGGCTACTAAGGTGGCGATGGCTAATAAGGCTACGGGATAAAGTAGTGGCCCTGTGAAATGTGCCACGAATCCATGTGGTGGACCATGTTCTACATCACAGTATACTGCGTACCCAGCTGATCCAGGCGGTCGTCAATACGATGAAAACACTATTGCACATAGTCATAAATATGCCTGACATCAGGCATCACCCAAGTATAATATGTATGTGTGCTGGTGGAGCAGAAGGGGGTTCCTCAACATCATTAGCAGCTCTAAGTGCATCAACTTCTTCATCAGTTTTCAACATGACTTTTCAATTATCTTTGTTTTCCAATGTGATATGCTCAGGATCTGGAATGTCAATGTATAGATCGTCATCAAAGAATTGTCGAAATTTGATGTCACTGTTGGCAACCCTTGAGATCAATCCTGCATAAAGAAGATACTAAATGTCTACTAGGTTTCTACCTGGTGCTCCCTCAAGACTTATCAAATCAACATCCAACTTCTGTGCTATCAAAGTAATCAAACCACCACACATTATGTCACCATCGTCCCTCTTCTTCACTTTCTTAATGTCTAGGAAATGCGTAAGAATATAGTAAGCAACATTGATCTTATAATCATACATCATTCCTCACAAAAAGAAAAGATCATGTTTTCCAACAACCCCTTGAGTTTCTTTCTTAGTAAACACTCCCGTACTAAGAAGGCGGTGTATGTAACGAAAAATAGGATTGTGGATAGCGGACGCTCTGGCTTGCTTAGCTTCATGGTGTTCCTCATTTGATATCTTAAACCTAAACTCATCACTGTGAAAAACAGGCGGGTAACTAATTGCCCTGTCATAGTGGCACTCCAACATCTCACAAAAATGCCTGAAGGTAAGCTTAAAACCGCGACCCAAAATACAGAAACGGATAATACCATAAGGTTCCAACTTCTTTTGTGGGTCTTTCTCTATAGTGAGAGTCATCAAAAATTCATAAACCAAGTGGGGGTAAGTATTTGATATTGTGCAACAAATGTAGCTTAGCCCCAAATCTTGCAGGCACATGAAGACTTCATCCTTGAAGCCGAGGGTCGTGAGATTCTGCTCGCAAGCCAACGCGTAGGAAGCACCCTCCTTGCGATAAGAAACTAGTACGTCGGGTCTTCCTCAGGAGTGACCCAAAATTGAGTCGTAGAGATGTATACCGATGCTTGGGAGGACCTGGCACCATGCTTGCGGTTGGAGGTTTGCTTAACAGGTGCCATTTGTTGCTGACGACCTGAGACACGGCGTGCGCTGAAAGGGACACGACGTGTGCAGATGTAGAACTTTGACTGAATCAGTTAAACACACGATGTGTGCGGAAGGGAACACGACATGTTCCTGGAGAATTTCCGCAGTCTAAAGATGGAGATGGCGGCTCTTGGGGAAGATGAAGAAGGAGATCGACGGTGGTGCTCTTGGTGTCTGGACCTTGCTTGTGGAGGAGATCGGATGGATCTTCTTCTCAGTGTCGAGGATGCTGGTCTTACTTACTTTCTTGATGGCACAATGGCGGCTCGGTGCTTAGAGCATGACAAGGTGCTGTACAGCTATAGCGGAAGAGAAGAGGAACACACTGTGAGCAAGGGAGGACGGTGGCTTCTTGAGGTTGAAGAAGACACGCCTGATGACACGAAGGCGGCGCTGCAAGGTGTGCTAGGTTAAAAACATGTATATTCGATAAAAGACACAGTGTGTATTTTTTTAGACACATCGTGTTTCTCGCCAGAACTTCCTTTCTGTGTTACAAGACACGTCGTGTTTCAAGAAGTACACGGGGTGTCCCAATCCAAAAATTCAAAGTGTGCCCTTTTCACTGATAACTACACGACATTTTCAAATAAACACACGTCGTGTTCTTTTCCAGATAACTTATGCTTCCCTTTGATGCTGTGGTACACGTCGTGTCTAAATGAGGACACAACATGTTCTTTTCTAGGTCGAGTACTATTTTATATCTCTTGGATAGTGACACGGTGTGTCTTTTTATGACACATCATGTTCCTAGAGATGTGGCTCGACTGCTATGTTTCTGTGACCAGTGACACACAGTGTCTTATAAAGACACGTCGTGTCATCTGTAGTTTCTAAAAAAGATAACTTCTCATCAGCACAATATTAATGATATATATGGCAATAGAATTGTCTATGTTATTACATTCATCCATTACAATCTTATTTATGAAACTAAAGAGTGTTCTTGACTCAAATAACTGAAAAGAAATCTATCCTAATGTGGGTTCAACTCCCACAAAGTCCTCCATTTAGAGTCTAGAGTGAGACTGTTCATCTGTCCATTATGCATCTTAGAGAGAGCAAGAGGCTCCCTTGTCAACTTCATCTCCAGAAGTGTATAACTTGCAACGTTGCCCATTGACTTTGAAAGCACCATCTTTGCCTTGTAGTTTAACAACTCCATATGGAAATATCTTCATTATAAGAAAAGGACCCGGCCACTTGGATTTTAGTTTTCCTGGGAATAGCTTGAGTCTAGAGTTAAATAACAACACTTTGTCTCCTTCCTTGAAATCTTTCCTGCGGATTCTTTTGTCATGCCAAACCTTTGTTCTTTCCTTATAGATCTTTGCATTCTCATATGCATCTAGCCGGAGTTCTTCTAGCTCTTGTAGTTGCAATAGACGCATGTCAAAGTTTAGGAACTTGATAGTCCATAAAGCATGATGTTCTAGCTCCAGTGGAAGGTGACAAGATTTATCATATATTAGCTTGAATAGAGTTGTGCCTATGATAGTTTTGTAAGCTGTCTGATATGCCCATAATGCATCGTCTATCTTTAAGGCCCAATCCTTCCCTGAGCTAGTACAATCTTTTCTAGAATGCTCTTCAAGTGCCGGTTTGAGACTTGTACTTGCCCGGCGGTTTGAGGATGGTAGGGTGTAGAGACTTTATGAGTGACTATGTACTTAGATAGAAGATTATTGAATTGCTTCTCAAGAAAATGTGTACCTCCATCAAAAACTACATCTTTAGGAACTCCAAACTGAGGGAAAATGATTTTATGGAATAGCTTGATCACAAATTTTACGTCCGGTGCTTGGGTTGGGATGCCCTCAACCTATTTAGAGACGTAATGAAAGGTCCCATGTAATCAACTCCCCACACATCAAATACCTCAATCTCTAAGATAGAGTTAAGAGGCATATCATAACGTCTAGATATTCCTCCAGTCCTTTGGCATTTATCACAAGCTTTGATGAAATGGTTGACATCTTTAAACAAGGTTGGCCAATAGAAATCGGCTAGAAGAATCTTTGCTACAGTCTTCTCTCCTCCAAAGTGACCTCCGTAAGGAGAGGCATGCCATTAAAAAATAATTGTAGCAATTTCTTCTTCTGCAACACACCTTCAAATGAGTCAATCACTCCCATGTTTGAACAACAAGGGATTTTCCTAATAGTAGAACTTTACGTTATGGAAAATCTTCTTCTTCTGTTGATATGTCAAGTCAGGAGGCAGCTGCCCTATAGTAAGAAAATTAGCAGTCTGCAAACCATGGTGCTTGTGTGGATGATAAAGCATAAAGTTTTGAATAGATAATTGGTCCTCAATAGGCAATAAATCTCCAACATCTGTAGTCAACCTAGATAAATGATCAGCAACATTGTTCTCTGTCCCCTTCTTATCTTGGATTTCAGGATCAAACTCTTATAGAAGAAATATCCATCGAATGAGATGAGGTTTGACATCTTTCTTGTTGAGAAAATACTTTATGGCAACATGATCTGTATACATGATTACCTTGGATCCTGCCAAGTACTATATGAATTTGTCAAAAGTGTATACTATAGAAAGCATCTCCTTCTCGGTAGTTGTATAATTGATTTGTGCCTCATCTAAAGTCTTGCTTGCATAGTATACGACATGAAGCTTCTTATCTTTCCTCCGTCCAAGAACTACCCCTACTACATAGTCACTTGCATCACACATCAATTCGAAAGGAGCACTCCAGTCCAGTGGTTGGATGATTGGGGATGAAACAAGAGCTTCTTTTAGCTTGTTGAAAGCTGTGTGGAAGTCATCATTAAATGTGAATTTAGCATCCTTTGCAAGTAAGGAACATAATGGTTTTGCAATCTTGGAGAAGTCTTTAATGAATGTTCTATAGAACCCTACATGTCCAAGAAAACTACGGATGTCATTGACTGAAGGAGTAGACATCTTCTCAATAGCTTCCACCTTAGCCCTGTCAACTTCAATACCCTTGTTAGATACCACATGGCCTAGTACTACACCAGATTATACCATGAAATGGCACTTCTCCCAGTTTAGTACTAGGTTAACCTTTTTGCAATGGGCTAAGACTAGTGACAAATTGTATAAATATTGTTCAAAGGAATCTCTGTAAATGCTAAAATCATCCATGAATATTTCCTTTTTGTTTTCAATAAAATAGGAGAAAATAACCACCATGCATCTTTGAAACATCGCTGGGGCGTTACAAAGACCAAAGGGTATGCGACAGTAAGCATAGGTTCCAGAGGTGCATGTAAAATTATTTTTCTCTTGGTTGCGAGGGTAAATAGGAATCTGGGAAAATCCGGAATACCCGTCCAAGTAGCAAAAGTAAGAATGTTTTGCAAGTCATTCAAGCATCAAGTCAATAAAAGGCAAGGCGAAATGATCCTTGTGAGTAGCTTTGTTCAAACGCCAATAGTCGATACACATACGCCAACCTATGACTATACATGTTTGTATTAACTCATCATTATCTCCCTTAATGATAGTTACACCCCCCTTCTTAGGTACCACATGAATGGCACTAACCCAGGGGCTGTCACTTATAGGATAAATGATACCAGCATCAACCAATTTAAAAATTTACTTTTTAACCACTTCAAGCATGTTTTGATTTAAACATCTAGGTGGTTCAACGATAGGTTTAGCATCATCCTCCATGTTTATTCTATGCATGCAAATGGAGGGATGAATGACTTTTAAATCATCAATAGAGTAACCAATGACATCTTTATATAAACACAATTCAACAAGTAGTTTATTTTCTTGTTCATTAGTTAACTCATTATTGATTTTGACAGGAGAAGTAGAATTAGAGTCAAGAAATGCATACCTCAGCCCTGGTGGAAGGGCTTTGAGTTTTACCTTTCTTCCAGCTGTATTCTCTTTGGCTTTATCATCAACAAGTGAAGTGTCTTCATTAGTAGCATCAACTTGAGCAATAGAAAATACTCTAGAATTTTCAAGTTCATTGTTTATACCCTCATCATCATCATAGTAGTTTAGTATCAAATTATCAACATCATGATCTTCCTCCACAACAGAATCAATAGAGTCTATAAAACAAAGTTCTTCTACTCTTGAAGGTAGGGCTGTCAATGAGGAGGGTATTATCCATTTACCCTTACCCATACCCTGGAGGGTAAGGGTAAGGGTAAAGATTTTTATTACCCTTTATCTGTTTACCCGTTCCCCGTTTCCCCACTATACTATAAGGGGAGGGTAAGGTATAGACATTATCCATACCCTTTTACCCTTTTACCCGCACATGATATAAATGTTACACAAATATAAATACTCTAAATGGGTTTGTATGTAAATGTTTAACCCTAATACTTTATTCTATCATTGGAAAATGACTTGGCGTTGTTCTTGTAATACTTTCTTGTTGAGAGAAAAACATATATATCTTGCAGAAAATGAGGTGTTGGTGAAACACTTATTTGTTATGCATACTTATGCAAAGGAAAAAAATAATTTATGCATAAAAAATTATTATTGTGTGAATTGACTTAACTTTACACGGAAAAACATATGATTTTAAATTGGATATAATGTTTTATATGTTGTTATCAATAAATTAGTTATAAAATTATTAAAAATCAACACACAATGTGTATAAAATTCTTTTTTGTCAAAATTACCCGCTTACCCTTTACCCGCCCCGTTTACCCTGTGGAGAAGAGGGTAAGGGTAAGGGGATTGCTGAGAAGGATAATTACCCTTACCCTTACCCGCTACCCAAAGAGGGTAAGGGTAAGGATAAGACCTTACCCTCCCCATACCCTCCCCATTGACAGCCCTACTTGAAGGTGCCTTCATGGCATCATATACAGAAAACTCCATGGTTTCTTCACCAACTCAGAGTGTAAGTTTGCCTTCTCGGACATCAAAAAGGCATCTAGTAGTTCTCAAAAAGGGCCTCCCAAAGAGAATGGGGTTGGAAGGAGTTCCTACCATATCTAACACAACAAAATCACAAGGAATGTATAATTTACCAATTTACACTAACAAATCTTCAACAATACCTTTGGGATATTTGATGGAATGATCAGCTAGTTCAATGGCCATCTTTGTAGGTTTCAGATCTCCAAGATTTAGCTCTTGCCACAAGGTAGATGGAATGAAACTAATGATAGCTCTAAGGTCTATAAGACCTTTGTCAAATGTGGTATTGCTAATCTTGCATGGTAGAGTGAAAGCTCCCAAGTCATCTAGCTTCTCGGGAAGTCTGTTTTGAATGATCGAGCTTATTCTCTCAGAAAGCATGATAGTTTCAACCTGGTCCACCTTTCTCCTCTTAGTGAGGATGTCTTTCAGAAACTTGGTGTATGATGGCATCTCAGCTATAACCTCGGCCAGTGGAAGGTTGACATGGAGTTTGTTTAAGAATATCCATGAATTTCCTAAACTTTGAATCCTCCTTCTTATTTGCAAGTCTTTGCGAAAATGGTGCATTTGCATTATAAGAAGGTGGTACCTCAGCTGTACCTTTTTCTTTGTCACCAATAGGGGTGTCAAACTTATCTTCATCATCGACCTCAATAGTCTTCTCCTTTGGTGGAGAAGGTCTTTGGATTTCAGCTCCACTCCTAAAGGTGATAACATTCGCCTACTGTCTAGGATTCACCTCCGATTGGCTTGGAAGAGAACCATATTGTGTGTTCTTTTACTGTGCTAAGGTCTATTGGGCAATTTGATTCTCCAACATCCTTGTATGAGTGGAAATGCCATCCAATTTTGTGGAGAGTTGGGCAATTGCATCCTTCAAAAGCTTGTCATTACCCCTGAATTCTTCATTTTGCTGTGCCTGAGTAGAAATAAATTTCTCCATCACGAGCTCCAAGGAAGAACTTTGGGATTGTTGTTTCTGTTGGTAACCCCTATTGTTGTTGAAACCCAGTGGATTCCCATTATTTTGCCAGTTAAAGTGTTGTTGCTATTGCGGTTGCTGCTGTCCTTATTGAAATATCTGAGCATTACTTGTGTTTCGATAAGAGAAATTAGGATGATCTCTCCATCTCAGATTGTAGGTGTTGGAATAGGGATTGTATTGCTTATTCTCCTATATTCTAACGACGTTCACTTGCTCTTGGTTTTCTTGATTCACATTAGGAGCAAAGCAAGAAGAAGAAGTATGTCCAACAAATCCACAAGCTTAACATATTACCTCAGCTGCTTGGATCTGTATGGTAGTCATCTTCTCAAACTTTTGTGTAAGGACATCAAGCTTGGCTGTAATCAAATCAACTGCATCAACATTGTACTTTTCTCCTTGCTTCCTGATTATAGAACCCGGTGTAGAAGATGATTGTTCTTTCCTATCTGACCCCCATTGGCAGTGGTTGAGCGCTATATCTTCAATGATATCATAAGCCTTCCTATAAGACTTATTCATTAAAGCTCCATTAGATGTAGCATCGAATGTCATACGAGTAATGTAGAACAGTCCACTATAAAATGTTTGAAGTAGTAGCCAATTGGTCAATCCATGGTGAGGGCAAAGGTGTTACAGGTCCTTGAACCTCTCCCATGTGTCATACATAGTCTCTCCATCCAATTGAGAAAAGTTTGTAAGATAATTTCTCAGTTGAGTTGTCTTACTTGGCGGGAAATACTTTGCAAGGAAAGCATTTAACAGTGGGTCCCAACTTTTGATGGACTTCTTAGGAAGAGATAAAATCCACACCTTGGCTCTATCTCTCAAGGTAAAAGGAAAAAGTAGTAGCCTTTTCCCGTCGGTGGATACACCATTGATTTTGAAAGTGTTCATATACTCTAAGGATTCAGCTGCATGAAGATTTGGATCTTCATTAACGGTACCCCCAAAATGGTTCTACTGGATCATCTGCATTATTAAAGGAGCAATAGAGAAGTTGTTTGCTTCCATTGCAGGCAGATCAATGGCTCTATAAATATTTGTGGCAATCGGCATGGCAAAGTCCTTCACGGTACGGCCGTCCTCCATGTTTGGATCTTCTCGTGTGGTTTCTTCAAAGGATGAAGAAAATGAAGATGGTGATGATGGAACACCCTCTAGGAGTGGTTGCTCTACTCTTCTTTCTCTTCTTAAGCTTAAAAGAGTGCATACAATTTCAGGATCTAGAAATGCATATGGTTGAAGACCCCTCTGCGAGCGACGCATACAACCTGAAAAGAAGCAAGAGGTATTGAGAAAACAACTAAAAGGTATATGAAAATTCAAAAATGGAAGCGGTGATCTAGTCTCGAATACTAGTTAGTACTTTTTACTCTAATTAGATTAATCGTAGCTCCCTGACAATGGCATCAAAAACTTGTTGGTTTGTTAAACTAACGAGTTTCAATCATATAAATGATCTTTTACTCAACTAGCCAATTCCCAAAAGTATACGGGAGTAGTTGTAGTCGAGATCAAACACAAGGAGCTTGGTAACCAATTAAATGCAACATTACTAAGTTTCAACAATCTTGATCTTTTTCAAGAATGATTTGGTTGATTAAACTAAATTTTTAGAATTAAATTAAATAATAAAAGGATTACTAAAGAGGGTTCGATTTCAAATATGAAACGATCTTAGACCTAGGATTTCACTAACACATCATAGCATGAAGAATGAAGCATGAAATTTGAACATATTAAGCACTTGATTGAAAGGAGGGTCGTATGTTATACTTCACCTCTCGGTGCAAATACAACGATCCCAACTCCATACAACACTCTCATGTATGTATTTCGTTCTGGATCACAAACCTACTCCTCAACTCCTTATCTTCCACTCTTGTGGTAAAAGAGGAGTTTCTAAGAGAGTACATCCTTACTCTCCTACCTATCTTCTCAGATCAAGCACGAAAGTATACAACATGCATATATAGTGGCTAGCCATACATGTAAGAAATAAGAAACTAGTACTTACAAGGTAGAAAAATAAGTAACTTAGCATTTAGTATAAAATTATCATGTTTCATACATGCTATGACATGAGAGTTACTCTCTCATGTCTAAGAAAAAGAGCCTACTCATCCATGATGATGTACAATAGAAAAGATGCAAAATTTTCAGAGTTTAACATGGTTTAGAGAAGGAAAAGCTAAGAGAATCCAAAGATGTAACCCAAGAAAAGTAGAATTCCAGCTTCAGGATAAAATTTTACTCCTATAGCTGCTTCAAACCGGATAAACTTCCCCCCTGAGAAGCTTGGTGGAGAGAAGAAGCTCTGCTACACCTTCCGAGAAGAAAATGGAGAAGAAGAGAAGAAAAATGGAGATTCTTTGGCAAGAAACCACCTCCTTTCACCCAAAACCGCCCTCCTTTGCTGTAGACCTCCTCTTGGATGAAAGACTTTCAAGTTATGACCAGTGATAACTGTTTCATAAGTTGATTTTCTCTTTAAAAACGAGAGACGCCGTCTTTCAAATTTGTTGAAACTGACAGAGACACGACGTGTCTTCCTTTGGACACGTCGTGTTCCGGTCTTCGACAGTTGCTCCAAGTGTAAGGTACACGGCGTGTCTGAATTAAAACATGCCGTGTACGTTACCAGAAATACAAAAATCGGCTCTGAATTCTCAGATACACGCCGTGTCTTTGGCGGACACGTCATGTACTTTTTCTCTTCGTCTGGAGTGTATGGCCAACTGGAAACACGTACGCCGTGTCTTAATTCAGACATGCCGTGTGCGTTGCTGTTTCAGCAGAAATTAAATTCTGAATGTCTGCAAGGCGTGGAGAAGTCCCAATGATGTCGGAGTTGAGTTGGCTATCTCCAATTTGATCTTTTTTAAGCATATATGCAATACACATCATGCGATAAGCAAAATAACAAAAAGGTGGTAAAAATAGTATGAATAGAGGCTAAATGAAAATAAAAATAAATTGAATTTATGTGTGAAATCATATAAGAAGTTGATCCGGAAAAAACACAACAGACATACTTCACATTCTCTATATCAGCGATCCGTGGTTACTTTTACTCAGAACAAGTTACCAACGTGGGCCATAGTTAGACATGTTTAGAGAAAAAGACGATCTGCCGGGCAGCAAATTGTGATAGGGACGCTCAAAGTTTGCAATCAAACACAAACACTACATAGTTCCAACTCATCAATTAGTTAATGTTTCAAATTCTACAAAGTTAATTGCTTCGTAGGGACTCTACAACACGTAAAGACCATTGTTGTCGGGATCTTCAGTCAAGGAAGTCTAGAACCAATTTCCAATGCCCTAGATGAAGGAAGCACTGCCGACTCATTCCAATGCCCTTGAAATTAATAGATATGTGCTATAAAATGAAGAGTTGAATCCTCGCTCCATTAGTTCATCTTGGTGTGGGTTTCTTTCCACACATCTTCTACTTTCTAAATGCACTCTTGTGGCAAAGTCTTTCTATTTCGGTGGATAGGAAGCAGCAGCATCGTTGGAAAGAGATTGGCTAGCTACAGTTGCTTGTGGCATTTCATCTTCTATAATCACCAATTACATCATGTCATCATGTGCAGTTTTGCTAATTGTCTTGCCTTCCATCCGTGGATTAAATGCAATGTGGGAGTCCACGGACACCTTCTTAGCATATTCAATGTCTACATAATTTATTTATTTTTCTTGCTTTTGTCATTTCGTTTATACCTATCTAGCTGAGGTGTGTGCATATTCCAGTGACATCATAACTTCAAGTGGGATGATTTTATTTCAGTTTAGTTTCTAACAAATACTATCATACTTGATTGAGAGGGAAAGCTATACCTTAGGTGAGAAACTACATATATATATATGTTTTAATTTAGGTAACATGTGATATCCTATGCATGCATTTACTTTTAGGTTCATCTATAAGTGATATATTGCAGTAACCATGAACAATTTGATATTTTATTATCGATGTCTTCATTTAAATTATTTCATCATTCAACAATTCAAAAACATTAAAATATCCTGACATGGAATCATTTTAATAAATAGTTGAAATTTTATAAGTAATGCTCATTGAGGAATTTCTACAATACAAAACACTTTAAGTAATGATTTTGAAGATGGTGATAATACAAAGCAATTATCTCAAATGTCTAAAATCTAATTTAACAAATCTCTTTTGTTATTTAAAAAAAATCCATTTGCTGATTTTAGTTTAATATTTTGTTGCCTTGTTTTAAATACTAAGTTTTTGTGTTTTATGGATTGTTTTGATGATGATATAAATATTATATATATTATTCTTAATTACTTAAAAACTAAACCGGTTCCTACCATATTAAAATTGCTAATCATTTGTAGACATTGACGACATGGTTGTTATAGAATGCATAGTGATTGTTTAATATATTGATATCAATCATTGTTAAAATCCACATAACTAAAATGTTTAAGTTACATAAAATTTAAGAGAAATATATTAGCTTGCTTTTAGAGCATAATATTGAGGTGTAAATTTGATAATGTTGTAATTATACATCAAAATAAAAATATCAATTATTCAAATTCAAAGTACTTGAAAATATAGGGGGAGTTGAATTTTGCATAATTTATTTTAAGATTTATACATAAAAAATACAATGATGAAGTTATTATAGTTCTATATATAGAGTGCTCCATATTTTTGTTAACCCATATATATTTGTTAGATAAAACTATGTGTTCTCCTTATTTTTAAGATAGTTTTGTACTACAAATAAAACAAAATCAAATAATTACTTATGTATTTACTTATTAAATACTTTCTCCGTATTAAACATTTAGAATGAAATTTTCAAACTCCACTAACATGCTACAAATTTTAACTAACTTTGTTCCTTAATGCTGATTTAGTAGAATTTACATTAATCCATTACGTTAACTAGAGAACTCAATGAATGTTTTTCGGATATCATAGATTAACACATCAAAATTTCATGTTAGGTGATTCTTGGTTTATAAGTAACTGTAAGTTACAACTTTTCTTAATACATAAAAACTATCATTTAACTTTCACTTGATTGGATGAAATGGATGTGCTTCTTTTGTAATATTCAATCAGTAGAAAAAAATGTTGTAAAAGTTAACATATAAATGTTAGCAAGTATACTAATAATTTTACAGTCTAATACTTCTTAAGAATTATGAGAATGTAGATACATACATAAATAGATGTTCACTCTCACATACATTTTTGGAAGACACACATTTAATTATAAATACACATTCAATTATGTGGTTTGTGTAAATTTATTTAAAATAAGTAATGTGTTAAATTGGATTTATGATATCTCTTCAAAATAAAAACTTGATGAATATACTAAAATTGATACATTTATGAAAAACCTCCATAGTAATAAGTTATATTTTATTATTATACTCTTAACAAATTTCTATGATATGTTTGTAAACAAGGTTGTAGACAATACACTATTTTTATGGTCCCATGTTATATTATAACATCACTAAAAATCATCAAAATTTGTATTAAATGATGGATTATAAAAATAATAGCAGAAGAGGAGATGAATTTGAAGACAAAATGAGAAAATCCAAACACATGGAAATATAACTAGGAAATAAGAATATCTAAATTGTTGTGTTTCTTTGGAAATTAACTATGCAACATACCAATCATTTAGTAAGGACTTTTGAAAATCACTTCGATAATAGTTAAAATTGCATATGCAATCATTTTTAACATCCATAAAATTTTAATTAACTTGGCATAGATAACATAATAGGAAATATATTTATTTTAGATGTCACACTATGTAATTGAATCATATCAACTAGAATTTTGACTATAAAGAAAAAAATAGGGTCCCAAAAACACATATTTGGAGCTTCTAGCATCTAACTTCTACACCATAGAATATCATTACATATCTATCCTCCGTTTGGTACAATCTACTTTTATAGTGCACATTTTTAGTTCTTCTATCTTTTTAGATAATAATATAAAATCATCAAAATTGTTTTTTTAGAAAACATGGATTGACTCCTGAGAAGCTATGTTAAAGATTGTGTTATATAGATAACTACCATATTTATATTCTCAATATTAAAAAAATGTAATTATCAACCATACAAAGACTTGAAATGAAGTGTGGAATCTAAAATTAAATATATCAACTTAGCACGAATGATTTCTAGGTAATATTAGTTAGTAATTATCATAATATACTCCATACACAATAGAAATGCTTTCTATCATTAAGTTATTTATATTTTGATAAAGTAACTCTAGGTAAGAAAAGGTAATATATGGTATTGAAATGGGACTATAAAAATATTTAAGTATCATATAAATATATTGTTAACAGTGACATTACTATAGTAGACTATTTTCGTCGAGTTATCAATAAGAGTGTAGATGTGTCTATCTGCTTTGAATTATTGAGATACAAACTTTGTATACTAAACCATGCTTCCAAAATCACACCATTTTGATTGAAGTTGTTCTATCTTAAAATTCAAATATCACTGTGCTTAGATGGGGACCCTCACCCAGATGATGGGGAGAAGGATTGTGGCAGAGTCAGATAGATCAGAAGATTCAACCTTATAGCACTAGAAATGGTAGCTTGAGGTAGACGAGTACATATCCTGATTCCATGAGCACTGGAGGTAGAGATTACCCAAAACGATTGAGATAAATGATATGTTAAGGATGCATTGGTGAAGTAGTATCTAAAAACTATGTTGAGGACTAGACCTACAATCTTCCATTGAGAGAGGTGTCTATTCGCCTAGATTTGTTTCTTCTCATAGTAGCATAGCTCATTTTAATACTAGCAAGAAGAGTGATGCTAGAATTTCTCCTCTTCCTAGAAGAAGGGAGCAGGAAAAATAAAGTATATTTACAATAATTTTCTAGTAAAAACACATACCAAAAAATTCAATGTCATATTAATTCCAGTACTAGGCAATTCCCTAGATTGTTGACAGAAATAGACATCAAGAAATTCACATAAAATTGCACTCACTCTCCTCTTTACCAGTATTCACAAAGAGGACAAGTCTTTCTTTACAGAGATATTTCATGCCAATTAAATCTCTGAATTTAATAAAAATTTCATATTTGAAATCCTTTAGTAACATATAAATATATACAAATTCCTCCCATCCTACAATCACAATCACTGCCTCATAGGAGAACAAAAATCTGACAACATTTGAAAATTAGACCTTTGATCACCAAGAGCCTTTACATACTAATCAAAATTATCAAAAAATATATATAGATATAGTCATGAGTTTATTTTAAAAAATCATAATAAGTATTAAATTAACATATATAGGAGCCAAGTACAAAACACATGCATTTACTAGTTTATATATATATATATATATATATATATATATATATATATATATATATATATATACGAGCAACTTTGTAATTAGTACAAGATGGGAGGAGATAAGAAAGTGGAGTGGGACCAACAGTTAAGTACTGTACTAGCCGAGATGAGCCGTGAAAGACAAAATGATAGGGGACAATCATTTCAAGCGTTCACAGAAATGGCATTTTATATATTATTTAAATAATGATACCTGAGAGATAGAGGTCGAGGTGAGCAATGAAAGACAACCTTGCAGACTATCATCTCAAGAGTTCAGACAAGTAGCAGTTATATTATATTATACTAGTTAACACACGTGTCCATGCACGTGAAAACTTGATTGTATGTAGTTCTTGTGTAAGGAAATCACATTAAATAAATTATCTACTCTATGTTGCGAAAATCATCATGGTTTCGTTCAAGTAACACCAAGAAAAATTTGTATAAAAAGACAATTAAGATAAAAAAATTATAATCTTGTGATGAGTAGGTCATTCATCTTTAAGTAGGTTTCAACCTTCGCACTGGCTTTTCAAGCCTCACACACTACACCGAGATGGATACAACGTGCATTTGGCAAATTTTTATGGGTAGTATAGACTACATATCTCTGTTGTGGAACGAACATGACCTTCACTGTCACCGGCATGACTTTCCCTTTTGTAACTTACATTTCATTACTATGCAAAAATCGGAGAGGGTGTAGATAGCAGAGGTATTGGAGGATAGAGTGGAGGGAGTGGGTGAGGTATGGGAATATTGAATGGAGGGACGTGGGTATGGTTTCTGGTCATTCGTTTTCCTCGGATAGGAGAATTTTAGTATAGATAATGACAAAGAAAATGGAAGAAAAAACGGATTGGTAGCTGTTAATTTTGATGAAGTTTCAAAAGCAGTGATGGTTAGATTTTTACGGAAGAGAGGAGATGGAGAGGGCTTAGTCATCATGTGGTTATACATTTAATTAAGTCAAAGAACATCCTCCACACATAGCATCCCCATCCGATCATGGATGCATAAAGTAAAGAATTACCATCAAATCCCATACTATCCTCAAGTATGGATTCATACATAACTCAAGGTGTAGCCATCAGTGGTAACCTCAAACAAACCATCAGATTTAGGTCTCAACAAACCATCAATTTCTGTAAAAGCAACACCATAGGATGTTAGATAGGCAAAACAATTGGAATGTATTAATTTGTGGGAAAAGGTAAGACTACAACTCATGGACTTAAAACCATTGATTCTAAATCATCAAATCCAAACCATCGGATCAGGTAAACCAAGCACAAACCATCAAATCATAAACCACTCATAAAACTACTAGGTTCAAGGCAAATAAAAACATTGAACCATATGCATTAATCACCACCATTGGATCATGAGAAGCCATAGGATTATACACCTAGAAAGGCCATCATTTGCTGACTTCAGAAGCACCATTAGTTGTGGACTCTAGGTTCAACATCGATTGTGGACTGCAAGTTCACCATCGGGTGTGGACTTTTGGATCACCATCGATTGTTGCAACTAGTGAGACCATTGGTTGAGGGCCATTGACTAAAGAACCAATGGGACCATTGAGTCTTCACATGCAAGATGACCATCGAGTGTGGACTAAGGGAAACCACCATTTGCAAGCAACAAAAGAGCCATCAGATGTTGACCCAGTGGACCCATCAAGTCTTGACCCAGTGAAGCCATCAGTTGACAATACTAGGTGGAAAACATGTCCAAAAACCAAGTCAAACCATTGAGGGGGGGGAGCCATCATTTGAATCCACTTAAAGAAATCACTAAGACCATCATTTCTCAAGTATAATAAGGTCCAAAATAGAAACTATTTCAAATCCATCGGTTGGCACAAGAAGGCCAAGAAAAACAACACCAAAAACAAAACCATCGAGTTGCTTGGTTTCTAGAATAAGAAGAGGTTCACAACAACAAATAAGTACCAACCATCGTTTCATGCAAAGGAACACACTATCGATTCATGAACAAGGTAGAAAACAACCCCAAAACCCTAAGGAAAACCCATCGTTTGAGAGAGAAAAATCCATCATTTTTCACATGCATGCAAGGTCCAGAACTTCAACTACCAAAGGAAGGTAGTGAAAAAGGTTTATGGTTCATCCAAGAATATAAACTACTAAATAACCATCACTTAAGGTCAAACCCTAGGCAAAGATAGGATCTTTCTACTTAGAACTTTCTTTTTACGCAAGATTTAGTACATGCAAGCTAGGAGTAAGCAAAAAACACAGAGACAGTTATATAACTCACCTCTAGGTTGAAGATGAAGCTCAAGAAAAAAGCATCTCAAGGAAAAGAGGAAGAAACCCTAGCTTGTGCCCTGCACTTGGCCAAGCTAGTTCCTTCTCTAAAAAGGAAGCAAATCCTAGGTCAAGGAAGCAAGAAAGGAGACATCTTCAAGCTCTAACTCAAATCCACCATGGATCCAACCAAGAACAAGAGAGAAAGAGAGAGGTGTAATAGAAAGGAAAACGAATGAAAGAGGGAATATCTCACTTACTTAGGTCAAAGACAAGCTACAAAAGCTCCACAAGCTTGAAGAGAGGGTAGATCCGAACCCTAGGTGCACTTGCAAGCAAGACCGACCACCTTCTTCTACCTTGAGCTCCTTTTACACCATGGAACAAGAGGGACGATCTCCAAGAAACAAGAAGAGATAGAGAGACTAAATGGGTGTTTTGGGTGGAAGTTGAGAGGTATATAAGGCTATGGGTGAGACAGGAGAGAAGGGTGAGCTGTCTAGCTATGTGTGCCATGTGTCCAAGGTCAATGACATCATTTCCATGCAAAACAGTAGGTACATTGGTTGTAGGAATCATAAGTACCATAGAATATTGACTCACAAGGTATAAGTCAACCTCCAACATTAGTGGGACCATCACATCTTGGCATCCTTGGTCACAAGGGTGAAAACCCTACTAGCTCAACCATAAGTTTGCACCTCTCTTGGTGAACCATCAATCCAATGAGCTTCAAGAAGGAAAATAATCAAACCTCACACCTAAAGTAACCCTAAAGGAACCCCCATCAGATCCTGGAACCATTGGATCCCATCACACAAGGGAGGCCATCGAGTTCTAGCACCCAAGGTAGCTCATCCATGAGAGCAAACCCTAAGTTCAACCCTAGGCAGATGTCACCATCAAACCAAGGTGCATCTAGGTACCCTAATGTACAGATAAATCAAAAATGATAATAAGAAATGCAAGAAAAAAACATGTGACAAATTGTGATAAAAACCATATATACAGGTAAATTGCATAAAAGTCCAAAACAAGCATATAAATGCATAACTTGCTCAAATAGTGTCCAAAACGGACCAAGGTTGAAACTTAGGTTTGTAACATGATATTAAATCACATATTAGAGTTTGATTAAGGTTTTAAGAATCCAAACAAGGTAAGAAAGCATGTTCAACCAAAAAGCAATGTCATGGGTCTTACAACTATAAATCCTTAACAGGGATTTTGCCCTCAAAATCGAAGGAAAAATAGGGTGAGAACCTCCTATGCATATCATACTATAACTTCCACAAGGTTACTTCCATCCTTTGATGATGGCACAACATCTCACATAATCCATGTGCTTCTCCTTCAATTCTAGTATGTGTCGCCTAGGATCAACACATAAACTTCCACAAAGAAACATCTTCACCCCACTTCACTTCCATTAACTGTATCACAACCAAGGTAACACTTTCTCAACATGGATCATGGTAATCATTATGTAACCTATGCCACTCTAGTGGTAACTCTGACTTGGAACTCTAGCTATTTACTGTTGGATCCTAGATGGGTGATTAGATGCTCTAGAGGGGGGGTGAATAGAGCTGAAAGAACTTAAACAAAACTCATTAAACCTTTAAGATATATGACAAGATAAGGTTGCTAAATAGGTAATTTGAGTGCAACTGAAACATACATAGCAAGGGAGAGAGAGATTGAACATGCACCAATTAGAAAAGCTATTTAGAGTGGTTCCACACTTCAAACTAGAAGTGTGTCAGTCCACTTGCCTAGAGAGGTCAACCTCTAGGACTTCCAAACTATTGCACTCTTATATTCATTCATAAGACATACAATACATGACCAACAAAGGATTTACCTATCCAATACAAAGAGTCTTCAACCTTACCAAGGACTTACCCACTTTGTAAGAGTCTTCGGCCTTCTCCAAGGACTTACCCACTCTTGCACAAGTCTTCAGTCTTGCAGGAATTACCCACTCTTCTTGGATCTTCCGCCTTTGACTTCACCTTCACTCGGAGAAGCTTCCACCAAGGTCTTACCCACTTGAGCTTGAGTCTTCTGCCTTCTCCAAGGGCTTACCCACTCTAGCTCCAAGTCTTCAGCCTTGATCTTCACCAAGGGACTCCTTCCCTTGTTCTTCTTCACCTCTCTTGGACAAGAGAGAGAACCTTCATCTTCATAATTTGCAAATGAGAGATGGGGAGGTGGTGGAAGTGAGAGCCTCACAAGATATACATATAGGACGAGCTCTCTTACAAATTTCCTACTCACTCTAATGGATGTAGCAAGTGATTAAGCTTAGAGAGAGAGAGGAGGCTGTAGGATCACTCAACTATAGAATAGGAACCTTCATAGTGAATGCTCAACCTTGGAATAAAGCCCAAGGGGTCCTATTTATAGCTGGGGATGCCTCTTAGACTTTGGGAACACTTGTGAACAAAAACTAGCCATTTTGTGGCTTGAAATAGATCTATTTTCACTTGTTGCAACTCCACAATGGATAGAAGAACTTTTCTGTGCTTTTCCGTACAGTGCAATCGGTCAAGTTTCTATAAGGGTAACTCCACCGATAGAGTAAAAGACAAAGCCGATATTCAGACAATCGGTCGAGTTTGTCCTGAGGAAACTCGACCAACCAATGAAAATCGATTTGGCCAGTTACTCCATCGGCCGAGTTCTGTGTAAACACAACTCGACCGATGCAATCTCCAGAAAATTGATCAAGGATGATCGGTCGAGTTTTCAGGCTAGGAAACTCGACCGACAAAGTGCCTGTAATCAATTTTCAAAGTTGCATCTAAAGTGCTCTAATATTCGATCTAAGTGCTCCTGATATTTTTCTAAGCTTAATTACAAGTCATACAATCATTACAAGTGATTTACAACATGATTCTAATGGATATACATCATATTACAAAAACGTGCACTTGTATGACTTTGACTTGTCTTTTCTCCAATTTGAGATGCGCAAGTTAGGGCATTTGGAGTGTGTCTATACCTAATCTAAGAACACTCAAGTAGAGACATTAGACACCAATATGTGGAATGGTTAGTCATCATCAAAACACGGGTTTAGTCAATTTAGATGTGAGTCAACATTGACCTAATTGACCTTGAGTCAACATTTACCATGGTTATCAACATATGCTTTCTGCCGGTCTTGAGTTGCCTTCAAATGTTGTCAGTTACTATGACCTCCTATGTAGTCTGATATGCTATTCAAAACTCAAAAGTTGATACTTTACTTGCATCTTATCAAACTAGGAGTGTCATGTATCTCATTACTATAAGCATCTCCTCAAGATGATATGTCCATACTTCTCAGTTGACTGTTGTTGAACTCCCATTATGTCCTTGTAGGCTCCTATTGTTTCTCCTTGGCTTACTGACGACTGTATACTCAACTATACTTGTTCCATCTCCTATTTTACACTTGGTTGTCACTCCATGTTCTCCAACTTATTATACATCTGTGCAGGCTAGATACATCATATATGTCAAAAATTGAGTCTTCCCAAATACTGTCTCACTCAATCATCAATGTCTGGAATCATTGTTTGGTGATAGCTGCATATTATCTTGTCGCTTAATCCATGGAAACCATAATGCTTCCTATTACACTACTCTAATCTGATCTCTTGCATCATGATATCATACATCTATACTCTCCCATCTCGCTGAAGCAGTGCTTGCATGTCCTATTTTGTGATATGTCATAGAGCCTAATTATGCCTTCTGTAGTTATCGACGAAGATGATTCCTTGTTGTGTGCATCAACTTCCACATCCTCCTAAGTATTATAAATCTAAAGAAATAATATCCTTGTACTTCACTTTCACACATCCCAATTCATTGTTTGAAGCATCTTAGAAGACGACGTAGCCTTCCCCTTATTATTGGTAACACTATCATAGACACACTTGTCAACTTCTCCTCTAGCAACTGAATAGGATGTTGAAATCTATCATACCAAACAAAATGAAACACCCCTAAACTAGCTTAGTGCTTGGTCTTGTTTTCCTTGCTTAATAACATGCTTAAACCTTAATTTAATCATCTGATGCACCTTAATAACACGTGACATGCTTATGTTCTCATTTTGGTTGATGTTTGAGCTAGATATGCTATATGTATGTTGCTTTTGGACCAAGTTGCAATTTACCCATATTGAGGGGTTATCTTGTTGTTGGTCACATGTTGGATGTGTCTCTTGTGCCTTGGCATCATGCGGGAGATAATGATGCTTAGGGGCACCTTGTTGTACCTTGGATGATGAGGTGGCATCATGTGTGTTCAGTTAGGTTTTGTATGGTTTGCATGGTTGATTGAGTTGGTAGTGTTGACCATGTTGGTGTGACCTTTGTAGCGACCTATCTGTTTTGTGTTCTTGAGAGTGCTTTGACCGAAACACCTTGCTTTGGTGGGTTGGTAGCGACCTAGGAGCCTTGTCTTTGGTTTTGGTCACTAGAGTTTGTTTATCTTGATGTGTGTGTCGACCTATTGTTTGGATGACATGGAGTAGCAGTCACTACTATGTCTACCCTTGGATTTTGCTTCAACTGAAGGAGATTTGAGTGGCCTAGAGATTGCCACTCAACTATGGTTTTAACGTTCTTTTTTGCATGCATATCTAGAGTGCTTGCATGGATGACCTTTTGAGGGACAAGTGTCATGAGAGGCGCTTATACCTTGAAACCTCATAAACTCTACCTTCCTCCTACCGTTGGGTATTTATACCCCTTATTTCACATGCAAGTAACCCTTTTAGCTCTCTTGTTTCTCTCTTCTTGCTTGCATTCAGACTTGAGCTTCATGGTGCAAGTGGAGGTGCTGATCTGGGAGAAGGTGGTTGTTTCTCCTCTTGCATGTGGTGAACTAGGGCTTGATCATTTCCCTTGTGGTGGTTCTTTGTGATCTTTGTGCTTGGTAAGTAATTATATCTCTTTGAACTCATTTTTTTTAACCCAACCCTCTCGATTTCTTCTTTCTTTTTCAGCCTAGGGTTTTTACCCTCTCTCTTTTTGAGCTTCCTTTGACCTTGGTGTGTTCTTCTCTCTTGCGGTGATTTTGCTTGGAGTTGGAGTAATCCAAGATAGGTGTTTCTCTCCTCTCTTGGAGCTTGTGGCTTTGGAGTTGATCTTCACCTCAAGGAAGGTTATATAACTTTACCCTCTCCTATTGTTGCACCTTTATCCTTATTTCATGCTAATGCTTAATCTCTAAAACATGATCATAAGATGTTTGATGACACTACCTTGGTTTAGGGTTTAAGATTACAAAATATTCTTGTATAGATTGCACCTTCTCTTAACCAAAATTCATGTACTCGAAATCTAAGTGATAGTGGAGTTGTTGTTTCTTACATGCACCTTAGATGTTGGTTTTATCTCCATGTTTATGGTTCAAGTATAATATGCGAAATGGAGGTTTGGTTCTTGTGTACATGTGTTGGACGTTTGGTTTTCTCTCTCTCCCTCTGTGCATGTTTTCTTTGTTTATTTTTGGTGATAGTCATTTTAGGGTTTTGATGACCATCTTCTTCACAAGGTTTTCTTTGTGGTGACACTTTGTTTTCTTTGTGTTTCACTTCTATTTTGGTCTACATACTCCATTGGTTTCTTTAGGTTGTGATAACCATGTTGATGGTGTGCTTGGGTTCTGGTTTGGTCACCATAATACTAATCCTAGTCACCTTATTTGCTACACATGAGCCCTTGTGTTGGGTAGACAAAACCTTGGTGTGATTTTGGCGTGGTCTTCATGTTTCCTAACCCCTTTGTGGTGGCTACAATGTTAGGGTCGCTGCAAATGGTGTTGTTGAGGTCACAACATGTTTGGCCGCTACACCTTGAATAATCTATGGTTGCTACAAGTTAATTAGTTTGGTTGGTCGCTACACTTTGATCTTTGGTGGTCACTAATCATTTTGAGTCTTTTGGTTGCTACACATGTGAGTCATGTGGTTGCTACACATGTGAGTTATGTGGTCGCTACACATGTGGGTCATGTGGTTACTATGTGGTTTGGTTGATACATAGTTCTATTTGGAATGATTGGTTGATCATAATAATAATGCCTAACCCTAATGTGCTCCAAGAATGTTGGAAGTGATGTACCTTGGGTTTTGATGTTGAATGCTATTATGGAAACCCTAATTGGATATCTAGGAGAAACCGTAACCCAATTTAGGAATATGATGTAACTGCTTATCTTGCTTGAGTGATTAGCATACAATAAAGTGTTTTCTCTCTCCTACTTGTGTAACCCTAATGTTGTAGGTTGAATGCACATCATAGCTTATGATTGCTATGGTATCTCCTATATGACACATGGTGATGACTATGAGCTTTTATGAGGCATGCTGAGATAATGATGTTATGCAAGAACTATGTGGGTGGGTCTTATGACCTGACAGAGACTTAATGCCTAATGTGAGGTGATATCCTCTAGTGATGTGATGAGGTATGATTATCCCATGATTATGTGATAATAATGATGGATTTGTATGGCAGTGGTATCATGTGATGATGTGACAAGTTTATACCTCATATGTTTTATATCTTTTGACGTTGCAACCTACCTTTATCTTTTGTAAAGTTTGTTTCAGTTTTTTATGTTGTAACTTGAATGATGCACTAAAAGACACTCAAGTGACAATAAATAATCAAGTGAAACCCTAATCATGTAGGTTTCCCTGATCCATAGATCCATCTTCAACGTCAATACTTGCTGGATGGTGAAAGGAGTAATTCTTTTGGGAAATTTACAACTTATATTGTTGAATATGTTGGGGTACAAGTTGAGGATATCTCCTTGCATACACAATCACAAATTTGGAGGGCAACTGCAGTCATACCCAAATAGGAGAACGATTGAGACCATATCTCAGATGATATGTTTTCAGGGATGGTTGCAATCATACCCTGATAGGAGAATGGCTGCGGTCTTATCTCACTAGTGTCATGCCTATATACCGGCTGACTAGTCTGATTTGTAGTTTGACTTTATATGTCACTACGATAGACTCAGACTGACCGAGGGTGTGGGAGATCATAGGAGTGAAACTCTCCTAGATCTTCTATGGCACTGATTTTGACTTAGTAATGGTTAGTTGGAGCATGAGTGGTATACCTCGTCTCCACATGGCATAATAAAAGATGTTATACAACCATATAGTTTATTTTCTTAGGGTTTAATATGCTTCACATTGGATGACTCTTTGCCTTGTTTCTCATACTGTTGATTTGCTAATAGTTATACATGTTCTTCATATTCCTTCTGAGAATATATGATAATCTGATAATTTGTTGTAGTTATTTAAACTGTTTGAATTGTGATATCAGTTTTACTTATTATTTAAATGAATATGCTCATGTTGTTAATAGTATTTCTTTTCTTCCCTATAATATATCTTTGTTAACAATTGTTGTTGGCAAAGAGTTATATCTCTCACTGGGAGGTTGGTCTCACCCTATGGGTTTCCACATCTTTTCGGTGGTCTTGAACGACGCGGTAGAGATTGTGTGGTTGAGGAAGAGCAATAAGGAGAGAAATAACTGTTGAAGGTTCGATATTCTACTAGCTTTTTGTAGTAGAGTTCTATGTGTTGTCCCTGTACTCCAGGTCCTTGGGGGTGTTCTATAGATGTTGTTCATTGATACGAGGTTTTGGCAGCTTGCCATGGTTGTACATGTATGGCTTGTATATATGAATAGGTTATCTTTTATAACAGGTTTGTGACATGATGGCCACTGTTCAGTGATGTATATACCTTCATGGTACAACATGTGGCACAAGTGACACAATTTGTGGACTTGGATGTAAATGACTATATATAAATTAGTTTTAATTTACCATGTTTTCTGGTAATATGGAAGTTTATTATTTGTTCCATGCTCTATTTTGAGTAATCTTGATGATGTGGCGGTGGGTTGTCACATGATAAAGGTTGGTATCAGAGCTCTAGGTTCGCTGAGTCTACATGGAAACATGACTAGGGTTGTGTCTGTTATTGTGTATCCAACATATTTGATCGTAGCTTCTACTTATGCAGAAGAAGAAGAAAAAGAAGAAGGGAAAATATATGTATATAGAACACAAAGAACATGCTGAGAGTAGTGTTGCTACACCAGGAGGTGGTGTGAGGACACAAGCTATAGAAGATGGAGTGTCTGGGGTTCCTCAGTTTAACCCAACAACTGTGGCCAACCCCTCTTTCTAGTCCATGTTTGGAGAGTTCATGTCCACAATGACGCATATGGTGGATAGAATGCCTATACCCCAAGAAAAGGAAACTGTTCCCAATGCGGAATCCTAGGGTTATGGGAAGACCTTTGAGAGGTTAAGGCATGTGTGGGTAATTGAGTACACTAGTACGACAAACTTGACAAACGTAAATATGTGGCTGACAGAGTTGGAGAAGGCCTTTAAGAATCTCAACATCTTGAAAGAGGATAAGGTGAAGCACGCGGTGTACCTGTTGAAGGGTAGTACTGGACATTGGGGGACAGTCAAGGAGGAGAAGAGGCCTGATATGGTGATTAGTTGGGAAGCCTTTTGATGGGAGTTTGTGAGTCGATATTTCTTAGATACCTATCTGGACGAGAAGATCTCACAAATTGAGAAGATTTGACAAGGATCTATGACGATCAATGAGTATGAGGCCAGGTTCATGGATCTTCTGAGGCTTTGCCTGCACATGGATGCAACATATAAGGAGAGGATCATACATTTTGAGAAAGGTTTGAGCTCCTAGTTGACGATGATGATGCCAGCTTTAGAGAACATGGAGTGGTTTGCCACTTTTGTGGAGTCTGTGAGATAGATTGAGCGGTTAGAGATAGAGAAGTGTAAGGCAAATGCTAAGAAGAGACTGAGACATTATCTGGGATAATCTTCTAGAGGCTTCAAGAAGTCTAAGTTTTTAGCACCTCAGTTACAAAAGAGGTGAGTTGTTCACTCCCAATGGCCACAGAGCAAGGGTAGAGGCTGTAGTTTTCCACAGATAGGAGCTCACCGTGTGACATTAGTTTCAGTGATGGGGACATATAGGCCATACTTTGATACAAGGACCTATTATAGGTTTGGACTGCAAGGACATATGAGGTCATTTTTCCCAGTGAAGAACAAGGAGGTGACACAACAGCCGAGACATAGTCAACATGGATCACAACATCGAAAGTTCAATAGTCACGGTGGTAGAGGACACGATCAAGTGTCACATGCTAGTTTTTCTAGACATGTCAATAGAGGACAATGGCACCAACATGCAACAAATCGATTCTATGCTATGAGTCAGCCGGAATGAGTAGTCAACCCTCAGGTCATGACATGTTAGATGGAGTTATTTCATTCTGATTTGTCTTCTTCCTGCTTTATATCTATTTTTCTTAACCCAGGTGCAACACACTCTTTTATCACTAGAGAAGTGATAGCTAGCTATTCTTTTCCTGTTAGTTATAGATGTGATGGTCTTCTCTTAGAAACCCTTTTGTTGGTTTTGCCAAGTTGGGGAAGTGTGTCCATCCTGCATTCTTTCTTTCTTGAGACACATCATTTGAGTGGATCTTATACCACTTTCCTTGCATGGATTCGATGTGATCATTGGAATGTATACGTTGGAGAAGTCTCAGGTGATCTTGGATTGTAGTTCCAAGGTGGACATTTTGTGATAGTGATGTTTTGTAGGTCTTCCAAGGAGATAGGAAGATCCTTTCTGACATGTTTGGTGTTAGTGATGGTAGAGAAAAGGCTGACGAGGCAAGGATGTGAGGGTTTTCTGGCACATGTGCTAGATACTAAGGTGAGTATTCCTAGTTCTAAAGAGGTTCCCATCGTTTATTAGTTTGAGGATGTGTTTCCCGATGAGTTTCTCGGTGTTCCCCCACCTCGAGAGATTGACTTTGAGATCAATATAGTTTCTAGTACACACCCGATAGCACATACACCATACATGATGGAATCAGATAAGATGTAAGAGATGAAGAAGCATTTATAGGAGATATTAGAGAAGGGCTTTATCAGGTCGAGAACTTCCCCTTGGGGTGCCTGTGTTGTTTGTAAAGAAGAAGAATGGTTCCATGAGGTTATGCATCGATTTCTGACAACTGAACAAGGTGACAATCAAGAACAAGTATCCTTTACTAGAGATAGATGATATGTTTGATCAATTGAGGGGTGCTGCAATTTTCTCAAAGATAGATCTGAGATTAGGATATCATCATCTATGGAGGAAGGCAGATGTCTTACCCAAGTCGTCTCTTAGGACTCGATATGGTCACTACAAGTTCGTGATTATGCCGTTTGGGCTAATCAATGCACCAACAACGTTCATGGACCTAATGAATAGTGTTCCAACCTTATCTGGATCACTTCGTAATTATGTTCATCGATGACATCCTGATATACTCCTGAGATACCCAACAACATGAGCAACACCTACGACAGACGTTGACCTTGTTGAGACAACACAAGTTGTACGCTAAGTTCAACAAGTGTGAGTTTTGGCAGAAAGATGTGTCTTTCCTTGGACATGTGATATCTATTTAGGGTATTTGTGTGGATCCCAAGAAGGTCCAATCAATGTTAGAATGGAAAAAGATGAAAATGCCTATAGAGGTTCACAATTTCCTTGGCTTGATAGGATATTACAGGAGGTTCATCAGGAACTTTAGTACCATGGTGTTACCCCTAATGAAGTTGACAAAGAAAGGTGTACCATTCATATGGAATGGCAAGTGTTAGCGTTCTTTCTAGATTTTGAAGGAGAAGCTGACTAGTGCACTGATGTTAGTGTTGCTTGAGTAAGGAAAAGGTTATATCTTCTTCTGTGATGCGACAAAGAATGGTTTGGTTTGCGTGTTGATGCAAGATAAAAACATGATTTCTTTTGCTTCATGACAACTCAAGAAACACAACGAGAGATACCCAGCACATCATCTAGAGCTTGTTGTTGTGGTCCATGCTTTGAAGATTTGGAGAAACTACCTTTATGGTGAGAAGTGTCTGATCTTCCTCGACCATAGGAACCTTTAGTACATCTTCTCGAAGTAGGAGTTGAATATGCGACAACAACACTAGACAGAGTTGATCAAGGACTATGATGGCACCATAGACTACCATCTAGGGAAGGGAAACATGGTGGAAGATGCTTTGAGTAGGAAGTCTTCTTCATCATCATATGCTTATAAGGTGTAGTTGTGTTCCTTAGTGTGCCATAAGCAAGACATGTTGGTGTCTCTTCTCCAAATGAATGTGAAGTTGGAAGACTCCTTGTTGGTAGGCTTGTTGGCCCAATTATAGGAAAAGCCTATGTTGAGGCAAACCAGAACCGGTAGAAATCTTATGTTGGTAATCATTGAAGGCTGTTCGAGTTCTAAGTGGGAGACAATGTTTACCTCAAGGTCTCTCCTTGGAAAGGTGTGTTGAGATTTCGAAAGAAGGGTAAATTGGATCTCATTTATATGGGACCTTACCCTGTGGTGGCACATGTTGGGAGGGTGGCTTATAAGTTTGAGTTGCCACCTGAGTTGCACAAGTTGCATTCGGACTTCCATGTTTCCATGTTGAGAAAGTGTCACTCTAACACAGAGGTGCTACAAACCGTGGAGGTTGAGCTGGAAGAGGACGTGCCATATGTAGACAGTCCTATTTTGATCTTGGATAAAAGAGTGAAGAAGTTGAAGAAGAAGGATATCATTTTGGCTAAGGTTTTCTGGAATCACCATGGCATGGAGGAAGACACGTGGGAGCTTGAGGACAAGATGCATACAAAGTATCCACCTCTTTTTGTGTAGGATTTTGGGGGTGAAATCTTAGTTAGGGGTTTATGGTTGTAGGATCCCTGACTTAGCTTAGTGCTTGATCTTGTTTGCCTTACTTAATAAGATGTTTATATCCTCATATAATCATGTGATGCACCTTAATAACACGTGACCCATTTATGTTCTCAGTTTGGTCCAGTTTGATTGATGTTTGAGCTAGATATGCTATATGTATATTGGTTTTGGACCAAGTTGCAATTTGCCCATGTTGAGGGTTTATGTTGTAGTTTCTCCCATGCTGGATGTGCCTCTTGTGCCTTGGTATCATGAGGGACAAAATTATGTTAGGTGCGCCTTGTTGGACCTTGGATGATGAAGGTGGCTTCATATGTGTTAAGCTAGGGTTTGCATGGATGCTTGAGTTGGTAGTGTCGACCATGTTTGTGTGACCTTTGTAGAGACCTATGCGTTTTGTGTCCATGAGATTGCTTTGACTCAAACACCTTTCTTTGGTTGGTTTGTAGTGACCTAGGAGCTTGTCTTTTATTTTGGTCACTAGGGTTTTCTTATGTTGATGTGTGTCGACTTGTTGTTTGGGTGACATGGAGTAGTGGTCGCTACTATGTCTACCCTTTGCTTTTACTTCGACTGAAGGAAAGTTAAGTGGCCTAGAGGTCACTACTCAACCTTGGTTTTAACATTCTTCTTTGCATGCATATCTAGAGTGCTTGCATGGCCGGCCTTTTGAGGGACAAATGTCATGTGAGGTTCTTATACCTCGATACCTCATAATCTCTACCTCCCGCCTACCGTTGGGTATTTATACTCCCTCTTTCACATGAAAGTAACCCTTTTAGCTCTCTTATTTCTCTCTTCTTGTTTGTGTTCAACCTTGAGCTTGTTGGGGGCAAGTGGGGGTGCTGATCTTGGAGAAGGTGGCAGTTTCCCCTCTTGCATGTGGTGATCTATGGCTTGATCATCTCCCTTGGGGTGGTTCATGGCGATCTTTGTGTTTGGTAAGTAATTATCTCGCTTTAATCTCATTTTGCTTGAACCCTACCCTCTCTCTTACTTCTTTCTTTTCATCCTAGGGTTTTTACCCTCTCTCTTTTTGAGCTTCCTTTGACCTTGGTATGTTCTTCTTCTCTTGAGGTGATCTTGCTTGGAGTTGGAGTAATCCGAGCTTGGCATTTCTCTCACAATTAAAATAGAAAAAAAGTGAGAAAAATGTGAGAAGAGATTGAGTGAAGGAGAGAACGAAAACTCAAAATGCTGACTTCTGATTGGATGTTGGGGTTCAAAATGGCTATTTTGTAAATAGATGAAAAACTCCCTCTTTTTATAGTAGTATAGATATAAGGATAAGTGGGAGACAGTGGTAACGTTGATTGCCTCGCATGCTTGTATAGACTTTTGCCTCGTATATACACACACACACATACACACACACACACACACACACATATATATATATATATATATATATATATATATATATGTGTGTGTGTGTGTGTGTGTGTGTGTGTGTGTGTGTGTGTGTGTGTATGTGTGTGTGTATATATAGTATGGTTCATCATTAAAGAAATGGAATCTCATGATTGGTTCGATCTATACTCCACACAAGTTTTGATTCTTAGTATCATATCTTAACTTTCAAATTATATTATTGGTAAATTATCTAAATCAAAACATAAAAAAATGAAACTCTTACTTATTATTCATATGTCTTTCTATTGTACTTAAATAATATTTTTTTCATGTCAAAAGTTAGTGGAATTAGATCTATCTACTTATTTTTCCAATATCGTGGAGGTGTCCCTAGGTTAGGCGACTAGGAGATGTGGTAGGGGTTTTCTCAATCTAACAAAACCTCAGTAGACAGTCTGAAGACAATTTCAAGAATTCAATGGGGATGTGACTTCTAGAAAGCACGTTCCTCCTCATATTCCAATCTCTAGAATCTCAAACAATTGTAATAACCAACGATGGGATTGGGCTTGATCCTCCTTATTAGTAGAGGCATTTAGGTGGCGTTGCATATTTGTAGCTGACAGTCTAGGAGGTGGAGGGAACTGATGAGGCTGATATCCATAGGATGAACGAATTTTGAAGGTGGTGCTCGTTGGAGTAGAAGCAGACTGTGGTGAGATTGCCATGTTGATTAGGGTGGTGGTCATGGTGAATAAGGCAAGGAGGCAGCGGGTCTGTGATTTGAGGCGCGATGGAGGGAAGAGGAAGTTTGGGTCTGAGTTATAGGTTTGTTTGCATGTGGCTAAACACTATTGCATGTTTGTGGTGTCTTGTTCATGGTTGGGGTTTAGGGGGTTATATAGTACAATGAATTCTTTTAGGGTTTTGTTTGTTTGAGGTATTGAAGGGGAGCTGGCTATATTTACTTCTAGTTGGGTTGATGGTTTCCAACACAAGTAATGACAATGTGATTGTTGTTTCAGGTAGAGAAGAAACTATGATGTAGGTAAGAAGAGGGGTTCAAGCCTATCAGAACCTTGTTGGCCATTATATCGTTGGGAGATGAAGTAAAGGATTTTTTTAGAGGAAACTATATATAGGAGAGTGAGGAGAAGGAGTTCATCGTCATCCTTCTGTAAATATGCCGGTTGTAGTGAAGGTGATGTGAGTGTTTCCTAGATCGTAGGTAGTCTGGTTGTCTCTTCTTCTTATGTCAAGACATTACTTCTAAGTTAAACAATTATTAACCCCTATATAAGATTCATTTAAAATTGTATAACTCCTCAAACATAACTCCAATGACAATGCAATTTTAATCACACCTTGAATTCCTACTAAACACAATTATAAAAAATAGCTCATATGGTTATTGTCTTGAGAGGGATAAATTAATTACTCTCATAAATATTTAAATGGTTGATACTTAATAATACAATTAATATGCTTCATTGATTCCAAAGACATTATTTGTGAGATTGAGTGTGCAAGATCTACAAAGTCAAATCAAGGTACTTAGGAACAAATAATTTGAATTTCACTACATGATGCTAAGATGACTCAATAAATAAAATGGAACTACCTATTAGTATATGTTTCTTTATAGTGAGGAGTCAACTTATTTATACCAAAGAAACTCAATCAACTAAATAACTAAATGCCTTAAAAAAACTAAATTACTAAAGGACACTTCAAATGAAGTACCAATTTGTAAATGGAGTCAAGTTAGGGAAAATCAAGAATTGTAGTTCAAAATAGGTTTATTATTTAAAATCCAGTATGTTACAATACATAGCAGTAAAACAACACACACACAGATATATATATATATATATATATACACACTATCACAAAGAAACTAACATGATCATACTGGTCTAGAAAGTCCATGGGAGTAGTCCAGATACCCCTGTGTACCTTGTCAGAAAAGCGGAATGCGACAGTCTGAGTAGGTTTAGATTGAGATGGCTAAAAAGTTCTCATTTGTTCTTTATTCTCTATTGTATATTATCATCTCTCTCCTCCTACAACATACCCCTACGCTTGGCAGATATGTGTGGTTGTTCTGATGAGACAAAGTATTCTTTTATCCCAACACCATCTCCTACGTATCTACACGACTAGGTTTCTCTTGACTACCAAGAGAAACCAACAATTTGTCCATTCCACCCTCAAGGATGAATTGTCCTTCTTTTCTTTGTTCATGGAGATCCAACTAATTATCACTGGTGGAACTAGTATGGTTAAACCAAAATATATGTCAATTACTTAATCCCTTGAACTCATCTAAATAATCATAAGTGTATATCAAAGTACTGAATACCTTGAACTCATCTGATTGCCTCATAGCACAAAACTACTTCAACACAACAACCTAAAGGTACTTGTATTGCTCAATGGCATGCTTCTTCCTCTGGTCGTTATTTATGTATTCTCTTGTTTAAGCGGTCTTAAAATTCCTTCATATCTTCCCACAATGTTTTAGAACACTTTTACGATGAGCTTAATCATCAAGGCTAAGAACATGCTACAAAAGTAGTTATATTATTTTGAGAAATAAGTGAATAAGAAGAAATTAAGGAACTTCATATAAATTAATATGACTCCTCATTATGTCCTTCTAGATGAGGTCTTTTAGGGTAGCATCAACTTTATACCAAGATTCTATGACTATTGACACTTTATTGTGATCATTAACCTCACATAGTGCCTGAAGGCACTATGATTATCCCCTACATATTTTACCACCTCATCAAAATCAATAGACAACTTCTTGCCTTGGTACTAAGTGTCACTAACCTACACATGAGTGTTATGCCTCTATTATGTGTGAAACAGACTCAACAAATACCTCCTCAACATCCTCCCTCTCAGCCTCCTCATAGTGATCAACATCCTCCCTCTCAACTTCCTCATAGTGTTGAACATCCTCATTGTGCTCAACATCCTCACAATACTCAACATCTTTGTAGTCAAAAGGCATGATAATAATCGACAAAATAGCACATATATAATAAGTGTTAGAAACAAGAACATCTAGCAAATAAAACCTACATAAATGATAAAGAAACATCCACAATATTCATCATCTAACAAAATGTATTGTTGCATTATACAAGGCATGCATGTAGTACTATTTGGATCGCTCATCATTAATATTCCTTATATGTGATCTTGATACATGTAGTATTCATAAGTGTTATCTTCAACATTTACACTTGGTAAGCCAGCTGAAAATGGACAAGAATCATCCTTATCACAACAGTCTTCTTCATCTATAGGATCTATAGTGAACTGCCTTTTCCCATGAAAAACAATAAACCAAATTTCATTTGCATGACCATCGATATAAAATACTTGATTCAGCTGTGAAGACAAGGTGAATGACTCACCCTTCTAGCCAATACTTTAAGATTCTTTAATGCAAAACAAGTTCATCCACTTGAACTCCTTTATTGTTATCAACTAAATTATACCTAATGAGAGAACTCAAAAATTTGTGTAGTCAAATTTCCATATGTGATCAATGACACTGAAATAAGACATCTTACCTTATTGTGAACTCTTAACTTCACACTAGAAAAATATAATGAGGAGTTTGAAGGGTGAACCCACTATTTTGGGCTACACTCTCATCATGTTGACACTTAGTGTATTACAAAAAATCTATTTATGTCGAACCCTTTGCAAGATATAACATCCATTTTTGGTTTGAAGGAGAGCCATTTGATATTCTCAACAACACCACTTGGTGTTTGAGATAGTTGACAGAAGATTTCATCTTGAAACCACCTGATAAATGTTCAATTATACTCTCTAGTAAGTCACGCTAAAATGACTCAAAGATTTTTTTTCTTGATAAAATTGGCGGTTGTGGTGATATAAATACCCAATTCATTGATGTTGTGTAAAATGTACAAATGTGCATGTTCCCAGTGCTCACGATGAATTCCTTCCACTCGTGTTCTTAAAGTCCCTTTTCTAGAAAAAGTGTTAATGTGACTGGACTTTCTACCGCCAGGAGTTCCATTACAAGTTCAAAAATCATTGTAAAAGTGCATTACCTCTCTGGACAAATAACCCTCAATAATGCTCCTTCAGTATGATTTCTGTTATCACCTATAAACACAATCATGGTCCATTCAGAATGATACATCCAATGCAAGAAAAATTGACCCAACAACTTCACTTTCCTAGTCAAGTGGACAAAACACGTACCATGATATAAAAGAATGAAGAAGGAAAATACATCTCAAGTTGGCACAAGGTAACAATCACTTCTCTTTGTGAATCAATATTCTCAAGATGTATGACTTTGCACCATATAGCGAGTGTTGAATAAGAAACAAATCCTGGTGATTGAAAAAATTACATGGTTTGTTAGTTTACACTGAATCACCACATGCAATATTTAATACATTAGGGGTGCAACAATCATGAAATTTAGACCTATTAGATTCAGATCATTCATTAATACCAATATACTAATATTAGAGGCGTAATCTTGTGATACCTTCATAATAAGCAAGCACAAACAAACATATCTTTTCTCATGTATAGAAAAAGTGTAACAAGGAGTAGGTAAATATGCATGGAAACCATTGATAACCTCCTAATTCTTTCCTTATAACCATTTCCCATGGGTCCATTATGGATTTTATGTCATTTTTAGTCTTACCTGGCATATTCAATGGAGTACCACTGGCTTTGTCACATGTATTTTTCTCAACTTACGTAACATTGATACAATGCCGAATTATCAAAGAACTCAAAAAATAAGATTCAAAATATTGACCTCATCTTGAGTAAATATTTGCCATATGTGGGGGTGGTACATGGTCTCCTAGTAAATATGTTTCCAATGCCCTAGACTCTTTCATAAACAACCTCCACTAAAATAGATTCAGGGGCAATTTGTTCCTAATTTGGGCCCTTAAATGTTCTGCATAACCTTTTCTAAGGATGCACTTTTAGGAGAAACCTTCGATGGCCAAGATGCACAGTCTTAGTGCCATATTCTAGTCATATTGAATTCAATGTTTTTCTCACATACATGACACACTTTGGTTCCTTTCATGTTTTATTTAGACAAATTCTCGTATGTTGGAAAGTCATGGATCATGAGAAACAACAAAGCATGTAAATTAATGGTATCTCCACGTGAAGCATCATAAGTCATAACACCTTATTCTAAGAGTGACTTTAAGTTATAAAATAGAGATTCAAGGTAAAATCAATATTATCGCCGGGTTGTTTGGGCCTAATGTCAATATTAACAACATGACATACTTATTTTCATACACAACCAAGGAGGAAGGTTTATATAACAATCATAAAAAGCCAAGTAGTATGTTGGTTGCTTAATTTAATGTATGTATTCATTGCAATAGTATAAAGTCCAAGTCTTAAATTCTTGACTTCTTCACCGAATTGTGGGAATAATATATCAATTTTGTTCCATTGTGGAGGATGAAAGGCATGTTGAAGGACCCCATCATCATTTTTCTTTGCCTCTGCATGTCAAGATAAATTATGTGCATCTGTGTAATTATAAAATAAGTTGAAACCATGGTATTATAAGTAGATACCACATCACCTTGGCAGGAGAGACAATCATGATATTACCCAAATTTGTCATCTTGTATCTTGATACCCCACATTTTAAACACTGTTTTAAATTGATATAGTCCTTTTAAAATAAAACAATCATTCGAGCATGCATGCATCTTCTTAGCCTCTATTTCCATTGAGCACAACAATTTTCATTATTTTGTATGCAAATCTTGTTGCCTTCAGGAAGAGTTTCTTTCAACAAAGACAATAGAGATGTGAAACTTTTACAACTCCACCTATTTTAGCCTTCAAGGTATACACTCTCAACATAACACTCAGCCTCTTAAACTTAATACAACCTAAATATAACAATATCTCAACATCATTTACAATATTTCTAAATAAGGAAGGCGGACCAGTAAGATTTTCCCTACAACTATTTGGAATCACAACAATCATGTCGTCTTGAAATGGTTATTTCACATCAACATCGTTGGCCGTTTCTTCTTCCACACTAGTTACACTATCAACATTTACTGATCTCATACCAGGAATCTCTTCATGCAGTACCATTATCTATATCCCTATATAATCACATTGCATATGACATGACTTTTAATTTCCTCAAAAATGTCTACTTCCAAGTTGTTAACAAAATTCCTACTAGGGCCATATAACGTATCCTAGGTTTTCTCCTATGTTCCTCCATAAATCTTATAAAGTCATCAAGATCGTTCAAAACTCTTCGGAGCATTGATTTGGAACTAACATCCACAATGATCCTTTCTGGCTCTAAATCAACAATAACCGAGCTTTAAATTGATTTGTTGTTAGCTATGTTGACTTTTTAAACAAGGTATGTTTGAATTAGGACCAAATTACGTATTAGATTTTACAAAATATTTAAAATTTGTATCGATGAATGTACACCACTAATCCCATTATTGGACACTTCATCTCACTAGTAAGTGTACAATGTGTGTTTGTCTTTTAAGAATATTTGAGAAGCATTTCTCCATATTTTTTGAAGTACACTGATGTAGATGGGCAATTACTCACCTACATATGTACCCAAAGAAGAAACAAAGAAATGATTGTTGAGATATTCTTAAAAACCAAACAAGCATTCTACACTCACATCCTAAGTGAAATTAAGTGCTCAAGAATAGTTCTAAATTAGGGACTATTAGAGATCTTCTCATGATGAGTAAATCTTGGATGGGTTTCTAGACCAACATGATATATGTATTTAATATTCATATTAATTAATGTGTACCACCTATCTAATTTTTAAACAGTTAATCTCACTAGTAAGTGTATAATGAATCTTTGGTTTTCAAGAACATTCATCTACAATTCTTCAAGTACACTGATGTAGATGGGAAAAATACCCACCTACATATGTACCCAAAGATCAAATGGGGAAATGACTATTAAAATATTCTTGAAAACCAAACACACATTGCACACTCATATATTAAGTGAGATTAAGTATTTAACATCAGTCTCAAACCAGGGACTATCAAAGATTTACTCATTATTGGTTGTGTTTCTAAGACAACAATATACATGTCTATTTCGGATTATGGCTTAGGGTTTAGGGATTAGGGGCTTAGGGTTTAGGGTTTACAATTCAAAATTTAGGTAAATGCATATTAATTTCAGCATAAATCAAGTTAATTTATGTGTGTTAATTCTTAAGTGTGACTATTATCCATACTACATTCAAATTGAACAATGCACCCAACATAGAGAATAAATGAACATTCATCATAAATGCATTTATAATTGTATACGTTCTAGACATATAGAACAAGAAAATATACATGCATTTTTAGTTCTACTTATATAGGTAGTACACTATAGTTTGATGCACTCAACAAACAATCAAATACACTCAACAAACAATCAAATGCACTCAACAAGCAATTTTACATGAATTCTAATTATACAAACAAGTAAATGCAAAGACAAAACAAACAAAAAACAAGAAAAAAACGCTAGTAGAATAAAGATCTCAAGAACAAAGTAGAGGTTTAGTAGGAGAGCTGCCAGCAAAAGGTAGTAGCAAAGGTGGGAGGGGCGAGCAACACTGGTCCCAATGATGACAAAGTGACTAGCAACAACAACTTCATTTTTTATAGCAACACCCGAGTAGCAACAACAACAGAGCTGGTGGTTAGAGGGAAGCTGTAGGTGACGACAACAATGAGTGAGAGAGAGGGAAGGAGTCATGCACAAATCACTCAACGATGGTGGTGGGAGTGTGAGTGGGTGACACGGGAAATAGTTATCAACATATTCATCGTGGTCGGGGAAGAAGAAGGGTTCCATTGTAGAGATAGAGGTCCATGAGGGAATGAAAGAATTTTGTGGTGTCATTAACAGAGATACATTGTTGGTTTGAGGACATAAATCAATGTTGTAGCCAAAATGACACCCAACTTTTTGATATTATGTCGATTTCTATAGAAAATTGACACATACTAAGGCATTTTTGCATCAGTTTTAGATACAAATCAACTTCACACTTATATGAAAAGTCATAGATTTGACGTCATTTAAAAGTTTAAGGGAACAATTATTTGGATGGAACTATCACGGGAACATTACTAAACCAATTTGTTTCTTAAAAACCCAACATTGAAATTGATGAGAAAATAATATCTTAGTTAAAGTTTACATGAGTTTTGGTTAGGAAAATGGACATCATAGGTTTTTAGGAGGGAATATGTACTTTGCGGATAGCATAACTAGAGAGTTTATGACATCAATTTACTCAAAAGTGATGCAATATTTGCTCTCCCAAATTTTACCTAGAAATTAAAATTTCTCAATCTATTTGTAAAGGTAATTTATTTTCACAAAAGTGAAGCAGAAAATAAAATGGTACCTAAATTTTTCTCTCAATGGACATTGTCGAACTACTATCACATTTTTTGCTCATTAACAATTTTCTTTATCATGTGATGCCATAGCCCAAAAATTTACTAGTGTTACACCTCCAATGAATGTCTTAGTTGATATTTAATACCAACCACTTTGTTAATGCTTCTCAATTTTATTAAATGCCATCATTGACTATTATTGTGGAACCTCCATAATAAAAACAATACTAGCATATCTTCGTATAAGTTTCTAAAAAGAAGCACACTCAAGGTATGCAACAAATAAAATCTGCACTACTTGCACTACCCCACACCTGATGACTCTAGTTCAATTTTCCCAAGTCAAGAAGACATGCAGCTAAATAACCACCTGATATTCGTGAAGGGAACATCCACCAAAATGAATAAAAATTTGATGGAATGCATTGAATAATATACAATCATCTAGCAAGAGACATTCTCCCATATCAGGAAAACAGGTTGGTTAACTACATGCATCTAATAAGTTTCATTGTAATACAAAGATTAAAATATATTTCTAAATATCAATACAAAGATACAATAAAGAACTTATGGAGTGAGGGGTATGAATGAAAAAATACTCATGATGAGCTGACAATTAGTTGGTGCTCTACTTCATGTGACACCAAGTTTGATGGGTAATAGAATGCTATGTCAATAAGAAACACCCTTCCTCTAAATGCGTACACCCATTAGTGAAATGCTCATATGATATGTAATGACCTCCAATTAGAAAATTTTATTGTCTATATGTTCAACCTTTGAGATTTTTTTTTGATATCTAGTGCATTGAAGAAAAGTTATAGATGTTTCTCATGCAAGGCATATAAATGTTTGACTATGTCGCCCACTAGGAAAGTAATAGGTGAAATAGAATAAGTTCTCATATCAACCTCCACACTTATCATTTTATGGAATATGAGGTTTCTTCCCCCTGAGAAGTGAATCAAAACAATTAGTTATCTACTTCTTACTTGTATATCAAAAAGCATGTCCAAAATAAGCATGAAAAGTAAAACATGTGAATGGCACATGGCATAATCAAAATATGTCTCAATGTGGGTAGATTGGCCTTCTTTATGGACACCTAGTACAATAATGAGATTTTCATGCTCACATTAGTGGTTGGATCGGGTTGAAAATTGCTTCAATATCCTCCCTACCTTATAATGTGACCTCTACATCGTGAGACTTGTCAACAAATACCGTTTTGACATTCAAAAATTTCATAGAGTCATCATAAGTTCCCTAAGACCAAATAGAATGTGTTATTCTTTTAGAAAATATGCATGATTGTTGTAGGAGTCAAAATTTTTCCCTACACAAATTTGTAGCATCATTATAAGATCCCTAAGACCAAATTAGAATGTGTTATTCTTATAGAAAATATACATGATCATGGTAGAGTCAACATGTTTTCCCTACTCTTTCCTAAATCAACATCCTAGACCAAGATACACACCATATTGATCAGTAGTTCTTAGACCTCAGGAACAAAACTCACATTGCTCATGGTAATAAGATAATGTTGATGCATTATTTAAAAGAAGTTTGTCACAAAGTTCATAACTTGTGAATGACTGAGAAACCTTGAAGGAATTATGACATATCTATATAGAGTGTCCTTCTACTGGTTAGACCACCCTTTACGAATGAGAAGACGTGAATAGACAAATGTCTATTTATCCAAGTACAACTTTATTGTTACAAAACCAACTTCCCATAGAGATAAGACTACTTATTTGTCCAATAGGGAATCACAACAAGCATAACCACATATTAGTTTTAGATTCCTAAACATTGGGTGGATATCTAATTATATGATGAAAATAGTGTATGTGTATCTCCTTAGACACAAATTTGAGATAGTTCTATCTTACATTTGCATTGAGGAAGTGAGATTTAGAAATATAATACAAGAAAAGTAGATACTATACAAAAATTAATAATTAAATACATTTATTTAAGATACATCTTATATGTCATCTAAAGTATTCTATCTTTACAATTTTTTAATATGTATCTGGAAATGTAAGCATTATTTCTACTTGAAAATTTCATCATGCTTGCAAGAACAAATTTCCCTTCATCAGCATTTGTTTTGTTTCTACTTCTTCTTGCCTCCCCCTCAAATCTAGAGTATCTCCTATCTTCCTGTATTCACCCGCTTCTCCTCCCCGACAACATGCGTTGATGGATCTCACCTCTTTCGCTGCACATACAAGAAAACCTCTTATCATACACCTTGACCCCTTCCTTTAATTACATCACCTTCTCCCTGCCTGCAACCTCCTCGCCTCCGTAACACATTCTCCACCTCTTTCATCCCCTGATGTAGTTCATCTTGTATGAAGCAGAGGTAGCTGTGATGTTTGCTATCCTGATGGAGAGGGAAACACTCTGCGGCAAGGTGGGTGTGGAAGAATTTAGTCGTTGGGTTCCTCTATGGTGGTGGATTCATAGAACAAGTTTTCTCTATAATGTTTATCATCTTAACTGAACCTTGACTCTCCATCATGTGGTTTCACAGGTATTACGCCTACTACCACTCTTTTAACTGCCATTGGTTTCCTACCACCTATCTTTGTATCATACTAATTTTTCCTTTCACCCTTCCTCTCTCCTTCTCCTCCAAAATCATGGATTTTCCAACTCTCCAACCTCTGTCATATCTAAAATCATAACCGGCCAACCACTATCACAGACAAAATTTGCACGTCCCCTTATTTGAATTGTCCTCCAATTGCCACCTTAGGGAAGTAATGCAGTTCCCAGTTGTGATCAGGACGCTATAACCACAATATTGGTATTTAGTCATGTACTGTGTCGAGACAGTAGGAATAAAAGGAATAAGTCCAAGCTTTCAAACTACTTTTTTTTGTGCTTGGTCATAAAAACCAACCAACTACTAATGATGCATTTTTTCTTTTGTTCTTCAACTTCCTCTCTTATTACTTCCCGTGATTGTATACTATCTTAATCAATAATTTATCCAAAGGGAATACATCACCCAACTCCATTTTCTTTGCCAACATTTTCACCTAGATATAGTTTTCAAGCATCAACCATTGTGGTTTACGCTTACCATGCTTTAGAATTGATTCTTAGATTTAATATCTAGCATCCATACCCCTAAACCATGGGCTACTAGATTGTGACACCAACAATGATCATGATAGGATTAACTAGTTAATTCTTTTAATATACTTTTTGATTCCACAACTTGCTTACATTTTGTTGCTACTGATTTTTCTCCATTGGGCAATTTTGTTTTTAGTTTAATGGCTCTTCGAGACTTACTTTTGACGTTCATGGAGTGAATTCCCCTTCTTAAGTTTTACGGTCTATGATAGTCTACAAGCCCCATGTTCAGAAGTTGTATTATAGTGATTGGTCTGCCTACACAGGAAGATGGGATTTAGATGCTAATTGAATATTCTAATCCTCTCAACTTCATTTATATAGTCATAAATGACTCACACCAGAGAATGTGAACACTGCAGATACTCTGAACCCATTAGATTGTCATTCTTTTAGTAACAGGTGCATGTGATTGGGAGAATGTTTTGGAGATGAACTGTATAGAAGAAAAATTTTCTTTTATGCTTCTTTTAGAAGTACTTTGCTTGTATTTATAATTGACATTTCCATGTAATGTTTTCTTGAACCAAAATTTATACCAAATTTAGTTGGAAACACATCAATGAGTCTGCACTAGGAAAATCTAAAATGAGTACCTTCCTATTTCCTTCTTCATAATTAAAAATCAAACAACTCAACATTTTTACTACAATTTTGTATATGAAATTGTCGTTGTAATGCAATGCCAGGGATTTTGTAGTTCGCAAAAATCATATGAATTCATAGTTTGTGGTTCTTTAAATCCTAGCATTTTATGATGTGAAACTAATGTTGCCCTCCATATAAACTGAGAGGATCCATACCTTTGGGAAACTAAAACCAATCTGCCTGGACTAGGAGTTATCATTTGTGAAATACATGCAAACTATCCTTGAAATTGTTGTGGCCTCAGTATAAAAAACTACAACCATCACATGTCAACTAGAAATAACATCCCTTGATGTTTCAATTGAGTCATCTAGATAGGTGTAGATTTTGAAGTCTTGAAAATCACACGACTAACTTGGTTTTACTTTATTGATATTTTAAATTGTAACCTAGGAACAAGGATGTAGGGGAGGTTCATTGTCCAAGATATGCAAGAAACTTCCTTTCTGTAGATTAGATGTTGGTTTCTATTATTGTTTATCTATGCTTTCATAAGTGCCTACATAATTTACCACTAGCACTGATATATTCCTCATTCATTTGTATCCCAAACACTCATAAATTCCACCATGTGCTTTTGCTATACTCTGTGATCACTTTAACTATCTGCGTTAACACCATTAGCCAGGTTGCTATTTTCTGCATTTGTTTTTCAATTTTGGGACATGATTAACCTTAAATACTCTTCTTTCTCGTTTTCCCCTCCCCTCTACCCTAAGAAAGTGCCATCCTAAAGAAATCATAAGTCATACTCTCCTCTCATCTTAGTCTTTTCCTACTAGTTGGTACTTTCATATTCTCTAACAAGTAGGTAATTCCTAATCTGTGTTCCGTTTAGTTGTATGGACTTCTTTTTTAGAAATGTAGGAACCCCTTATTTTTATCATTTATATATACTTTGGTAACCGCTCAGCTATATTGACTTCTTTTTTGGGAATCTTGAAATTTTCTATAATTGATCTTTTTCTCAAAAGTTTGGTTTAGATATCAAGCTACATATGTAATATGATTTATGCACTTCCAAGTAAAAAGTAATGCCTGGATTTTTTTTTGATGTTGGATTTTATACTCAACTGTAGAAGGATGGGCCTAGGATCCTCCCACTAGCATGTAATGGATACCTTGATGCTTTATGCGGGTATACTAGATAAGGAGATTATGTATGATCACTAGTGTAGACGAACATGTTTACCATGACCAAATAATGTCCATCCTATTTCTAGTGACCAAATTTTTGATATCATGATATGTGTTTCTAGACTTCATAATGTATTATTACTATCTCTTGTGGTATTTATGTCCACTTATTATATGTGTTGACCCTTGCCTCATTTGAAAACTATGATATACTTACAATGGATGTCTTACTCCCCTTGTTCTTACTTATCTTGCTCCAATAGTGAATTCATATTGTTTTAAGCCAACCTTTGATCTTGTTATTTTAGTTACTCATAATTGTTTTGGTATTGGTTTTGTAAATGTTTGTACATGTAACAATCTATATGTGCTCATATTATTCATGTAATGATATGCTTGTAAACAAAAACAACTGATTTGTGTGCTTGTACACATTAAATATGAACACATTCTTGTATATGTATGATGTATAAAAGTGGAAACAATGATTTGACAAGTAGTTTCTATAAGTTTACTACTGCATAATGATAGTAGGTCACTATTGCATAGGATATGCTAGGTCATCATTCATAGCAGCCACAAGGATGCCACTACCTTTAAACCTTGAGCTCCTTGTTGTCGTACCCATGATCTCACCATTACACATAGATATGATGTTGTTGTTGTAAATAATCCATGATGATGTCTTCATTTTGTTTTGTATCAGTTAAGTTCATGTAAACCTATAGAGACTCAAAGAGAGGTGTACAAAGAAGTTGAGACAAACTATACATTTGAATGCAATAATGTATTTCCCTTTAGGAGTAGGAAACCATGCTACTGGACCCTGGGTCATGAGCACACCATGGCATAAGATTTGAGATCATGTAGGTCCATGAGCTAGAAAAAGAAGACCAGCACTAGGAAATAGAGGAGCATAAACAATACTCTCACTAAAGAGGAACGCACCGACATGAATTGCATGCCTAATAAAAAAGGAAGATCAATATTAAACTTCATCTTCATTGATGACCAAACAAAAACACAAATTTAAAAGAACTCCCCAACTTTGAAGCATTGGACAACCTTTCAAAAAACTTGCTGAAATCAAGGGATAGATATTGAGAAGAATCCTATCAAAGGCCTACTAAAAATCACATCGGCCCAATTTCTAGATTTGAAGATAAAATTCAACAACAATCTAAATTTTTCTTACTCACTCCAAATGTTGATACTTGTTATATCAGTAGTAATCATTTTTTTTCTTCCACTATGGAAACATAGATTTTTGAAGAACAAAATATTTGTTATTTTGAGAAATCCCCCCACACATACACAAAGGGAACAATTTGTTGAATTATATTTTGATAGAATTGATACATCATCTGATATGTTACTCAATTTAGTAGTTGGGAAGATCATCTGCCTCAATTCCACTTCTTGTCTATCTTCATTGCTGTTTGTCACTCCTAAGGTTGTTGGGGTCGTCATTTTTCTGCTTCAGTTTCTTCTTGATGGTCAAGTTCTGGTAGTTTTTGAAAGATCTAGAGGGGGGTGAATAGAGATTTTTGGAACTTTAAAATTAATTAAACAATCAAACCAAAAAAGGAGGATGAAACAAGGAAGACACTTGGATGTAGAGTGGTTTCTACCTTTGAAATCAAAGGTAGTCAATCCACTACGCAATTATTTTCAATTGGGATTTTGAAAGTGATTAATTTTATAACCTCGCAAGGATGTTACACAAAATACAATCACCTTCTACACCCTTAAAGTATCCTTCTCCTTAAAGTAGCCTCAACCTCCTTAAAGCAATCTTCTTGAAGTAACTTCAAGTCCTTGGAGAAGCCTTCACGTCCTAGAAGTAGCTCCAACACCTTGAGAAAGCCTTCTTTTAGAAGTATCTCCAACCTCCCTTGAAGCAGCCTTCCTTAAAGTAATCTCAAGCTCCTCTTGTAGAAACCTTCTTCACAAAGAAGTAGCTTCTTTGGTGCTCCCTCAAGCAGTCTCCATGATCTTGGAGTAGTAGGAGCAATTACAACTTATACCTATGAAGGGGGATTGGAAGAAAGGAATACAAAAATGTTGCACAACGCTTTGATCCTATATCAAGCGTTAGAATCTCCTATCCACTTAGGATGAACATGGCTATGTGTGGTAGCTAGGAGATTGTAGCTATAGTACACCTTTCTAGAGCTCAAGGAAGAAGACAACAAGTGAGTCTTAGCTTGATTGCTCTCAATAATGAATGCTCAAGTGTAGGTTAGGTGCCTTGGGTGTCCTAAGGGCTCTCCTATTTATAGTTGTCGTTTGCAAGGGTCTAGGGATGTTCTAGGGAGTGTCTAGAGTGTCCTAAATACTAAACTAGTCTTTAGGTGTACATTAGTTGGTTAGTGATTGCTAATTGTTCATGGTTGAAAAGAACAATCCAGAACCCTACTTGGTCGACAATTTGGTTGATCGAACTGTGTCTCAGTCGAGGTCTTATTCGACCGAGCCTGGGTTTAAGGAAAAAGTGTTGCAACATTATGTCCAACCCCCAACTACCAACCACTCAGTCTATCGGTCGCAAGCTTTTGACCGTTGCTTACTCGGTCAAAGTTATTTTTGACTGAATGCTAATCTAGAGCATAATTGTGTAAGTTGTTGAATAGTGCTCTCAATTTCAACTGAGGTGTTTCCTAGTCGACAAGAACTTCGACCGAGTGTGTCTCGGTTGACAATTTATTTGACCGAGGGTGTCCCTATTTTAGACTTTTGAATCACCTACTAAGTGTGTGTTTCAATGTGTGTGGGTGACTCTAACTATTTGGGGAAATCTATCTAAGGGTTATAAATGGGTGAGGAAGATCTAACGCTTGATTTACATGATGTCCAAGTACTTGTACATTATATTTTTGTATAAGTGTTTACATTTGATTACAATCATGATCATTTATACAATTAAGCGCATTTGATCTTCAATTCACCTTTATCTTCATCTTCCCACTTGGTAGAATTTCCTTATTCCTTTGAACCCAAAAATACTCAAGTAGCACGTTAGATCCAAGAATGAAATGTTTGTCATCATCAAAACAAAGGGTATATTAATGTCCAATTTAGCCAACAATCTCCCCTTTTTGAAGATGAAAAATATTTCTAAAGTAGAATCAAAATGATTTAAATGAGATGAGTTTCATACCTAAGATTTACCTTAAATGAAGAACATATTCTTGTTTTCATAAAATGTGTGATAGTTGTTCCTAAAGAGATATGGAACATAGTATCCATCTCTTAAGGAATATAACATACATTAATGTTAAGCTAAGAGAGCATGCAACTCATTTATTTGATTTTATATTATTCTCCCCCTTTGTCATTTAAAAAAAAGCCATATAATCATATTACTCCCCCTGAATGAGATACTCCCCCTCAATATGATACAAAAGATACAAATCAAAGTGATAGATAATGTCCAATGAAAGACACAAGATAGACTTTACTAACATGCTCAAGTGAACACAAACAAGCTCGATTACATTGATAGCATCATAAATATTACATAAGTAGTACTACTTAGTAAACATGATAACATCATTTGAAGGATTGTAAGATTACATCAACCTCAAGATCTTTCCCAAGAAATGAAGCATCACCATAATACTTGACAAGTGTTTGCCAATCAAGTGCACATGTCTTTGTAAGAGCATGTGCCTCTATAAATGTAGGTACCCTATCAAACTAGAAGTGGGCAGCAATGTCCTGGAGTTGCATATGTGAGTATTGAGTATGGGAAAGATCATGTGAAGGTGGTTGTGGGATTTGGGTGTATTGAATTGAAGGGTTAAAAGGATAGAGACTCCTGGGATGGAGTGAATATGGGTATGTGTTGGGAACATTTGGAGACAAGGCTTGCATTATTTAGTTAAGATAGGTCATGACATGATGACTGTAATCTAATTGTATCCCTAGGTGAAAGGTAGCCCCTTTGAGATAACACACATCATTGGCTAAATTTTCTATGGAATAGCTAGGAGGAGTAGGAGGTGGCAGATTGACTTTGGTGGATGTTTCTCCTTCATTCCTAGCCCTCTTGTATCCGAATTCAAGGCCCATCTTATCTACAATGTGTTAGGTGAGTTTTTGAGGACGCCTATCACACTTGTAGTTAATATCTTATATGTTTTTGTCAAGGAAAAATTGAATGATTTGACACACAAAATCAGCATAAGGAGGATTTCTAGTGAATTCAAACATGTTGGAAAGGATAACACGAATGAAATTTACTAGAATACTCTCTAAGATAGCATAGATTAGATACATTCTAAATTGTGGGATTTTCATTTTATTTGCTCTAGGGTAGATGTTGTGGGAGATAATGAGGTTTACTACCCTAGCTTCAGGGGTGAGATATGTTGCATAGTAGGTTCCCCTATTCACACGGCATGAAGTTTTAGGAAGAAAAATGGCCATTTAATTTATCTCCTTAACTAATTGTGTTATCATTGGTGGAGAGTTTGGATAAAGGATTGTCGGTGGTTAGTCTATGAAACGTCCATATTCCTCCTCATCTATATCTAACATTTTGAGGATGTCTTTTTCAGAAAAATAGAATCCTAACCCATCAACCATGGAAGTGAAAGAGAAGGGGTTATTAGAATCCCAGTAAGATTAGCATAAAACTCATTTATAACTTGGTGGACCAGAAACGAAATGATGGTTCAAGAAACTCCGTCAATTTTTCCACCTTGAAGAGCTCTGGGAGATCAAGGAGCGTGATGAAGTCATTGGTGTCCACCGAGCGTCGAGGAAGAGGATTATGTGAGGTAAGCTTGAGGTAGAATTCTCCAATAGCAACGTCGTTGACGGTGATGTCGTTGATGACACTGAAAGCTGGAGTGACCTGTCTTCCCTTCCTCGCCGCAACTTGCTTCTTCCCACAACACGCTGAAGATGAGGCCATCTTGCACAAATGGAGGTGGAAGAGGAACTAGGGATGGGAGTGCAAGAGTATTGCTGAAGGACAACTCTAAACATCACTAAGGAGGAGGTAGAGAAGAGAGCAAGTGAGTTGTGTGTAAAATGGGCAGATTATGGTCCTATTTTATAGCAAATCAATGACCTACTTGGTTGACCTTTTCGTTGACTGAGAGACTAATGACTCTCTATTGACGTTCCTCGTAACGACCAGTTTGATCGACTGTTGCAATTTGAAAAGTGATCATTAGATGGAGGGTTCGGTCGAGAATTTTCTCAAATGAGGGGCCATTTTGCAAAAAAAATTGGTTCGCAAAATCTTGAGAGAAAAAATTGGTTCATCAGCAACTTGTGAAGTCGGTCGACAATTTTATCAATCGAGAATCATCTCAGTCCAACATATTTTGACCGAACAAGTGTCTATTTGAGTAGTTTTGGTGAATTGTTTTGAGCTTGGTTATGCACTTGTGCACGATAGTAAAATATTGTGACAAAGAATCATTATGAGAGTCTTATGCAATAAAAATAACATAAAATTCAATTAGAATTTTGAGCACATGTATCAAAGAATACATCTTCTAAGGGAGTAATAAGTAACCTCTTTTTTATATATTTAAATTGATCAAGAGGAAGAGGTTTTGTAAAGATATCCACTAATTGCTCTTCAGTATCAACATGATGGAGAGATATATTATTTTTGGAAATATGATCTCTCCAGAAATGATGTCTAATTTCAATATGCTTGGCACGACTATGTAAAATAGGATTATGGGCCAAGTTTATAGAACTAGTATTATTTTTAAAAAATTAGCGTAGAAGAGAATGCAAAACCATAGTCATTCAAAACTTGTTTCATATAGAGTACTTGAGCACAACATGATCCAACCGCCTCATATTCGACTTCAATGGTGGATAGGGAAACTATGTTTTGTTTCTTACTAAACCAATATACTAAGGCTCTTCCTAGTAAGAAACAACCACCACTTTTTCTCTTACAATCAAGTCGACAACCAGTATAATCGACATTGGTGTAAGCTTTTAAATCTAGCAATTGTCTCTTAGGATACCACAAATCATAGTTGATAATACCCACAAGATATCCTAAAATCCTTTTAATGGCTTGAAAATGAGAATGCATTGGTTTTGATTGAAATCTAGTGCAAAGTCTAATAGAGAATAGGATATTTGGTCTAGAGGCGTTAAAATATAGCAAACTACTTATCATGGCCCTATACAAGAAATCATTAATGGGTTCATCATATTCATCCTTATCATTTTTGACAGAGGTAGCCATCAGAGTGGTAGCATGTTTGCAATTTTCCATGCCAAATCATTTTAAGAGTTCTTTGGTGTACTTCTCTTGTCTTAGAAAAATTCCGGCGGGTGTTGGTTTTATTTGAAAATCAAAGAAAAATGTTAATTCTCCCATGAAACTCATTTCAAACTATTTTGCATAATATCACTAAATTGATTAAATAAGGAATCATTTGAAGCTCCAAAAATAATGTCATCAACATATATTTGAACAACAAGGAAATGTATTTTGTAAGTTTTGAAAAATAATGTAGAATCTAATTTTCCAATCGAAAAGCCATTATCAAATAGGTAATTTTTAAGTTTTTCATACCAATTACGCGGTGCTTGTTTAAAACCATATAGAACTTTCTTAATTTTACCTTTGGCATTATCCCCAAATGTGACTGTACCACTCTTCTTTTCTTCAAAAGTTTGAAACACTTCTTTGTTTCCAAACATATGTTTGGAGCAACCACTATCAACCACCCAATCCTGCAAACAGATAGGTTTTGGTACCCATGTGATGGTCCTTTTGGTTAGGAATGTTTATTAAAGCATTTGGAGCCACTATCAACCACTCAATCATGTAAAAAGATAGGTTTTGGTACCCATGTGATGGTCCTTTTGGTTAGGAATGTTTATTAAAGCATTTTGTATTTTAGGATAACTCATTTTTAAGAGTTTTAGAACAATTTTTAACAACAAAATTGAATACAGTCACAAGTTGATTGATTCAACAATAAACTCTTTACATAATACTACTCGATCGATGATTTATTTGACCGAAAGGCTTCTTGGTTGAGGTAATTGTCATCCGGTATAATTTGTCAACATATATGATTTTAGACAGAACATTTTTTGGTCATCAGTTTCTTTGACCAGAGAGATCCTCGGTCGAGTATTTTGTCGACCGGAGCTGGTTCTGTGTGCATTTATCAATGTCAAACAAATCATGAAAAAATATGCAAGTGAAAACTATGTTTAGTTGAGATAAGACAATCATATTTTCAATTTTATTTTTAGGTCAAATCTCAACTAGGTATCCTCATATTTCTAAGTTTGTAGTTTTGTAACCCAAGCTAGATCCTTATCTTTATTTCTCTTGTAAGGGCATGAGAAAGAATAATGACCAAGACATAGACAATAATGGAAATAGATAAAATCAATTTCATTTCTCTTTTTACCATTTTGGTCATGAGGTGAAGTGGTTTTTGGTACATACATGACCTTTGTCTTGGATGCTTGTGTCCTTTTAGCTCTAGGTTTTTGGTAGGATTTTTCTTTGGGTACATAACCTAGACCTCTCCTCCCAATTTGTCCAGAAGAGTCTTTTAGGATTTTATCAAGGATATCTTTATTTTTCAAGCTACTAATATCTTTTTGCAACTTACCAATTTCATCTATTTTTCTTTTAATATCTAAATTTTCTTGATCTAGATTAGATAGAAAACTGTCTCTTTCTTTGACAATAACATCATAATCCAAATGAGTGCATAAAATAGGTTGAGTTTGAAGATCATTTATTTTAGCAAGCAATTTAACCTTTTCATGACAAAGAAAGTTATAGTTTGTTTCTACAACAAGCAACTTGATATTATGTTCATTAATCAAATATTTTAAGGTATCTCTTTCAGATATAAGACTTTCATTTTCAGAATAGAGAGTATATATAGCTTAGCATGCAAATCATCATTAGTTTTTGTAAGCTTCTTTAATTTCTTTTTACAGTCAATATATTTGTCATGTATCTCTTGAAGACTAATGACTAGTTCTTCTTTAGATAGTTCAAGAAGACTTACCTCACTAGAGTCCTCATTTTCATCTTCTTTGGCCATAAGGCATTCAGCTTCCTCCTCCCTGCTTCCACTTTCATCACTTGATTCATCACAAGAGGCTTTGTAGGCTTTATCATCTTTGTCCTTTTTCTTGAAAGAAGACTTCTTTACTTTCTTGATTTTTGGACATTCATTCTTCACATGTCCTTTCTTGTTGCATTCAAAACACCTAAGGGAAGAAGAGGAAGAAGCACTAGAATTCTTGTTAGATTTCTACCTTTTATATTTCTTACCATTCACAATGAGTGCATCTTCTTCATCATCTCCTTCACTTGTTTCATCACTTTCTTGGGTGATGACTTTTGATTGAGTCTTTGTTGTGGCTTTCAAGGCTATGTTCTTCCTTTTTCCCTTTTGAAGCTCAACCTCCACTCTTTCTTCTTCTTCAAGGGTGACATCATGAGTTTCTAGGTTGTCAATGAGCTACTCCATCCTCATTATGGTGAGATTATTTGCTTCTTCAATAGCTGTCACCTTTGGTGTGGTGAACAAAACGTGATTCACCAAGCGGAAGCGATCGTTAGCAGCGGATTAACAAAAATCACTAAAAATTAAAACTTTTTTTTACAAAGAGATCCTTTCATTGGAAAACTCTTTCAAAAAGAACCAAAGTAATTCTATTACATTCTGGTTCACAAGTACATGTCTTGTACCATTCCTTTTCGAGGATCATATGCATCAACTGCCCTATTAAAACTATACATAGGCAGCATAAAAACATTGAGGCATCAAGCCAAAATCTCAGATCGGTTCATTAAACTAACTACTGACTCCAAGGACCTGAGAGTACAGAGACGACACATAGGACTCTATATACAAATCCTGACAGCCAGGGTCTCCACCTGGATGTCACTGTTGTCCTTGTTGCTGCTGTTGTTCTTCACCCACTGTAGGGTTTCAGCTTCTTCTTCTACGTCTACCTAAAAAGTTGGATCCCACGGGGGTGAGACAATTGAAATTGCCCCAGCGAGAGATATAACTCTCTTCCAGAAACATTATTACTGCAATTAACATGATAAAACTGAGTAGAAGAATCATAAGTATTCAACATCAGATAAATCAATGTCTAAACAGATTAGAGCATTATTCTCTATTCAAGTCATTTCAGTTATATCTTGATAAAGCAGCATGTCTCTTATTCAATAAGGAATATGAAGAACATGTATAACATTTATCCTTCTAAGATATACTAAGCAATATATCATCAACCAATGATTCTCGTATTTCAATTTTAAAAAAATACGCTACACGACTGATTACATTTTACAGTCATACTTAAGCCCTGAGGAGATGAGGTATACCGCTCATTCTCCAACTGACCATTGCAAAATTGAAATCGGTACCATACATAGGTCAATGGAAGAGCCTGATTCCCATGACCTCATCTTCCTCAGTCAGTGTGAGGACCAAATGCAGGACATCTTGTGTCTCTGCTAAATAGCTTTCCAGGGTATACTGGCAACTTCTCTATTAGAGTTATAGTGGCATGCTGTACTCTCTTCACAATCAAGAGAATTTATATTATTCTCACATCAATCTGGCATTAACATCATCGGGAGATTAGTGATACATCCATCCCAGTATTTGGGAGATTAGTGATACATCCATCCCATCATATAATGAAGGATTGAGAGATTTAATGTTTACCTCACATCAATTCCTCCATTAGGGCGTAAGGATATTCACGCCCATAACCCCCACATACTCAATAGTATGCCCTCCAGGAGTTCCTATAGGAAAACATATTTCACCATCACCAGTTACTGATGATGATGGATCTATGATCAGGGCTCTACATGATAAGATTTCACTTGATTAATTAAGTACATTACTATATTCTTTTAGCATCAGTCAGGTTTTCAAACATAAATCATTATAACGAATGCTACAAAGAATGAGTACTATTTCTATCAAGTCTTTTTCAAAGCTTTATAAAACATTGGGATCTCAATCCCTTGTCACATCAGGGACATTCTCATCCCTTAACATCTCATCATTATGATTATAGAATATGGGTATTCAAACCCTCAATTCATCAAGAACACTTATTACCACTTTATCAGGTAACTAACATCTTCAGGTCATCTGACCAAGATAAACATGATACTTGCAATACATGTATCTCATGTGGTTCTTAAGGCCCATTAATCTCTTGTTACCTCTTACTAGGAAACACACCATATTATTGCTCACAAGGCCCATAAAACAATTCCAATAATAAAACATAATAGCTCATACCTGGCTATGTCCAACATCTCATGATACCTGCAAGATTAGTGCACATGATAATAGTTACATCAATTACATATCAGGACAATGCATTTAAGAGTGACATTACTATTCCCTCCAAAGAGTTAGGATTTACCAATTCATGTAAATTAGGAATACTCATCCCATTACCCAAATTAGGGTTATGGTCTATCATCATATTGCCCAAGATTAGGGTTTCATACACTATAACCCAAAATTAGGACTTCACATATCTTTACCCTTTATCAGGGTTGGGATTTCATATCAAGATTTCACATCTCATATATAGCCTCACCTTAGGTTAGAGATTCACATCACATCATTACTTTAAGGTTTCACCTTAACATCACCCTTGATTAGGGTTTCACATCACATCTCTGTATTAGGGTTTCACTTTACATCACCCTCAATTAGGGATTTACATATCATTACCCTGAATTAGGGTTTCTCACCACTTTTCCCCAAATTAGGGTTTTTATGTATCTTTAACCAAAATTAGGGTTTCACATTCCATTACCCATAATTAAGGTTTACTATTCATCTCAATTAGGGTGTCTACATTCAATTACCCATAATTAGGGTTTACATCATCCCAATTAGGGTTTACATTATCCCCTTAAATTAGGGTTTTACTCAGAATTTCCCTAAATTAGGGTTTGGGTTCACCAATCACCTCAATTAGGGTTTCATGATCTCTTTATCAAGGATCATACGCTAATTACATATTTAATTCATTTTGAATGTGTTGAGGCTTGATTACTATGTGTTTATTATACATGTATGAATTTCTCACTCTCATCCTCTCTAGGATGTTCATTATGTAACATCCCTGACCTGGGTTATGCTTTAACCCTAGGTGTTTTGCTTAATAAAGTTGATTAGATGCTTGCTCTTATCTTTTGAAAAGTAATTAAGGCTCAAGAAGAACTTATATTTCAATTTTAGTCCTTTTTGAACAATATTGAAAATAATATTTTGATTGTTGTGGACTAAAGTGCAATTTACCCAAGTTGAGGGGTTAATTTGCAAATGTTACATGATAATATGTTCCTCATGTGTTGAAGCATCATGAGAATGAATATGATACAGAGGTATGGCTAGTGAAAGCCTAGGTACCAAGAAAGAGCTGATAAAGCAATGTTTGTGCATTAAAACCTAGTTTTGGTGTAATATGCAATTTACCCAAAACTTAGGGTTCACTATGCAAAATATCACTTCTAGAGGGTCCCTCATGTTTCTTTTCATCATGTAGAGAAAATAAAATGATAGGGGCACCTCATTTGAATTATTATGGAGGAAAGAGAATCTTGATATTAAAATAATAAAGATTTAAGCATAATTGAAACCTTAATGCAAAAATAAATAAAATAATTGAAGGGCATTCAACCAAAAACGAGATGGTTGAATTTTCTCAAGTGTGAACCTTCTTATTCCCTTCAAAGACAACGAAATATCCTAAGGAGGTGAAGACTCCACTCACATTATTATAAGAAAAAGAAATATCCACTAACTTATGGATATTAATATTATAAGGGTTAAGGTGCTTAATTTGCTTTTCTTTAAATTGTGGATAATTGAGAGGAATAAGAGGCAAGGAGGGTATCCTCGTATATAAGGAAGGGAAGGGGGCAAGTGGCAAGGAAATTGAGGAGATAATTCCTAATTTCTTTCTCTTAAATGAATTTTCAATAAAATTCACATATACACTCCTTTATCCATAGAATGAAAGGGTAATTTCGAATCCACTTCCACCCTTTGCTTGAAAAACGACCAAGGAAGCTTTGAAGGACCAGGAGGATGATCCCCAACCTGTTGGTAAGCTTATTGACTTCCTTTCACCTTGAATTCATGATGGAAATCACAAAACAATGCATGATTTCTTCTTATCTCGATCCCATCTTCAATTCTAACCATTCCTTTTCACTCAAAGCTTGAGGATGAGCCTTGGAATAGTGAAAGGAGTTTCATCCACCATTGTTGACGTGAGCTTGAAGCTTTGAAGCTCAATTGGAGGTGGGTTTTATAACTTGAACCCCTTTACATTGTTATCCAACTATCAATCTTGCAATTTCGTTGATTCCTTCATCTTCTTGATTAATTGTTTGTTGTAATTGGTAAATTCATGAAATCAGAAGTACTATGAGTTACAGGGACGAAGGTAGATGATAATGACATCATCTTGGACACTTTTCCCAAGGAATTTCTATTCCAATTGGTTTCAACAAGTTGTCCATTCGGTTTCAACAAAATCGTTTGGAATTAAACGGTTTCATTAAACCATAAGTGGATGATAACTCATTGATTTCAATTGAATCAGTTCCACAATGTTGATCAATGATGGTTCTTCGACTTCAAAGCCCTAATTGAAGGTTTCTTGAGTAGAAATTCTAGATCAATTGGGTTCAAAACCCTAATTTATGGTCCAATTGAGGGATGATTCAATAGTTTAATTGATGAAGAAATTAAGAATTCAATTGTTAATTGGTTCATCCATTGAAATCATGAAATGTTTAAGTGTTGAAGGAACTTTTTGGTCCATTCGGTTTTGAGAGGGCTTGGACCAAACGGTCTCAAGACCGTTTGGGTCCAAATGGTCTCAAGACCATTTGAGTCCAAATGGTCTCAAACCATTTGGAGACCCAAAGTTCAATCGGTTTCAACACCTTTCTTGTACAATCAGTTTCAATTGCAATTTGCCCAAATGGCTTTCAACAAATTGAATTATGAGAACTAAGACCGTTTAGGGTCTAATTAACTAAATCTTTTGAAGATCAACATGGTTAATCCTTTTGGATAGCTCATGTAATTGAAGGTCCAATATGGGTAATCTATTTGGATACCTAATGCAATTGAAGATTCAATTGGTCAATCCAATTGATCACCTTGTAATTTAAAAGTTTAGTTGGACAATTCTTTTGGATCCTTCATATAATTGGAGATTCAATTGAGTAAACCATTTGGAGATCTGATGTACTTAGATGATTGATACCTTTAGTGGGATTAATCATTAATGCATAATGATGTAATAATTCAATACATTATGCTAACCATAAATGCAAGTATTTGAATAAAGAGTAGGCTCAATCTAATCAAGAATTGAGTAGTGGACATCCTGAGTAGGATGAGATATAAAGATTCATACATGAATGACAAAACATTCAAAATGATGTGATATACAATTAGGGCATGATCCTTGATAAATAGATCATAAAACCCTAATTGAGATGATTATTGAACTTAAAACCCTAATTTAGGGAAATCTTGAGTGGAACCCTAATCTAGGGTGATGTGATGTGAATAGTAAACCCTAATTGTGGTTATTGAATATAAACCCTAATCTAGGGTGATGTGATGTGAATAGTAAACCCTAATTCCAGGTTATACTACATATCATGAAACTCTAACCTTGGACAATGAAATGATAAATCATTGGTACTAATTGTGCAAAGGGAATGAGTAACCCTGATTGAAATGAAATGGGAAACCCTAACCTTGGTAAGGGAATAGTGGTGTTACCTTTGAACGACATGGGATTGAAATATGATTGATATATTTGTTATCATGTGTGCTAACCATGCAGGTATCCTGAGATGATGAATATAGCCAGGTATGAGCTATGATGCTTTATTTATTGAAATTATTTATTGGGCCATGTGTGCCATAATATGCCTTGTTGCTTAGTAAATAGTAACAAGAGAGTTAATGAGCCTCAAGTGCCATAAGAGATGCTTGTGTAGAAAGTGTCAAGTTTACCTTGGACAAATGACCTGAAGATGATAATTACCTAAAAAAGTGGTAATTGTACTCAATGATAATCTAAGGGTTTGAATACCTTGAACCATATAATCATGGTATTGAGATTGTGAAGGGATGATAATTCCCAGTATTGAAATAAGGGACTGAGATTCCAATGTCTTATAAAGACTGAGAAGTAACTGATGAAAAAAGTACATGTTTCTTTGTAGCGCTTGTCCTAATAAGTTATGTTTGAAACTTGGCTGATGCTAAAAGAATATGATAATGTACTTAATTAATCAAGTGATACCATACAATGTAGTTGCCCTGACCATAGATCCATCAGTGTCAAAATTAGCTAAATGGTGAAACGAGTTTTACTCGGAACACATATTTTTGAATATGTGGGGGTAATTGGGCAAATATATCCTTATGCCCCATAGGAATGGCTACGGGCTATGTCCTATGTACGAGATTGGTTTTGGACCATACCCCAATAAGAGTATGGCTACGGGCCATAACTCCTCAATATAATACCAGGCATTGGCTACGGGCCATAACCCTAAAGAGAGTATATGCTACGGGCTATAACTCTATGGAGAAGATGCCCATATACCCTGGCAAGCTAATTGCAGTTTGACACATGATGTCTCTGCTAAAGTAGTCTTGTATTGACCGAGACAGATGAGGTCATGGAATCCGGCTCTCCCATTGACCTTGTGGTACCGATGCTGTATGTAATCGGGGTCGGTTGGAGTATGAGCGGTATATCTCATCTCCTCAAGACTTAAGAATGTTTGTAAAATGTAATCAGCCGTGTAGCGTATTTGCATAAGATTGAAATACGAGAATCATTGGTTGATATTATTCTACTTATCATGTTCTAGATACATAAATGTAATATATGCTCTTCAAGTCCTTATTGAATAAGAGACATACTGCTTTATCAAGTTATAGCTTAAATGCTTGAATAGAAATGTTACTTAAATCTGCATAGATATTGATTTATCTACTATTGATTATATGATTCCACTGTTCAGTTTATTTCTATTAAACTACAATAATAATGTTTTTGGTAGAGAGTTATATCTCTTGCTGGGGCAATTTTATAATTGTCTCACCCCCGTGGGATCCAACATTTTTAGGTGGACTCGGACGAGGTAGAGACAGAAACCCCATAAAAAGGGAAGAGCAGCAATAGCAACAACAAGGACAACAGTAGATCCTAAGGTGGAGATACGGGTCAAGTCTTTTATATGTGTAAATAGAGTCCTATGTGTCGTCTATGTACTCTCAGGTCCTAGGAGATAGTGTTTTATGATTGGTCTGAGATTTTGGCATGATGCCTCGAGGATTTTGTTACTTGAACTTTTGATAACGCAAATGATGTATATATATATTCCTTGAGAAGAATGGTACAAATAATGCACTATGTGAACCAGGATGTGAATGTAATATTATGGTTCTTGTTTAAAGAGTCTTCTTGAGAATGGATCTCTTTGTAAATGGTTTTAATTTTTAGTGATTTTTAGCAATCCACTGCTAACGATAGCTTCCGCTGAGTTAATAACATTTTGTTCGAACGGTGTATCACAATTAGTGGTTTCAGAGCCCTAGGTTTGCTGAGTCTACAGAGACATAGGATTAAGGTTGTTGAGTCTGTTCTAGTGTCTTCTAGTCTATCTGATAGTGTCTTCTACTCATATAGGAGGAGAAGAAGAACTAAAGATGTCTGGATCACATGATGAACATGCTGCTGAGAGAAGCGTTGCTGCACCAGGAGGAGGTGCAAGAGATCAAGATAGGGAGGAGCCCGTACCTAAACAACCCCAGTTCAATCAAGCAGATATGGGGAACCCAACCTTCCGAGCCATGTTTGGACAGCTTATGACAACCATGATTCATATGATAGATAGGATGCCACTACCTGCACCTAGGGTACCAACCCACAATGAAGGACATGGAGCCGGCAAGACATTTGAACGACTTCACCGGGTTGGAGCCATAGATTATGCTGGTACAGCTGATCCAGCTGATGCATACTTGTGGCTGACTGAGCTGGAGAAAGCCTTTAGGATCCTTAATATCCCTGAGGATGAGAAGGTGAGGCATGTTGTTTACCTCCTTAAGGGGAGTGTTGGTCACTGGTGGACCATAGAAGAGGGAAAGAGGCCAGGTGTTGAGATCGGATGGGAAGAGTTCCGACGATAATTTGTTAGTAGATATTTTACCAAGACTTTTCTGGATGAGAAAATTACTCAGTTTGAGCGGATTAGACAGGGAAAAATGAACATTAGTGAGTATGAGGCTAAATTCATGGAACTTTTGTGGTTTTGTCTGCATATGGCATCTACTGATGAGGAGAGGATACAACGTTTCGAGAAGGGGTTGAACGCTGAATTGACCACTCCGGTGTCTGCTTTAGAGAACCGGGAGAGGTTTTCCACCTTCGTGGAGTCCGTAAGATGGATAGAGGTCGGTGATTGAGAAGTGACAGACCAGTAATAAGAAAGTGTATCCTCAGTTTCATGGACAAAGGTCTGAGAGTTTTAAGAAACCAAGGTTTTCCGCACCAGTAGCACCACTGAGGTTCAATACCCAGGCACAGTGGACGTCAAGTAGGGGTAGAGGGTGTAGTCTTCCTCCGAGTAGAGCCCCTAGCATAGCATCAACATCAGTAACTGGACCCTCTAAACCACATCAAGAGAATAGAACTTGTCATCGATGTGGACTAGTAGGACATCTGGCAAGGGATTGCCCAATGGGGAATGTAGTAGTGAATCAACCCCTGCGACAGAGTCAGCAAGGCTCTCAGAGAAATTTGTTTTCTAGTGGTATCCGAGGACGTGGACAGGCGTCCCAGGCATGATCTTCTACATCTAATAATAGAGCACATGGCCAACAGTAGGCAACGGTGAGGTTCTATGCAATGAATCAACCTGAGGCAGCGGTTAATCCACAAGTTCTGACAGGTCAGATGGAACTATTTTATTCTGATATGTCTTCATCCTGCTTCGTATCTGTGTTAATTGATCCGGGTGCTACACACTCTTTTATCACTCGAAAAGTGATTTATGACTGCAACATGATTGTCAGTCATAGAGTAGATAGTTTGATGCTAGAAACCCCTTTGCTGAGATCTGCAGTATTGCGGGAGGTGTGTTCTCCCTGCAATCTTTCCTTTTATGATCATCGCATTCAGGTGGATCTTATACCACTGGAAATGCACGGGTTTGATATAATTCTTGGGATGGATACCTTAGAAAAGTATAAGGTTGTCTTGGATTGTGGTTCCAAGCAGGCTGTGTTCACAGATGATGGTGACACATGGCACTACAACAAACATACTCATTAGCGGCCTTTTAGAAATGCCACTAAAAAAGCCAGTAAACAGGTTTAGCGGCATTTGTTGACATTTAAAAAAATGCCTCTAGCGCCAATGCCACTAGGAAGATAGTGGCAAGCCACTAAAGGTTTGTCTTTAGTGGCTTCGAATAAATGCCACATAAAGGCCACTAAACCATCATTTGGCATTTATAAAAAAGCCACTATCCATCAATTGGCTTTTATACAAATGCCACTATTTTGTATTATGTTGGTGTATGAAAATGTTCTTATTGAGTTTAATGGCGTATAAAAAAGCCACTAATGACTACTAGTTCTGTATTACTACATTTTCATGGCTTTTAGTCATTCAGTTTTCAATTCATTATCATTATTTCTAAATGAATGTCAATTGTAGATGAACTCACTTTTCTGAAAGTATGAATAATTTTTATTTATAATCAATTGAGAATTACATGGGGAGGACATTTTACCTTGCCTGTTATATTGAATACAACACCAATGATATACTTTCATTCAAAATTTCACCTTGCCCCTTATATTGAATTACATGGGGAGGAAGTTTTACCTTGCCCCTTATATTGAATACAACACCAATGTTTACTACTGCATTTTATGGTTTGCAAAATCTTCTTGCTGAACAACATGGTATACATGATGTCTTCAACATTGATGGAGCTGGCTCAACAACTGCTTCTGTATCTGGTCTCATATTTACTGGTTCCTTGAGATGGTGAGTGCGGAATATGCTCCTTGGTTCTGCACTTGGAGCTGCCTTTTGCTTTCCACTCAGATGGGCCCATCTAAAACTTGTAGAGAAGGTAGCTGAGTGGAGTGTAGTTCCGTTGGCATCTGATTCTGGTGAGTGATGCAGGAAGCAGGGTGGGTACGGCAATTGAAAGGCTTGAAAGTAGCCTCAAAAAATACATGTAGCAAGGTGCAGTTGCCTGCTGTGTTCAGGAATCATAGCAGTAAGGTGATAGCTAAGTCCAAAGACTCAACCTAAGTCCAAAGCAAAAAGTTAAACAAAAAATACATGTATCCTTGTTCTAGATGGTTAAACAAAAAAACCATGATGAAGGTGCTTGTTTAGTGTAAAGCTGCAAATAATAAGGGCTTGTTTAGTGTAAAGCAACAAATAATAAGGGCAAATAATTTACCTACTGACTCATCTCAACAATGCCACCTACATTATCAACAATAGGTCCAAACATATCCATAGTCAATACATATGTAGTAGTACTCAACATCCCCATGGTTGCAACAGCAGTCCCAAAAAGACCACATGTGGGATTTCCAATTTCATCTACTAGGCAGAGATGATAGATACACTGATCTCCAGAACTGGAAGAGCTATAGATTCTAAACCTCTGGTGCAACAAGTGGCCTAATACAGAGCAGCTACAACATCCATGTCGAATCCACCAACAGACTAACTGACAAATGGCCAAGCAAACCTTTCTTTCTTGCTTTGCAATTTCATTTTCCTTTGATAGCTTCCTCCAAGGGCCAAATGCAATTTCATGCTCTTCTCAGGTTTTATCTCTGAAATTAGAAAAAACCATTACCAAAACAAACTTTCAGGAATTGTTAATTCCTCTTGCAAGTTGCAGCAATAGAAGTGCGATGTTCATCAAAAAATATCACTAGTACATGATTACAGTTAGCATGACAGTACATTGGTTCATCAAATTAAAAAGAAATTTACATTCCATCTCTATCAAAGAAATGTTCATGTTACATTCCAGCTCTAGTATATGAACCATCAAAGCTAGACATAGCAGAATAGAGATTTACCTATCTATACAACTCAGATGTGTAGAGTGGATGGTTGGTTGGCATGTTCCTAGCTTGTAGAACATAATTCTTTTGTCATTGGTTCATTATCCAATGTATAAGTGAACAATATAGCAAGGCCGATAATAAGCACACCATTCAAATTTATATACACTGCATTAGCAATCAAACAACTAGATTAGAATAGGAATTAAAACAACAACCTATATATGAAGGTGTAAGGAATTTGATAGCCAATCACATCATTTTTCTATATTATTTTTCCCAATCCTAGTGGTTCTCAGGAGTCCGATTGTTGAATTTCCCATCATTTTTGCAATTGGGTCATGGTAGATATGAGGTGAGGAACTACCACATTTATAAACACCATCACAACTCTGAATAGACTCTACTCACAATAAGAAAATAGGTTTAAAAACCTTAAACTAGAGGGTAGGATAAATAGATGTAGCCTCGTGGAAGTTTAAAGAAAAACATGTGTGAAATAGACACCTTAACTGAAATGTCTAAGTATATTATTGTAGTTCCTGCAATATATAACAATTAGTTTGTAAAATATGTACTGACATCAGTGAATTAGGCAATAAATATGGGGCATGTGCATATGTTGTTTGATATGTCTTCCAAGATGTAAGTAACTAGTAAATCGTGTTATGTAGGACTTTAAGGTGTTGAGAAAGAATGGAAGAACATACCTGATCGAATTTTGTTGAATGATGTGCATGTTCCAAGCCTTTCACCTTTGCAAGCATGGTATAATACTTTAAAAATGAGGGGCACAAAGTCCTCAAAACAAATTTAATCCAATTTCCAGAATTGAATGCATCCAATCTAAATATCGCATTTTGGAATCTGAAGGACACTACATTTCAGATGCCACTGAGCATAGCTTGAAGTTCAGCTTGAGAAATGATCCAGGAACTTGGGAAAGCTATGGAAGTGAATATCACTTCAATGATCGTTGCTGAATAATCTTTGTATTTCCTGAACCCTGGAGAGTAAAGACACAAACAATTAGGGAGAATATTACCACATTTGATACAATGGTTACTAATATGTAATTCATCCTTAATGGAATGGTAGCACTCATGATATAGGGAGAATATTACCACATTTGATAAAATGGTTAACTTCATATCTCATTAAATTCATGATGCAGTGAGTTTAGAAGAGTTTCAATCTTTAATGGTATACCATATCAAACAATTTTATGAACTTTAAGTAGGAGAAAAATAATTGATCTTGATGGAGAATCTCATTCACCTTCATTATTTTCTTCAAGGTAGAATATATGGCATGTATACAGTAAAATGAGCACTGGAAGTTTGTGCTTCATTTGATCCATATCCATATTTCAATCCTCTACATTTGTACAACCACACCTTGTACAACCACAGTCCAATAACTGGTGAACTATAGTTTTTATGCATTTGTACAACCACTCTCCACACCTTGTACAACCACACCTAAGACACAAGCAGAGCAACATAGAACACCCCAGATAAGAAAAATGAACACATCGACATATAGATTTGAGCCCAACAAAAATAATGGGACGAAAAACCCATACATATGCTGAGGAGTCAAAATTCAAAACTTACAACAGCTATTGATGGCTTGTCCGACTGCCCAGGGCTCCCATGGGACACATCCATTCCTAGTATAATAGTTGGCTCTTGGGATATCTTTGGCATGGAAGGAGGATGCTCAGCTGTGGTGAACTTCTCTGCACGTTGTGACAACCGCAGGCTTATTCATGATCTCATTCGTTGTGGAAACATGAAGTGTGTTGTCAGTAAAATCTTTTTATGTATTTCATTTAACTAATTTAAATGAAACACATTAAAATATTTTACTTACAACGCCCTTCATGTTTCCACAGCGAATGAGATCCTGAATATGCCTACGGGTGTCACATTGCACTGAGAAGTTCACCACAGCCATGAGCATCCTCCATCCATGCCAAAGATCTCCCAAGTGCCAACTATTATACTAGGAATGGATGTGTCCCATGGGAGCCCTGGGAAATCGGACAAGGCATCAATACAGAGGTTGTCAGCTCTCGAGATTGGCCTTTAATCTCCAAGTACAGAGCTGAAGTTAGTAGAGGATCATTATCATAGTTATTGGCTTTTAGGGCCTGCATCACAACCACATGTTACAGAAAGGGTATAATTTTAGATGGAGGGGATAAAGGAAAAAAGACAAATATAGAAATGTTGTTTTTACAATTAAGGGAACAGGGAGGAACCCACATTACTAAGAACACCCATTCTTTCTTGAGGCTTCTTCCTAGACTGCTCAACCAGAGCAGACCTTTGAAATGTTGACAATGACTTAGTGTGCCTCTGCAAAATGCAAAAACACTAAGCTATATTATACTTAGTACCAAAAACAAAACATTCAAACACAATGCAGTGAGAAAATAGAACATCACTCGTAGAAGTAACGCACCTCAATAGGTACATAAGTGGGTCTCTTGGGCCTCCCTACATTAAGGCAAGGCAGAGGGTATGGCAAGGCAGTGGGTCTGAATACTTGAGCTCTATCTGATGATGTTTTCTGAAATAATCAAAGACAAGTAGTGTCAGGATATTACTTATTTCATTATAACAACTCAAATGAATTACACAGAAGGTAAGATCTGAGACCTCAAGTGATGTGAGACCTCAAGATAAACATTGATGTTACCTATATCTATGTGAGGGCACATATCTATAAGAAACTTGGAACAAATTTCCTTGGAAATAAAAAAAATACTTATGCATGGCAGATCTATATGAAAAGAACCAATAAATATATGAATAGTCTCATTTAAAATGTTGCAACAACTAGTCTTGGATTCATCAAAATGTTGGGTGGAGCTTGAAGATTGTAGTGTGGTTGCTAGAATCTTGATCCCTATAGTGTTAAGATATCCTGCAACATGTGATCAAGTAATAGAAGAAAAATTAATATGCCATAAGAAATATATCATGATCTGACATGATGCAAGTTGGATATGAAGCACCCGCAATATGCATTCCTGCTTATATAAGCAATTGCATTCTAAGATATTATCAAACAGAATCAAACCTGCATAGGTTGGGAAATAGAAAATCATGGTATATGATGTGTGGCTGCCATACAAAAGGGACAATTACCCTTTTACTGCAGTAGTTTTTACATTAAAAAAGAATTATTCAGTCCACATCACCCATCCACATTAGTTGTAAATTTTGAAAATCCAAACCATAATAATCCATTTACTAACTGAGTAATTACAAAATGGAAAGAAATGGATCAAATAATCGTAACTCGTTTTCAACTAAATTTTTCATATGTACCCACAAACAAGAAGCTAAAACACTGCTCATAGCTAAAAACCACAAACCAATAATAATGCGTGTATCATCCATAATACTAAGATTCTCCATAACAAAATTAAAAGTAGGAAAAAACAAAATAGGATTGTTATTTGGCAACATTGTCTACGACAATGGACATGAAACACCATTACTTTGGATCGACATGTACAGATAACAAATTGGATTAAATAAAAACAACTATAGCTCTCCTCTCTTTAGATAGTATCCAAGAATGCAATTAAATTTAAACTTCATGTCCTGCAACAAATGGAAACGAATTTAGATACTACTTTTGTTTTCAATTATGTAATAATATAAGCAATACTTTATGCTCACCTTGGCAACGTATGTGTTTTCAGCCATGCTATGACGTTACCAACAACATCATCAATAGATTAATATTGATCATAAGGTCTAACTAGAGGATCGTTGCCCACCAAAGCAACCTCTACAAAAACAACAACAAATGATGAGCCTAAAATTGCACCTCCCACCCTTTTCACGGGGTCAACCTCAGAGACTCAACCGAATGCAATTCTAGCATCTGGATCTATAAAACTCAACAGATACACATCCTAGAAAAAAATACAGTTACATAACAAATTTATATAAACGTAAAATGAAGTGCAATTCACAGTAATACAAACATACTTGTCCCTTCTTAAATGATGAATGTCTTATATGGAGTGGAGTTTGCATTGATAAGTTTGTCTGCACAATTATTTTATTTTTGTCATAAGTCCATAAAAGTCAACATGGAAAATAATTGATACCACACATCTTGTATAAAATGTATTCATACTTGGACAGTGCCAACATGCTGTGCTTGACTGTTTCCTGCTCTAGTTAAGGCAAGTAAATCCTCTAATTTTTGGTTGAATTCATCCTTTTGTTCTTGAAGTTTTGCATCAAATTCCAACCGTTGTTCTTCAAGCTTATCCTGGAAATGCTTCCTTTGTGCTTCTTCAGCTTCTCGGGATTTACGGTTCTTGCCCCAGATATCAGAAGGTGATGGTCCAAGTCCATAACCACGAACATATCCTGGTCTCTCTTCTCCCATAACATGCCTATAAATTTCATCTGAAGTAACATTAGGTTGTTTTCTTCGCAGCTCTTCTCCTACCTCAGAAAATTTTTCCTACATACAACAAATCATACGTGATACAATTTATACCAAATATATACCTCTATGAAATTAGTATATGTAACATAATACTATAGGATATTATGTGTTGTACCAAAATTTTGGCAGATTCAACATCAACTATGCTCCCATCTTTTTTACGATGAGTTTTCTCAAAAAACATTATGGGATCCACTTCTCCGTCTATTTCCTTCTCCATCTTTATCATTCAAACAAGGTTATTGTAAACATCAAATTAACAGATGCCATCAAATTATCTAAATGGATCACAAAAATTACTAACTTACATCATCTTTCAGACATGCAAACGACTTGGTTCCTGTTGTGTGGCTAACCTTTTGAAATTTTCTGCTTGTCTTGTTAGTTATAGACTTCCTCTGTGGAAAAAATTGCAGTATTGTGCATAGTAATTATCTGTGCGGTACTGTAAGTATCAATGAATAGAAAAAATAATATTACCTTTCCTTTATTACTCCTCCAATAATCGACAAGAAATTTCCAATGCGACTTGTCCACGTGGGGAACAACTTGTTCAAGCTGTTGTTCATATGGACTATCTTCTACGAAGTATAGTCTCCTTAAATCGCACTTGTGGTCATTCCATTTCTTTCCTAGTCTCTTCATTGTCCACTCCTACAGATCTGAATCCATTGTGAATTTACTCTCCCGACATAAAGGATATCAATTAGTCGCTTCATTTAACCATTTAAAATAAAATTTAATAATATACCTTCACAAAATTCCATATATAATCTTTTTTATTTGCTGGAAATTGTCTCCAGTCCTCATAGTTTAGTGGACAAAGATTGGGATCTCTTGCAATGGTTGTCAGAAAACTTGATAAGTGACATTGGTTTTCACCTACTGCTTGTCCAAATTGATTTTTCTCAATGGGAAGTGGATCGTCGGGATTTCTTTTCCAAACTTTCAAACATTGTGTTCGGCCACGTGCTCGATGTTTTTGACCTAAGCATTCATTCATAAAGGATAATATATATATGCATAATTATATATGATTAAATGCAGCACTATAAATACAATGATATGAATGAAATGATTACCTAGCCCATCAGAAGGTGTTGTTGTAACATTCAATGACTCAACATGGTGATCAGAGATGTAATTTTGGTCCATGTTATCAGGAAATACATTGCTATTTTGGTTACTGGCAGCTCTATTCTCTACAATTCTTGAATGAATAGACACAGAAGCATTGACATTAGGCACACGGGGTAGCTGTGAAATTCTTGATCTTGTAACTTTATCGCCACTTTCTTTGTTTTGCTGATTTTGGAACCTTGTTCCCATCTCCTTTTCAGTTGTGCATGTTTGAGAGGATTTCGAACCACCAACTATATTAGAGTCTTGGGGAGACGTGGCTGATTGGGCATTTTTTACAGAGCTAGCAGCAGTTTTATTGAATTTGTTTTCTCGATGTTTTTGACCTAAGCATTCATTCATAAAGGATAAAATATATATATGCAAAATTATATATGATTAAATTTAGCACAATAAATACAAAGATATGAATGAAATGATTACCTAGCCCATCAGAAGGTGTTGTTGTAACATTCAATGACTCAACATGGTGATCAGAGATGACATTTTGGTCCATGTTATCAGGAAATACATTGCTATTTTGGTTATTGGCAGCTCTATTCTCTACAATTCTTGAATGAATAGACACAGAAGCATTGACATTATGCACACGGGGTAGCTGTGAAATTCCTGATCTTGTAACTTTATCGCCACTTTCTTTGTTTTGCTGATTTTGGAACCTTGTTCCCATCTCCTTTTCAGTTTTGCATGTTTGAGAGGATTTCGAACCACCAACCATATTAGAGTCTTGGGGAGACGTGGCTGATTGGGCATTTTTTGCAGAGCTAGCAGCAGTTTTATTGAATTTTTTTTCTCTATCATTACGAATTTCAGTTGGAAGGGAAGCTAATTTTTTTTTGGAGCGATTTGAGGATGACATGTTCAAAGATTGCCAACAACCATGTCGAGTAATGCTAGGTAAATGAGTCGCTGTACAGGAATCATTGTTGTTGTTCTTATCATTTCTTGCGGCTGTCATGTTATGGCAGTTGTCACTGTACTGTTCTCTCATCCTGAGTATATCAAGTCACATAAAAATGAAGACATTTAGAAAAATATTGAACAACATAATAACAATTTTATTAATAATAATTAAAAATGAAACACACATATTTAATCAAATATAATTATAAACAACAGTAGAGACAAGGATAAATATGAATAAGACTAATGTCAGACATGCAAAATTGATACAGCTAGCTAGAGCACAATGTGAGACAGAAAATTAAAGAGATACATTGAGCCAAAAAAGGCTTATTTAAGTCAAATATTAATGACAAACAAAAAGAAACATTGGCTTCTATTTTGTAATCTTCTCATTCAAAACAATCATCATTATCACTTTGAGATACACTTTCATCATCCTACTGAATTCGGGATTGGTCTTTTTCAGTTGTTGAACTAGCAACAGTAATTCCTTCCATATCCAATCTAACTATGTCACAATTAGTATCTTCATCTTTTGATGTCATTGATGGCCCATCTTGAGTTTCACCTTGCACATAAGCTTCGACATTCTCAATACAAGATTGTTCTTCCATGTTGAACATATCCCATGGGGCAATCTTTACAGCAAAATGCCACCCTTTTGCAGTGACATCTTCTACATAAAATACTTGTCCAACTTGAGATGCCACTACAAATGGTTCTCCTATAGTTTGAAGGCGTCTCAAATTAACATGAGTCAACCCATGTTCATCATGCTTGATTCCCCTCATTGAGTAGATATCCACCCAATCACACTTAAATAATGTCACCTTAAAGTGTTCATAATAATTGAGCACAATAACATCCTTCAAAACACCATAGTAGGTTACATCTCTAGTAATTGGATTGCGGTCAGTGGTTTTAGAATAACAATCAGTCTTAGCTACCAGAAAGACTCCACTATTTTGTGTTGTTCGATTTGCATCTTTTGCCTTGGTATGAAATCTGTGACCATTGACAACATATCCCTTGTACTTAATGGCCAGTTGATGTGGACCTTGAGAAAGAAACTTGATTTTATCATCCACCATATCTGTTCTTAGGAGTGTCTCAATCTAACAAAAGAAAAGTTTGTTAGACTTTATTCATGAAGCATAACTAATTTAATTACCACAACTAAACTTACATGTTCCTTAAACCATCCATCAAATGAGTTACGATGTATTCTCTGAACCTCCTTTAAGGACTTCTGAGGATGTTTTTGCCTAATGATATCATAATGCATCCTGAATACAAAATATGTGCAATATGTTATTAGAATATGTTATAGAATTTTATTAATAGAAGACATTTGACACTAACTTACTTAATGTAGGGTTCAATTGCTTCACAATTGAATAGTCCATACTTATGGGCTTGTTTCAATGTATGTTCGTCCAAGACACATGTTACCAATTTACCAATACCACGACCTACTGTCGAGAAAATAGACCAATCATCACTGTCAAGTGTTGGCTCGTTTTCCAAATTTGCTTCGTCAGTATCGTTTCTATTTGGCCGACTTAATATTGTTTCAACTCCATCCAAGTATTTTGAACAAAAAGTTAGTCACTCTTCAGCTATATATCCTTCTGCTATTGATCCTTCTGGATATCTTTTATTACGAACATATCCTTTTAGTGTCATCAGATACCTGAAAACAAAGTTGAGGAAAATATTATCACAAATTACATTCCAATAGGTAAAGTCATCACGACATGTGAAATGTTACCATTCAATTGGATACATCCAACAATACTGAACATGGCCAGCTATCTTAGCTTCATAAGAGAGATGGACTGATAGATGCACCATTATGTCAAAAAAACATGGATGGAATATCTTCTCCATCTCACAAAGTGTAACAGCTATTGCATTTTCCAATGTAGAAAAATCATTTGGATCTATGACTTTAGTTCACAACCTTTGAAAATAGCGAAAAAGATTAATAATACATGACTTAGAATTTTACTGGGCAAGGACACAGTGATAGCTAATGGCAAAAGTTTTTGCATCAGCACGTGATAATCGTGACTTTTCATTGGTAGCATCTTCTGATCCTTCGGCCGTGCACATCTAGATATATTAGACGCATACCCGTCTAGAACTTTGATAGATTTTAGGAGGTTGCAAAATAATATTTTTTCATCTTTTTTCATTGTATAGCAAGCTGGAGGTAGGATGGTATATTTACCAACAGTTTTTGGATGAAGCAGAAATATGATTCCCATATCCTCCAAATCCTTCCTTGCATTCAAGTTGTCCTTACTTTTATCCTTCAAACCTAGCAATGTTCCAACAATACTCTCACATATATTCTTCTCAATGTGCATGACATTGAGATTGTGCCTTACAATGTTAGTTTTCTAATATGGTAGCTAAAAAAATATGCTTTTCCTTTCCCAATTATGTGTTGAATCCTTACCTCTTGGCCTTTTATTACCAATTACAGTTCTTCCATCCTCCAATTGTGACAAGATTTGAGATCCAGAAGGAGGTTTAGGTGGACACCTAAATTCTTGCTCATCGTCAAATGCCTTTTCTTCTTTACGGAATCTGTGGCTAGTTGGCAAAAACCTACGATGTCCTCTGTAGCAAACTTTACGGCTATGTGGCAACCAATGTGAGACAATATCTTTATTACAATAGGGACATGCTTTGTAGCCTTTAGTACTCCAACCAGATAAATGTGCATATCCTGGAAAATCACTAATTGTCCATAATAAAGAAGCACGCATCAGAAAGAATTCCTTGGTTCCAACGTCATATGTATGTACACCAGTATCCCATAGTTCTTTCAACTCATCAATCAATGGACGCAAGTACACATCTATATTTTCGGGTGAAGCTGGTCCAAGAATGAGTAGGGACAACATAAAATATGGTTGCTTCATGCACAACCAAGGAGGTAAATTATATGGAATAATCACAACAGGCCATGTACTGTAAGAAGTACTCATTGTCCCAAAAGGATTAAATCCGTCAGTTGCAAGTCCCAATTGAATGTTTCTAGCATCTGCAGCAAATTCTGGATGCATCACATCAAATGTTTTCCATGCAGGTGAATCAACCGGGTGTCTTAACTTGTCATCTTTTTCATATTCTTATTCATGCCACCTCATTAAGGATGAGGTTTTTGATGACATGAATAACCTGTTGGCTAAATTGACATTAGCATAATCCCTTTTGTTTTTATAATGACAAACATTTCATTCTTGTGGTTTTAACGTGCTATTTGAGTATTTCAGGAACAAGCATATAAGGTGGTGGATAACAAAGACTTGGAAGAAACAATTTGATAAAATCGCTTTATTTTCATGATTGTAATCAAATGTAAATGCTTGTACAAGTATATAATGTACAAGTAATTAGATATCATGTAAATCAAGCATTTAGATCTTCCCTATCCACTCACAACACTTAGATAGGCCATTCCCCAAGATAGTATCACAATTGCACATTGATACACACACTTAGTAAATGAATACATTGAGTCAGTAATATTCTCGGTCGACAAATCGTCGATCGAGAAAATATCGGTCGACAAATCTTCGATCGAGAAACTCTCGGTCGACAAAATCTTCGATCGAGAATAGACCCTACTAGCCGTTAGACCCAGCAGACAAAGTGGTTGGGAGTTGGAAATGAATGTTGTAAACACTTGCTCCAGGAGGTCCCTCGGTCGACAAATCTTCGATCGAGAAGGACTCTCGATCGACAATTTCTCGGTCGACAAATTGTCGATCGAGAAAAGTTCTGTCTGCACTTTTCAGGGTCAATTAACTAGCCGTTGCAAATGCAATTAGTGGACACATAACGGCTAGTTGAGCACTAAGAACCCCCTAGAAAGTGTCTAGAATGTCCTTAAGCACTTGTAGGTCATTCCTATAAATAGGACATGCCTTAGGACACCTAACCTCACCTAAGCTACACGTGTGCTACACTTGAGATTGAATACTCATTGGCAATCTGTTTTGAGCAATAGAGCAATTCCTACATTGGCTATTCATTCCCATTGCTCCAACTTCGTGTCCTATAGGCTAGTATCTCCTATCCACAACACTTACACTTCTACATACATTGGTTAGGAGATCAAAACGCTTGATATAGGAAATCAAGCCTTGAGCTACAAGTGGGTTGGAGGCTGCGGATTGGAGAAGGTTCTTCTCGGAGGAGAAGGTGGACTTCAAGCTACTTCAAGAAGGCTATCGCAACGGGAAGCTACTTCAAGAAGGTTATTGCAATGGGAAGCTACTTCAGGAGGAAGGCTGCTTCAAGGTTGGTGCAATTGCTTCTAGGTGAAGGCTGCTTCAAGGTTGGTGTGATTACTTCGAGGTGAAGGCTGCTTGAAGGGTTTAGGGAGAGAATTGTAATTTTATGTAAAGTCCTTGTGAGGTAATAAAATTAAATTCTTTCCAAATCCCGGTTGGGTAAGCAACCGGGTAGTGGACTGACTGCCTTAGTATTTGCTAAGGTAGGAACCACTCTAAATCCTTGTCCCCTTGTCCAATATCTTTGTGATTGGTTGTTTGAGTTAAATAATTGTTAAAATTGTTTTAAAACTCTATTCACCCCCCCTCTAGTGTTTTTCAATTGGTATCAGAGCAGGCTTCAAGGAACCCTAACCAGGTCTTGAAGAATGAAGGGTGGTGACTACAACCGCAACCAAAGGAGCAACTTGGACCAACCTTCAACAAGTTGCAATTGGTGTTTAGGAACAAGCCACACAACAATCGGTTGTCCTTGGAGAGAAAAGAAGAAAGAGGTCCACAAAAATTGTCTCATTGCTACAACCAATGAAGAAGAAGAAGAGGTAAGCCTTCTTGATTTATCAAAAGAAGAGCTAATTTCTAGTCTTGAAGAAACACATAATAAGTATATTGAGTGCAAGAAGAAATTAAAGAAATCTAATAAAACAAATGATGAGTTGAATGCTAGACTTCTTGCTCTTACATCTGAAAATGAAGATCTCAAAAAGGTTATTGAAGATCATGATATTAAGCTAAAATCTGTAGAAGCAAATTGCAATCTTCTTTCCCTAGAAAAGTTAAATTTGCAAACTCAAGTAAATGATCTTCAAAAACAACCTATTTTGTGTACACATCTAGATTATGATATTATTGTAAAAGAAAGAGATTCTTTATTATCTAATCTAGATCAAGCGAAGATGGATATCAAGAAGAGAATGGATGAAATTGTTAAGTTACAACAAGAAATCAGTAGCTTGGGTAACAATGATATTCTCGATAAAATATTAAGTGATCATTATCGTCAAATTGGAAGGAGAGGACTAGGTTATAAGCCTAAAGGAAAATCTCATCAAAAACCTAGTTGGAGAAGGACACAAGCACTAGAGATTCAATCCATGTATGTACCTAGAGGCAAATATACATATGTACCAAAGAACAACCTAGAACAAAAACATAGAAAGAGACTTGAGGTTGATTCTATATGTTGCCATTATTGCTTACGTCTTGGACATTACTCCTTTTCATGCCCATACAAGAAAAAGGATGTTGAGTTGGTATGGGTTCCAAAACCTCCAAACTAAATGAACGGAATTAAGTTGAGATATGATCAAGGACCTTAGTTGCATATTTCTATGTCTATCTCAACTCAACATAATGGGATAATAAATTAATTCAAGTTTTTAAACATCTAACTTGGATATATACAAAATCTTTCAAAATTGCAAAAATAAAATTTTGCCTTACTCATAGCTAAATTGTTAATAAAGATTTGGATACAATTAGTTGGGATTTGATCTAAAAGTTCCTTTGATGTTCATAAAGTCTATCTCAACTAAACTGAGTCTTCAAATTGTTTAATTGAGTAAATAACCATTCATGATTTACTTATAAACAATTACTGAAAATGGTTCTGAAAACAATACAGAAACCTGATCGGTCGAGAAATCTTCGACCGAGCAGTCAGTCGGTCGAGAAATCATCGACCGAGCAGGTTACTGATGTCAGTCTCAAATTAGTCTGCTGAATAATTCTACAAAGGATCAATGTGCTATCTATTTGCTGTTAATAACTGTTTTACATGCACAAATTATGGAAATCATCTTTGGAACACTTATATGAGATCATTTTTATCTATGAATCATATTTGATTTAAGTTAAGGGAAAATTACTGTTTTCATGGTAACCCTTGGAATATCTATACATGAACCATGTGTGTATTGAAATTTGTTTTAAATGATCATAATTATTGCATTTATATGTTGATCATTGTATATGCTTCAATTGTTCTATCATTACACCATGGATATGCCTCATCATGATCATTATGTTTCATTGGTTTGTCTAAAATAATTTTTGATTCATATATACAAACCATGAATGGATATTATTCTTGATCATTGTGATTCAGATAAATTGAAAATACCATTAGCATAAAAGCATCTTGACATAATAAACAATGATTGTGGACATAGCTTGTGATAAAATAATGATGTTGCTATGACAAGCCAAACGGTGCCTCTTAGAACAAAAATATTAATGTTTTTATCTATTTGTTTGTTCTAAGAAATCAAAAGCAAAAATCTTGACTTTAAGATATTAATCTTGCTTTCAAAATATATGTCTCTAAAGAATCTTATGATTAATATGAAAATAAGGGTATAAGAAGAAATGTGATTTAATATGTCCCCATAGCAAATCTTATGAAAACATCATTCACAATGAATGTAAAACATGCGTTCTAGAAAAATCAAGGACAATGACTTCACTATGATGCCCATATTAAGTCTTCATAATAGGTATATCTTAATATGCTTCAAATAGATATTTATTTAAAGCTATCTGCAGAAATTATACTTCACATATGAATGTTTAAATTGGAAATCTACAGAATTTGCCTCTTGGTTGAAATTAAAATTGACCAAGGGGCGCTATGGTCGTAGTCAAGGGCGACCTAAAATAAGCTTTGACAAAATGCTTATATTGACATCATTTTATTATACTTAATCTTAGTATACGTTTGATAAAGGTCAAAATCAAAATTTAAAATCATTTGTGACCTTAGAAGCCTTAAATTGTAAGATTAAGGGGGAGCTCATAAAAACAAATTTGATTATTTGATTAAGAAGCGTACAAAAAATATTGTAAACATCATTTGAAGCCTATTATGACCTTAGTATTTTTACTCTTGGTTATGAAGAAATCAACAAATTTCATAAAATGATATATCTTGTTCTTAAAGGAATTCTCTAGACAAATTAGGGGTTAACATCCCGTACATTTGGCTAGAGAAATTTTTATGTACTCTAAGATTACAGAATTCTCATTTCATTTTTAGGGCTTAACATCCCTTGTAAAATGGATGAGAAATCAATACACAAATGCCACGAACCTAAAAGGAACTCATATCATTTCAAGGCTTAACATACATTGCAAATGAGTGAGAAATAAATTATGGCTAAATTTAAACAATCATTGCTTTGCTTTAAACCCTTGTTTTCAAATTGAATATCTCTTTAAGGGGGAGCATAGCATAAAATTAAGGGGGAGAAATAAAATCTATTATATTGGATATCTTTTTGAAATGACAAAGGGGGAGAAATAATATAAAATCAAAAACATAAAATAAAAATATGAGTTTCATAATATCTCGGCCAACATCCACTTGTAAAACAAGAATGGCTACAAAAGGTAATCTTCAGGTATGAAACTCACATGATGTATATTTCCTTATTTTATATTTAGGAAATGTTTGTCATCTTCAAAAAGGGGGAGATTGTTGGCTAAATTGACATTGGCATAATCCCTTTTGTTTTGATAATGACAAACATTTCATTCTTGTGGCTTTAACGTGCTATTTGAGTATTTCAGGAACAAGCATATAAGGTGGTGGATAACAAAGACTTGGAAGAAACAATTTGATAAAATCGCTTTATTTTCATGATTGTAATCAAATGTAAATGCTTGTACAAGTATAAAATGTACAAGTAATTAGATATCATGTAAATCAAGCATTTAGATCTTCCCTATCCACTCACAACACTTAGATAGGCCATTCCCCAAGATAGTATCACAATTGCACATTGATAAACACACTTAGTAAATGAATACATTGAGTCAGTAATATTCTCGGTCGACAAATCGTCGATCGAGAAAATATCGATCGACAAATCTTCGATCGACAAACTCTCGGTCGACAAAATCTTCGATCGAGAATAGACCCTACTAGCCGTTAGACCCAGCAGACAAAGTGGTTGGGAGTTGGAAATGAACGTTGTAAACACTTGCTCCAGGAGGTCCCTCGGTTGACAAATCTTCGACCGAGAAGGACTCTCGGTCGACAAATTGTCGATCGAGAAAAGTTCTGTCTGCACTTTTCAGGGTCAATTAACTAGCCGTTGCAAATGCAATTAGTGGACACATAACGGCTAGTTGAGCACTAAGAACCCCCTAGAAAGTGTCTAGAATGTCCTTAAGCACTTGTAGGTCATTCCTATAAATAGGACATGCCTTAGGACACCTAACCTCACCTAAGCTACACGTGTGCTACACTTGAGATTGAATACTCATTGGCAATCTGTTTTGAGCAATAGAGCAATTCCTACATTGGCTATTCATTCCCATTGCTCCAACTTCGTGTCCTATAGGCTAGTATCTCCTATCCACAACACTTACACTTCTACATACATTGGTTAGGAGATCAAAACGCTTGATATAGGAAATCAAGCCTTGAGCTACAAGTGGGTTGGAGGTTGCGGATTGGAGAAGGTTCTTCTCGGAGGAGAAGGTGGACTTCAAGCTACTTCAAGAAGGCTATCGCAACGGGAAGCTACTTCAAGAAGGTTATTGCAACGGGAAGCTACTTCAGGAGGAAGGCTGCTTCAAGGTTGGTGCAATTGCTTCTAGGTGAAGGCTGCTTCAAGGTTGGTGCGATTACTTCGAGGTGAAGGCTGCTTGAAGGGTTTAGGGAGAGAATTGTAATTTTATGTAAAGTCCTTGCGAGGTAATAAAATTAAATTCTTTCCAAATCCCGGTTGGGTAAGCAACCAGGTAGTGGACTGACTGCCTTAGTATTTGCTAAGGTAGGAACCACTCTAAATCCTTGTCCCCTTGTCCAATATCTTTGTGATTGGTTGTTTGAGTTAAATAATTGTTAAAATTGTTTTAAAACTCTATTCACCCCCCCTCTAGTGTTTTTCATAACCGCATTAGGCGGGGTATAAGTGGAAAGTGTCTGAGCACTTTGATAGGTATTCTCTTGGGTTTTTTTGCAAGCTCCTCATCATCATCTGGGATTGTAATTGGTTTCCATCTTGATGCTCCACATGTATCACAGACGTCTTTATCAACATAATCCTTCCAAAACAACATGCAACCATTTGGACAAACATGAATCTTCACATAATCTAAGCCCAACCCCGTAATCGTCTTTTTTAGCTCATAAAATGAATTAGGTAATTGTTCTCCTTTTGGTAGCATCTTTTTAAAGAACGTAAGAAACATAGATGATGCTTTCTTACTCAAGCCATTAAGACAAACCAGGTGATAGAATTCTAGGATGCAAGAAAGTTTGCTATATTTCTTACACCCTGGATATAATTCTGTCTCAGAATCCTTTAACAAGATATAAAAATTTTCAGTATTGAAATGTTGATCACTAGATGTCTCCACCCCTTCTGTATTTCCATCTTCACTGAAACTCGAAAAAGTATCATGCAACATATCTTGTAAATTTTCAGCATTAAGGAAATCTCCCTGATCAGTAGGAGCATCCATTTGAACATCGACATCTTCACCATGAAAAGCCCAAGAAATATAGCTTGTTAAGAAGCCATTCCACAGTAGATGGCTCAATGCAGTCTTTCTAGTGACCTGGTATACATTAGCACACTTTCTACATGGGCATACAATCTTGTCTCCAATCGATGAATGTTCAAAAGCAAAATCCAAAAATTTTGATACTCCACATAAGTATTCACTGCTCGTTCGGTCATCCTCTGCTATTTAAGACTTATCCATTCTATAAAGAACATTTATAATGAAATTTATCAGTAATTTGTAACATAATAGGATATGCATATTTCTTTTTGTTGTTTGGTTTTGAATGTGTCATTAGATAGGATGGATTTGTTAATTTGGAACATTCATGGGAACACACACTTCAGTTATAAGCATTCATGTAGCAACTTTCAGTTCCATTCATTAATCTCTTTTTACATCCACACACATGGGTGTACCCTAAACAATAACTAAACAAAGGGGTTGGTGTACCCCTAAACATGCGCATAATTAAAATAACTATTAATAAAGACAAGTCTAGATAGATAGACAACTAAATACTACACCAACATGGTCCCGCATCAGTAACTTTGAGGACTTATCATTGTGGCGATCTTCTCCTGAAGTTCAGAAAAGAAAGCAGCTATGAGGATTGATTACTTTCAGACAAAAATTGTAACCACAATTTTTTTGTCTTGACAATTATATTTGTTAATTGGACCTACCGTGGCCTTTTTGATGATTGTGCTGTGTCGCGGAGCTCCTCACTGTATTTAGACAAATCTGAACTGACAGGGGCCTCATAATCATATTCGTCCGAGCTGATATCCTCCATCGTGCGCTCATACCGCCATAGATGATCGGGGGTCTCGCAGTTGATGTTGGTTATCCAAACTTTGATGGTATTATGGCCAACTGGACGGAGAAAAAGCCTATCGCTACGGACCACTAGAATCTTTCTAATCCAATCATGCCAACCGGATTTTGATACAAGATTTCCCGCCAAATCATACTCAGCCTCGATAACATGTGAATAATTGCCAAAATTTAGGGTCACTTCACCAGGCCTGTAGTGTCTTCCTTTTAGAAAATGCCAATGTTTGGGTACAGCTAGTTGGTTTAAGGAACGATCATCTAGGATGATGTCCAATTGTTCTTCAATAGGGAACGTTAACATTGGCATAGAGGCCCAGTTCATAGTGACTATTGTGGGTGGACAGAGACTGCATAACATTAGTATTAACAAAGTGTAAGTACATATAACGATGTTATATATTTTCAGAAAAAGTTGTATAACATCAGTTAACCTTTTATTGCTTGTCATAACCAACTTTATTGTGGTAGACATGATAGCTTGAAAATAAATCTAATAGAGGAGATCATGTCCTATATAGATGCTATATCTTTGCAATTGGTCCAATGCTCACTAATCCTTCTTTGAGATTTTCAATGAAGTAACTAGTATTTTCTATAATTTGATGTATCTTGGTATTCCATACAATGAGGTGACATTTATTATCTATTTGTTGAATCAACACTCATATTTTAGATTATCAAAGAGGTTAATGGTGTCTGGCTTATTTTGTATAGGTGTGAGACCTATTTAATTTGGAGTATCGATGCACTACTATAGAAGGTGTGAGACCTATTTAAAGAGGTTATTGGTGTCTTTCCAAAATTTTACTACAGTCTTGTACTTCTATGTTTATCAAAACACTACTACAAGATATCTTATCATCTTATTATTTTCATAGTACCACAAATTTTATGACAAGAAGGATTCATCTAAAAATTGTAAATTTTCTAAATGTGTTATGTGAGGTTATTATTCTCTAACCTATATGTAAATGGGATAGATTCCTGCCACTTTAGTTTTATGAGTACATGACACTATGTTTGAAATATTTTTTAAAAGGATAAAAGAACATACTTATAATAAGGACCCAGGCACATTCTAATCATTTTGAACTGAATCAGAAAATGAATAGGAGCCTGGGTCCTATCCGCCAGTACCAAAGGAGAATTTGTAAACCTCAAATCCACCAACATGGTTTCCAAACCTACAACCTCAGCTTCTACAAGCTCACCTACTAGAAACCTTAAGAACATATACAACCAGAAAGTATCAATGATTGCATGTATCAATGACTGCAAAGTCTATCATGCAGCTTGCTTGGCACATTAAAGAGAGACATGTTCAGTTGTATTGGCCCAAGTGGAAAGCAAACCGTATTAGGGATAGGTCTAAATCTGACTCACAAGCACTATTTGGCAAAGGAGAGAAGCCCATCAATGCCTAGTATGACTCTGTGCCCTACAACTTTGTGCACAGATAAATTGGTTGTACACTACAACTTTGTGCACAGCTTAGACCAAATAGCTACCAAACTACATCTAATATTATCAAAGATCATCTCTTTAAGTTGTTTATTCTTCTATATAGGTTATAAGTGTTATTACCCTAAAATAAACATATTTATGATTTGGCTAATGTTGCACTTTATTAGTATGAAATGTACTTATCTCAACTTGAGCCATCAAATCCAGAATATAATGTTGTACAAAGAGATTTCCATGAACCCACAAAGTTCACTTTTCCTACCTCATCTAAAGAATGAGTTAAAGTATCCCACCAAAGATCATAGTGCCTCCTCCTCACAATGAAAAGTCTGCCTGAACTTATAACATATATGGTACATATTTGTGTCATTAAATATCATAATATTGAACATTTGTCTTACTTATCAATCAATAATGCATTATCAAATGTGTGCCTTATATATGTTTCACAACTAAAGCTTAGCATAGCCTTAAGAAATCAATTTCTACTGAATTTTTTATGTTTCAGCCATGAAAAAATTCAACTTGATGGTTTTAAGTCTGTGGTCCTTCCAAAAGTGATGTATGTTGAGCATCTTTTCATCAAAATTCTGCTTGAACCTGAATGGTCACATGTAATGCACCTGGTATTACTACTAATTTTGTTCATTTTTGAGTCAAGTATTTGCTTGCAAACTACAAAAAAATATTCGAAGCAACATTTTGATTTTTACTATAAATATAATGGATTTTTTTGAGTCTGTGCTTTGCTATCGCCTAGCTTATTATCTAATTCCAGTTTCTACTAGCAGAATCTACTGGATGCAGCTTTACATATAAGAACTCTAATACAAAATGACATATTATTCCATTTTTTCATGTTTCAATTAACATGACATTGGATGTTCAACACTTAGAGAGATAAAATCTAACTAATATGTATGTGTTGCTCTCCCTAAATGCATCTGTTGTAGGTCAAGTCTTCATGGTTGATACTAACATGGGAATATTTGATCTTGGCCTTACATAGGCGTCAGCAACAACTATTTACAAATCCCACTGATTTCTCAGCAATCCAACCTACCAAAAAACTTTGAAAATACAGATATCATATGTTGATCTAGTCAAACTTCCTATTGGTGATGTCGAACCATTATTGACAACTTGGTCGGAAGTCTAGCCGGAAGCCTGGCCGACAACTTGAAAATGCAGATATCATTTTTACTATGGCCGAGAAGCCTGGCTGGAAGTCTAGCTTCATGGCATGAACCTAGTTTATGTAGATATATGGGGTGGATCGAACACCCTAACGAGATAAGGGAGTTGTAGAATAGGGTGTGGTGATGGTTACCTGAAGAGATTGATTAGAGTACTCCCACAATCAAGCTCGCCGACGCCAGAGGGGTAGATTGAGTCTTGCTTCGACTTGGCTCGGTCCAAAATAGCAGAGGAGGAAGAACGAATGAGTATGCTTCGATCGGTTGGGACTCACCGGCGGGCGCCGGCAACTTGGAAAACTGTGACCGAGAACTTGGCACTCTGCGGCCGGCAGGTTGGCACGCTGGAGCCGGAAACTGGCACACAGACGCAAGACGCGATCCACCAAGCACTAGAGCACGATCTCCTCCACGTGCTAGCTGGAGAGGGAGGAAGTCGCGCAAGGAGAGAGTGGCAGATGGATATCGTCGGGCTGAATTAGGGAGAGAGCGGGATATCGTAGCGATTTGCAGCGCGATTCGTAAAATTTGGAGCGGGAAAGTCAATATTGCGTTAGCAAATTACTTTCTAATTTGGGTATGGAAATGTAGGATTGCCACTAATTAAAAAATACAAATGCCTTTAATGTTAAGTCCTTTTTAGAAACTCTATAATAGGTGGTTTAGAGGCATTTTAATAAAAAATGCATGTATATTAGAAAGATAGTGGCTTTTTTATAAATTCCACTAGAATAAATGCCACTAATGGGCAATTTTGCTGTAGTGTGGATCTTTTAGGGAGACAGAAAGATTCTTCCAACTTGTCTTGTGTAAGCTATGCTAGCTGAGAAGTTGATGAGATAGGGATGATTTGCATTCTTGGCACATGTGGTAGATACCACAATGGAGAGCCCTAATCTTCTTGAGGTTCCAATAGTTAGGGAGTTTGAAGATGTATTTCCTGAAGAACTTCCAAGAGTTCCACTGCCCCGAGAGATTGATTTTGAGATTAATCTAATTCCGGGCACACAACCAATAGCACAAACACCGTATAGAATGGTACCTGTTGAAATGGCAGAGCTCAAGAAACAACTGCAGGAGTTGCTTGAAAAGGGTTTTATCCAACCGAGTACTTCGCCATGGGGTGCTCCGGTCCTCTTTGTAAAGAAGAAAGATGGGTCTATGCGATTGTGCATCGACTATAGATAGTTGAATAAAGTAACTATAAAGAACAAGTATCCTCTACCAAGGATAGATGACATGTTTGATCAGTTGCGTGGTGCAACTATCGTTTCTAAGATAGATTTGAGGTCAAGATACCATCAGTTGCATATTAAGGAAAGTGACATACCTAAGTCTGCCTTTAGGACAAGGTATGGTCACTATGAATTCATAGTTATGTCATTTGGACTAACTAATGCACCAGCTGCATTCATGGAACTCATGAATAGAATCTTCCGACCTTTTCTTGATCAGTGCGTAGTAGTCTTCATAGATGATATCTTGATATACAGTAGAGATGCTCAACAGCATGAGTAGCACCTCCGTCAGGCTTTGACTTTTTTAAGACAGCATAAATTGTATGCTAAGTTTAGCAAGTGTGAGTTCTGGTTACCAGAAGTTTCTTTTCTTGGACACGTAATATCTGCCTCAGATATTCATGTTGATCCTAAGAAAGTAGAATCTGTCCTACAATGGGAACAACCAAAGACACTGAAGGAGATACACAGTTTCCTAGGATTGGCATGCTATTACAGGAGGTTCATTAAGAACTTCAGTTCAATAGCTTTACCCCTAACCAAGTTGACCAGGAAAGATATTCCTTTTGTCTGGAATGACAAGTGTCAACATTCTTTCTGGTTGCTGAAAGAAAGGTTAACCAGTGCACCTGTGTTAGTGCTACCTGAGCAAGGAAAGGGGTACATAGTCTTCTATGATGCATCTAAGAACGGACTAGGATGTGTGTTGATGCAGGATAAACAAGTGATTTCTTTTGCTTCTCGGTAGCTCAAGAAACACGAGGAGAATTATCCAACACACGATCTAGAGATAGATACTGTAGTCCATGCCTTGAAAATTTTGAGATATTATCTCTATGGAGAGACATTCCATATTTTCACAGACCATAAGAATTTAAAATATATCTTCTCACAACATGAGCTGAACATGAGGCAATGCCGCTGGATGGAGTTAATCAAGGACTACGATTGTACAATTGATTATCATCCAGGGAAGGCCAATGTGATTGTTGATGCTTTAAGAAGAAAATCAGCAACACCAGCCTTAGATAAAGCACAGTTAAACTCCTTAGTGTGCTCTAAGAGAGATATGCTTATCTCTTTAAGGCAAGATAATGTACAACTTAAGGTATCATTGTTATCTGAGTTGTTAGCTGAGATGCAAGTGAAACCTACTCTGAGACAGCAGATTAAAGAAGCACAGCAGGCTGATGTTATGATTCAACAGATCAGGTCAGAGTATGGTAGTGAGAAACGAGATGGTTTCCATGATTTAGATGATCAGGTTGCCTGTTATCATGGTAGGATGATAGTACCTGATGTCGATAACTTAAGAAAGTTAGTCCTGGAAGAAGCTCATTCTTCGATGTATGCTATGCATCCAGGAAGCACCAAGATGTATCATAACTTGAAAGATATGTATTGGTGGCCTGGTTTGAAGAAGGATGTTGTTGAGTTTGTTATGTGGTGTCTAGTGTGTCAGCAAGTTAAAGCTGAACATCAAAAGCCTAAAGAAACAATGCAACCTCTACCTATACCACAGTGGAAATGGGATCATGTGACCATGGACTTTGTGGTTGGTTTTCCTAGAATAGCCAAAAGTCATGATTCCATTTGGGTGATAGTTGATAGGTTGACTAAGACAGTACATTTCATTCCTGTCAAAACAACCTACACCACTGAGAAGCTTGCACAGATATACATAGATGAGATAGTGTGTTTGCATGGGGTTCCAGCTACTATCGTTTCTGATAGAGGCCCCCAGTTTACAAGTCATTTTTGGGAGCGACTCCATAAAGCTTTGGGTACACAATTAAGGTTTAGTACAACCTTTCACCCCCAGACAAATGGACTGTCTGAGAGGACTATACAAACTTTGGAGGACTTGCTTAGGGCATGTGTCCTTCAGTTTGTAGGAAGTTGGGATCTACACCTGAGCTTGATAGAATTTGCTTATAATAATAGCTATCAGCACAGTATTGAGATGGCACCATATGAGCCATTATATGGTAGACATTGTAGATCTCCCTTATGTTGGTATGAAACAGGAGAGTACTAACTTTTGGGTCCTGAGCTAGTACAACAAACGATTGAGAAGATTAAAGTAATACAACAACAATTGAAAGCTGCCCAGGACAGACAGAAATCTTATGCTAATAAGCGTCGTAGACCCTTAGAATTCCAAGTTGGAGACATAGTGTACCTTAAGGTCTCACCTTGGAAAGGTATCCTTAGATTTGGAAGGAAGGGCAAGTTAGCTCCTAGATTTATGGGTCCTTATCCAATCATTGAGAGGATGGGAAAGGTAGCCTATAAGCTAGAGTTACTGACCGGCCTAAATCGCGCGTCCTAAAATTGGAGGCGCATTTGAGGTAGTCGAGCCTTCACATTTATAACCCGAATCCTTCTAGGCCCCCGCAACTTTGTTTACGGGGTCGAAGTAGTCATACGGGGTCGAACACAGGGACAAGGTGGGTCGTGTTGACGACTCTGAATCGACATCTACACTCCGGTGGGTATAAAGAGATATTAAAGTTCCCCGAAGGGGAACAACAAGCTGTCACGATTAAATCAAAGAAAACTATCTCCAACTGGAGTTACAAGAAAGATTAAGATTTTGTCATTTAGCAGTTTTTAGGAATTTTCATGCAACAGAAAATAGAAAGATAAACTGCAGTATAAGGCGTAATGCAAGGGATAAGACTTCAGTAAGACAAGCGGTAGCAGTAACACCCTGCACCCCTCCTCTCAGAGCGGGTGCCTCTAACCAAGCTTCAACACCCCTCTCAAGGTTTCTGGGCTCAAGTTAGAGTGGAATGATACTAAAACAACTCCGTTCCGGGAACTCTCGTACTCCAGAACCGGACCAAACACTAGAGCCACAACCCAACTCTCGAAGTAGTTGCGACGGGAAAGACGATTCAGTAGCTAAGCGAAACGCGATCCAAAACATGCAAGCTAGAGTTCAGATATCCAACACAGCAGTTACCCAATCATAAGGCACCAAGCATTAAACAAATAGCAATTAAGCATTTCTATTTCCATAAGCAATAAGGGTCTTAATACAATGCATAAGCTAAGAATTTAAATAATAGAATTAAAGATAGATGTCGCCTTCTTGATGTAGAAGAACGACAGACTACTGTAGCTCTCCTGCCCGATACCGGTCAGGAGCCGAGCCCGATACGGTAGTGTCGGGCGGCACCCCCTCTCGGGAAGCGCCGACTGACGACTGACTGTATCGCTCAAGGACCCTGGCCGATACGCTCATGTCGGGCGGCGCACCCTCTCGGGCGGCACGCATGACGGGCGGAGCGTATCGGGTTCGATATCGTGTCGGGCAAAGAGCTACAAGTCTACTGTCAGGCACTCATGTCGCTCATCTTCGCTGGCCGATATCGTCCCGCAGTGTCGCCCGGGACAACACTAAGTGAACCATCCCTTCCCTCTCGGGATGAGGGAAAGCTCACCTAGTGTCACCCGGTACAAGCACTGGGGCGCGATACTCTTGCTCTCACAGATTCCTTCGATGGTGGCTCCCGAACTTCCGAACTGTCTTGTCCGAATTCTCTTCCGACTCTCTCGACTTGTCCGACCTATCCGACCTATCTTTTCGGCTTCCTGTAGCTGCTATTTATAGGCGGTGGTTGAAGGAGTTATGGTGCTGGAAACGCCACGTAGCTCCCTTATACGCCGGTCGATGGATGTGGATGGCCGATACAGGTATGTCTCGGCGCGAGGCGCTGGCTATCGGTCAGTGGCTGGCGGCACGCCTGCCGGTGGGTGGCTGTGTCGCCTGACGAGTTTGGTTGTCGATGCGGCTTTGGCTCCCTGTCGGGTAGACGGTATGTCGGCCGACACGTCCTTCTTGCGCAACGCCCTTCTCCGCCGATCATTCTCGTGTCGCCCAGCCCCTGTCGGGCTGGGTTGTATCGGGCGTCAGGAAGGTCGAGACGGGCTTAGACTTATTGTGGGCCGGAATCGGCCTTATTGCACAAAAACGAGGAAAACTCTGTAGAAGATAGGAAAAATTGGAATAAGAGCGTTGCTTGGCCAATTATTGCAAAAATGCTAATAAAATAGAGGAAAATAGCAGAAAAGAGTAGTTTTGATAACAGAATAAAGGGCAAAAACGTCACAAAATTTGGTGTTATCAACTCCCCCAAACTTAGCTTTTTGATTGTCCTCAATCAATATTTAAACTAAACTTTGTGTTGCTTCTTCTTGCACAACAAAACTTTAAGGCTAAAGGGTAGCACAAGATTTGCGATGTCTTGGAGGTAATGCTATCTTAATGCGAACAAAAGACCTTGCCCTACTTGCCTTATTATTTAAGTAAAATTTTTCTTCTCCACAGCTTCAGCGAGACTTTGGTGTATGATTCCGAAGTTAGCTTCCACACCAAACAACTTTATTTTAGGGGCAGAAAGTTGTGTATATGGTAGGCTAAGGCTTTTTGGGTTTTTCTTCTTGTTTCCCATCAGTCCATCCAGGTAAGGGTCCGTTAACGGGCAAGTGGTCCCTGCAGTCCAAGCCAGTTGGCTTTAGAGCAGTGATTTCACATCCTATGTACCACTGCCCCGGATCTACCATGCCTAAAGATGGGTACTTTTGGAAAACGAGTGTGTATATATATATATTTTCTTTTCTTTTATTGGGCACAACTCTCATACTTTTATTCACGCTCATAAGGCTTCTTTCTCTTTTTGGGATTTTTGCTGGGTAAGGGAAAACAAAAGAGATATCTGCTGTTTGGGCAGCTTTTTCCTTCTCCATACTCGTCTCTTAACTGTTTGTGAGATTATTATTTTTCGAAAATTTTTGGATGGCAAGGCACAATCTTTTGTTTGTTTGAGACAGCATTATCAGAAAGATATGACAGAACTTGTAACTCGTTAAATATACAGAAAGTAAACTTTGCAAGAAGTCACAACAGGTTTTTATTATTATTATAGCAACTTTATACATATATAAGTATAGGGAATCATAAGCAAAAATTTTCAAAGTTTTCAAGACTTTTAGCAAGAAGGAAAAAGGTTGTGTAAGAAGTTATATGTACACTAAAAAGGTTATATGTACACTAATTGAATTGGATAGGACGAGGGGGATCAAAGGAGAAAAGTTTTGTACCTCCCTCACTAGTACATGGTACCCCCCCAAACTTACTCCACACTCTGACCCAGAGTTGTGAAGTAGATGAGGTAAGGAAATGTTAATCAGTGAGGGTTAGATGATCAGCGCGCCTGGGCTAGATAAGAGCTCCCACAAATATTCTCCTCTTTTGCTGTGATAGTCGATGTGGAGGAGCTGATCAGGCGTTGCCTCGTTTGCCATCCATTCCAGGACGAAGATGCCGCAGTCGTTGGATAGTTGAATTTGCTGCGGGCTGCGGTGGCAGAACTGGAGTTCATGCCAGCTTCTTGCTTGCATTCCCAGGAATGGTTGTATCATCTCTACTATATCGATATAGTACTTTCGTACTAATCGTTTGAGAGATGTCAGCGCTGTCGATGTACAAGGCACTGGATGGTCTTTGTTGCTGTCTGAGCTGTTGTAGAAAATCCCTACTCGTTGTTGGGTGTACACCGCTAAGAGCGTCCAGTGGTTGTTGTGCAGGATGGGAAGGAGAATGGTATCTGGGACTCTGCATTCCAACTCTGCTAGGAAAGCTTCCTTCGCCCCTTGCTCATCGGCTAGGCAAATGTCGTTGAACAACATTGGATCTGCTATGCATGCGTGTTCAGACTTGTTTCGTAGTATCTGGATGTAGGCGACCGCCACAGATAACGCCAGACATCCTCCCTCTTTTACCATGTCCCTTAAGTCGTCAATCGGGACTATGGAATCTCCTGCCGAGTAGGCTACGTCTGTCGGGGTGGAGTCAGCCAACTTCATGTGGATTTGGTTGACATTTTCCTGCGTGAGGGTAGCGCATGAGAAACGGTCGAAGTTGTGGATAGACTCCTCCTGGTTCTGGGGCGAGGCTTGTTCGTCGTGTCTGAAAACTTGTCGCAAGATGTTTATCTGTTTGCCTGCCCCACATATGTGCGTCTCTGCTTCTGCTTCTTTTTCAGGAGGGCTGCTGTGTTGAGATGACTCCTCTTCTTGTTCACTATCCAGCAGCTCTTCTGGTATCCCCACGTCTCAGAAGTAGCGCTTGTCCTTTATCAGCAGCAATGCATATTTGCTTCTGAGACTGTAGAAGTTATTACTCTGGAGTTGCTTGAAGTATCCAAAGATATGTATCATCTCCATGGCTCTGAGGACTATGAATGTGCTATTTCCACTTCCCTCCTCTTCTTGGACTGGGAAGTCCCTTAGTGAGTAGAAATTCCAGACGCCGCTGTGGCGCTGGACTCCATACTTGATGACCTGGTGGAGACGTAGCGGAAGCAGTCTTAGCCTTACGTCCTTTGGGTGTAGGAACGTACTTCCTGTGTGCGGGACCTCTTTGCTGCAGCAGCAGTGCAGTTGGACATCATGATTTCGGAGGTTGGCAATGCACAGGAACCAGTTGTTTCTGTGTTTGTAAGGGGCCAGCACCAGTTTCGGATTGTGCACTTCAATGTAATCCAACATACTTTCTACCTGCGTAGAATTGTACAACCCCATCATTAGTCTTCTTGCTAGGGCCGGGGTGGCAGCGTAAACTGTATGTTGGCCTTTCTTCTTGTCGACGCTTTCTATAATGGCCCCTTGTAGTACTCTGAACAACCTCTTCCCTACGACGGCCTTGGCGCGGAAGATGTTTCTCAGAGTTCCCCGCTGCACTGAAAAATAACCGTCGCTCCAAGGTACCTCTTCCTCGTCGGCTTGCGATCTCAGGACCATGTTGAGTAGTTTCTGGTCTCTGATCGTTAGATACCCTATGACCCTTCTGTCAAAGTCAGTCATTTCGAAGGAAGGTATCTCTGTCGGTGCGGAGAAATCGGTGAGGTCAGCCTTTGAACTCCTTCCTCTGGGGAGGTTTCTTTCGTTTGCAGTGCAGATGTCCCCCCTTCTCCCTCAGATTCATCAGAAGAGCCCTCCCCGACGCTGATATCTTCGTCGTTATCCTCAGCTTCGTCAAAGGGGGCTGAGGGAGCAGCCTCGTTCAGGTCAAAAGGGCTTCCTTGTCTGGCTGGAGCTTCATAGCCTTGCCCTTGTGATGAATTTCGTCCGGTTGCTGATGAAGATCTGCCGGAGGAGGAGGTGGATGATGACGATCCTGACGACGCTCTTGACGACGAGGATTGAGAGCCCGGACCAGGAGGCGACGGCGATCTTCTCGGCTGCCTTGGGCGTGGATGGTCGTCCTCCCTGTTCAGCCTCCCCTCGATCTCGCTAAGGCGCTGCAGAACTTGTTGTAGCGCGGCATTCACTGCCTCTAGCCGTCCAGGTAGGCTAGCCAAAGCCAGCAGCTCTCGTTCCTGGCTATCCAGCCTTTGTTCGAAAAATGACAACTTGCGGGTTAGGGAAAGAAATGTATTAGAATGGTTTTTTATTACATCCCGCAAGAAATCGAGTTCTTGTCCCAGCATCATTCCGAGCGAAGGAGGGTTTTCCGCTTGTCTCCCGTTCGACCTCGAAATGCTCCTCTCGCGCGATGGTCTGCCTGACGAGGCAGAACCTACTTCTATCGTCCGCGCGGCTGATGCTTCTGGGCGAGGTGTCGGTGCTGCCCCGCCCTCTTGTTGTATCAGAGGAGACCGTGTTGTGGGGGACGGATTCTGCCCCATATCGACGTTGTCGAAGATCTCCTCAACAACTGCTACAGGTGACTTTGGTGATGGTGTCGACGTCACCTGTGCTCCTTCGAGCTCCATTTGTAGGATGTCGGCGAATAGCTCATTGCTGACATCTGGTTGTACTTCATCAATTGCCCCTAAGGGCGCAGCAGAAACTACGGGGACTACAGCCGTCTCTCTCGCTGCAGTTCCAGTTCTTGTCTCGGTGACCTCCACGATCGCCGGTTCTTCTCTTGCCACCACTGGCCTTGTTGTTGTGGCTGTCGTTGGTGGCTCCGAGGCAGTGAGCCGCTCGGCAGGAGCTGTTGAAGATACGTCCTGCCGAGTACCCAGCGGGATGGGCCCTCTGGTGATTCCCCATTCTTGGCTTCTTGGGGGCAGAGCGCAGCTTGCGCCTGCTGCCACAGCCTCGATCTCGGCTGTGGTGAAGACTAGGTTTTCTGCGTCGTAGGCGGCGCAACGAGGAAGCGGGAGAAGGATCTTCGTCCTTGCGAACTTGTAGAAGTAACTCCGCCCCTCCTTCTTTATTATACCCGACCTCATGAGGTACTTGAGGTCGATCAACTCATCCCCTCTTGTTCTTGAGAGGCTGCGCGGCTCGCGCGGGTATCCTAACCCCACCGCGATTAGGTTCACGATGCCACCCATGCAATATTCCTTGGTGGCATCCTTTATTGGGTGCAGCCTGTTCAGCAAGAAGCGCCCCAGGTTGATAGTACGGCCCTCCATCATGTGCCACATGACGTGGAGTTCCTCGGAGTAAATGTTGCTGAACTCGTTCTTGCTGAAGAGGAGGCACGCCACCAGCTTGTGCATTATCCTCCAGAAGCATGAGTGAACTGCCGCCACCTTGCTCCTGGGTTTGAAAGATGACTCCCCAGTTAGCTTTTCCCAGATATCTACGGGGTTGAACCCATCTCCTTCGGTGATCCTTGCACCGTTATCTAGTCTCCCTCTCTCCTCTTCACTGGAGGAGAAAATCTGGTTGAGCAGCTTCTCTGAAATGACGTGCTCTGTATTGTAAAGCCGCCCCTGGAGTCTGTCTTCTCCGCCATACTTTCTGGCTTCAGCAGGTGTATTCTTTACTCAGTGAAGGGACGCCATGAACTCCTTCGTGAGCTCGGTGTAGGAGGCGGATAGGTTGAGGCAGATTTGCCTCAGACCTGCTGCGGCAAGCACGTTCTCCATTCTCTCAAAGATGCCCAACTGCACGAAGGACGACTGGTGGCAGAACCTGCTTGGCCTGTAGAGCTTGGCCCCTAGCTCAGCATATCTGCATCCATGCTCCTCATCCCTTGGCACGAACCTTCCTGGTGTGTGATCCAGTGGTTCTTCTGTTGGGGCGGGTGTTGTAGCTGGAGCGGCCACTTCTTCAGTTCTCACCCTCTTTTTAGTCGTTGAGGGCCCAGCGACCTTGGGATTCGGGCGTTTCTGCCCGATCGTTGCCATCTCTGCCTCTGGCTCGGTGATGATTCTCCTTCCTTGCTCATCAACGCATATGACGGGTTGCTTTGTGCGTGCCATCCCTATTATCAATTCAAATGTACTTTTGTTATCATTGGGTAAATTAATAAAGGGAGAGACACCCGACACGACTGTATCGGGATTCAAGACAAAATCAGGAGAAGCTTGTTCGATACAACTGTGTCGGGCAATACGGTCAAAAGAAACTGAGCACCCGGTAGGGTCTTGAAAGAGCGCTGCCCGATACAAGAATAAACGGGCGATACGGTCACTGCCCGACACAGCTGTATCGGGCAGGCGCGAGAGAAGCGTGTCGCATGATAAGAGTATCGGGCGACAAGAAAATCAACATAAAATCCTCACCTGATACATCGTACGCGATAAAGGTCTGTATCGGGTATGCTCGGGCGATAGGGCTGTCACGCGATACCTTTGTTTTCCTTAAGGTTTTGCATGTCACGAGATCGGGAGAGGTCTCTGCGTGACACGGGAGCAGAGAGCAAGAAAAGTACTGCGCGATACGGTAGCTGAGAAAGGTAAAGTCCGGGAGCGCGACACGGTAAAGTTTTTGCCTTATATATAGCGGCCGGATGTCACGGTAAAACCATTCCCTCCCGAGACGGGCGCAATTTGTATGTCGGTTGGTGTGCCGCCCAGTCCGGTCTGGGAAAAAGGGTTACTAGACCAGACTTTGCCCGACCGATACAAGATTTTTCGGGACAAAACTCCGAGGTAAAACCCACTTAAAGAAAGAGGCGACAGGCGGGTAAAACATCATTGGCCTAAGGCTAAACCCGGCCTCAGATGGTATTTACCCATCCTGGAAAATAAAACTAAAGCGGTGGCCCTTAAAACAAAAGAGTCAGCATACGTGCGCATGCACTGACTCGGGCCTTATTACAGTCTATAATGTTTGTAATGTCTGTTTTTCCAAAAAGTAAATAACGTCCTATACTAGGGAAATAAAAGCACGGGCTTCCTCCTGAGGAGCGCTGCATTTTTCGTCTTCAGCTAGACGTCTTTGGCTTCTTTATCATACTTTATCACTTTGCTGGTTCAGTGTTGGACGGGATCTTCCCCGAAGGATTCTTCACAATCTCGGCGAGCTGTGCGAGCTGCTGATCGATTTGTCGCTGATGTATTTGCATATCTGCCAATTGGACTTGCAGTGAGTTCAAGACTCCCGAATTTGACAGCGCGCTTTGTGCTAACTGGTTATTGACGCTATCTTGCTTCTTGACAAAGTCAAATAGCTGGCCGATCACCTTAGATTGGCTTGCTCCCTTCTCATGTTCACGGGATGGGCCTTGGTATTTTCCTGCTACTTGGAAATTGCCTTTTACTGGTTGGAACTGGCTATTCTTGTTATACTGCCCGGATCCCCCTCTCTTCTCGAAAGGTTGCACTGGCCTGGCCGAGGTGTGCAGCTGATGCGAGTTTTCGGCTGCGTCCTTGTTGCCATAATGAAAACCAGGGTGGTCTGGTCTCTTGAAGTTCATGTAGGATACATTCTCGGTCCTTTCTTCTTCCGAGTCGGAGTCGCTGTCGGTGCCGGGTTTGGTGTAGACGCAGTTGTGTACCCCATGTCCTCCTTCACCGCAGGTAACACATTTCATGACTTTCTCAACTTGCTTCTTCCCCTTTCCGCCATGATCCTTCAGTTGTTTCACATCTGTTGCTATCCTTTGAATCTGAGAAGTAATGTTTTCCAGAGCCTTGGACCCAAGAGAGGTTCCTTCCCCTTCCTTCTTCACCTGCCCTCTATCGGATCTATCATAGTCAACATCGGCCTTCAATTCAGCCATGTTCCTAATGATCTTTTCGGACTTGCTTGGCTTTTTCCCTAAGAAGTCACTTCCTGCTGCCGCATTCAGCGATACCCTTTCATCGGGAGTTAGCCCATTGTAGAAGGTGGAGACCAGGAAGCCCTTCTTGAAATTGTGGTGAGGGCAGTCCCTCTGATATTCCAGATATCGTTCCCAGGCGTCGTGGAGGTTTTCATTTGGCTTTTGCGTGAAAGACGTGATTTTTAACTTGTTCCTCATCGTCTTCTCAGTGGGGTAAAACTTGTTTACAAATGCGTCAGCCAATTCTCCCCATCCATTCAACGCTTGGTGGGGTAGCCCAAGGTACCATGATAGAGCCTTATCCTCCAAAGAGAAGATGAAACCCTTGCAGTAAATAACCTCTTAGGGAACCCCTCGCATCTTTATGGTGTCGCAGATATTTTTGAAAGCATCAAGGTGATGGTAAGGGTTGTCACTCTTAGAACTCCCCCTGAAGCTTTTATTTTGAATCATGGAGATCACAGATGGCTTGAGCTCAAAGTTTGTCGCATTGAACCTTGGGATGATAACGGGGCACCTCGATCTATTGGCCTTTGTAGAAGCCAATTCTCTCAGAGTTTTCTCTTCTTCCTCCGAGTCGTCACTGTTGCTGGCGTCTCGGCGTCGCTCCCGGTTATCATGATTCCTCCTGTGTCTCCAACGACGTCTATGCTGATGATGCTGGTCCTCATGCCCTGGTGATTATGGATCTTCTTGCCGCTCATTATCACTATACCGGTCGTTGTCTTCCGGTGGAGGCGAAACTGGCCTCCCTCCTTGGCTTTCGTTTCCAGAAGGTGGCTCTACGTGAGGAGGCATGGTTGACAGTCTCGGTGTTCAGTAGATCAGAGTACCTGAAAACCGCATAAAAATCATGTTTAGAAAATTATAATTGGGGTAAAGAATAATGCTTAAAGTAAAAGAAAAAGAAAAAGAAAAAGAAAAAGAGGTGTTGTCAAGCCTATTTCTAATCTTGAGGCACGGGAGTGTAGTTAGTGGCTTCAGATTCGTCAACAGTTCCATTTGCCTTGTCCCCGACAACGGCGCCAGAAAGTTGACCGGCCTAAATCGCGCGTCCTAAAATTGGAGGCGCATTTGAGGTAGTCGAGCCTTCACATTTATAACCTGAATCCTTCTAGGCCCCCGCAACTTTGTTTACGGGGTCGAAGTAGTCATACGGGGTCGAACACAGGGACAAGGTGGGTCGTGTTGACGACTCTGAATCGACATCTACACTCCGGTGGGTATAAAGAGATATTAAAGTTCCCCGAAGGGGAACAACAAGCTGTCACGATTAAATAAAAGAAAACTATCTCCAACTGGAGTTACAAGAAAGATAAGATTTTGTCATTTAGCAGTTTTTAGGAATTTTCATGCAATAGAAAATAGAAAGATAAACTACAGTTTAAGGCGTAATGCAAGGGATAAGACTTCAGTAAGACAAGCGGTAGCAGTAACACCCTACACCCCTCCTCTCAGAGCGGGTGCCTATAACCAAGCTTCAACACCCCTCTCGAGGTTGCTGGGCTCAAGTTAGAGTGGAATGATACTAAAACAACTCCGTTCCGGGCACTCTCGGTAGTCCAGAACTGGACCAAACACTAGAGCCACAACCCAACTCTCAAAGTAGTTGCGACGAGAAAGACGATTCGGTAGCTAAGCGAAACGCGATCCAAAACATGCAAGCTAGAGTTCAGATATCCAACACAGCAGTTACCCAATCATAAGGCACCAAGCATTAAACAAATAGCAATTAAGCATTTCTATTTCCATAAGCAATAAGGGTCTTAATACAATGCATAAGCTAAGAATTTAAATAACAGAATTAAAGATAGATGTCGCCTTCTTGATGTAGAAGAACGACAGACTACTGTAGCTCTCCTGCCCGATACCGGTCAGGAGCCGAGCCCGATACGGCAGTGTCGGGCGGCACCCCCTCTCGGGCAGCGCCGACTGACGACTGACTGTATCGCTCAAGGACCCTGGCCGATACGCTCATGTCGGGCGGCGCACCCTCTTGGACGGCACGCATGATGGGCGGAGCGTATCGGGTTCGATATCGTGTCAGGCAAAGAGCTACGAGTCTACTGTCGGGCACTCGTGTCGCTCATCTTCGCAGGCCGATATCGGCCCGCAGTGTCGCCCGGGACAACACTAAGTGAACCATCCCTTCCCTCTCGGGATGAGGGAAAGCTCACCTAGTGTCGCCCAGCACAAGCACTGGGGCGCGATACTCTTGCTCTCACAGCTTCCTTCGAAGGTGGCTCCCGAACATCCGAACTGTCTTGTCCGAATTCTCTTCCGACTCTCTTGACTTGTCCGACCTATCCGACTTGTCTTTTCGGCTTCCTGTAGCTGCTATTTATAGGCGGCGGTTGAAGGAGTTATTGTGCTGGAAACGCCACGTAGCTCCCTTATACGCCGGTCGATGGATGTGGACGGCCGATACAGGTATGTCTCGGCGCGAGGCGCTGGCTATCGGTCACGTGGCTGGCGGCACGCCTGCCGGTGGGTGGCTGTGTCGCCTGACGAGTTTGGTCGTCGATGCGGCTTTGGCTCCCTGTCGGGTAGTCGGTATGTCGGCCGACACGTCCTTCTTGCGCAGCGCCCTTCTCCACCGATCATTCTCGTGTCTCCCAGCCCCTGTCGGGCTGGGTTGTATCGGGCGTCAGGAAGGTCGAGACGGGCTTAGACTTATTGTGGGCCGGAATCGGCCTTATTGCACAAAAATGAGGAAAACTCTGTAGAAGATAGGAAAAATTGGAATAAGAGCGTTGCTTGGCCAATTATTGCGAAAATGCTAATAAAATAGAGGAAAATAGCAGAAAAGGGTAGTTTTGATAACGGAATAAAGGGCAAAAACGTCACAAAATTTGGTGTTATCAGTTACCACTTGAGTTGCATAGATTGCACCCAGTGTTTCACATCTCCATGTTGAGAAAGTGTCATCCTGACGCATAAGTAGTTCTGCAACCTATGGAGGTAGAACTAAATGATGATATATCTTATGTTGAAGGACATGTGTTGGTTTTTGACAGAAGAATTAAAAAGCTAAAAAAGAAAGACATTTGTCTTGTAAAAGTCCTCTGGAATCACCGTGGCGTTGAATAAGTTACATGGTAACTAGAAGAAGAGATGAGGAGGAAATACCCTACTATTTTCTCTTAATGTTTTCGTTGATGATTTCGGGGACGAAATCCTTGTAAGGGGTGGATAACTTATAACATCCCCGACCTGTGTTATGCTTTAACCCTAGGTGTTTTGCTTAATAAAGTTGATTAGATGCTTGCTATTATCTTTTGAAAAGTAATTAAGGCTCAAGAGGAACTTATATTTCAATTTTAGTCCCTTTTGAACAATATTGAAAACAATGTTTTGATTGTTGTGGACTAAAGTGCAATTTACCCAAGTTGAGGGGTTAATTTGCAAATGTTACATGATAATATGTTCCTCATGTGTTGAAGCATCATGATAATGAATATGATGCAGAGGTATGGCTAGTGAAATCCTGGGTACCAAGAAAGAGCTGATAAAGCAATGTTTGTGCATTAAAACCTAGTTTTGGTGTAATATGCAATTTACCCAAAACCTAGGGTTCACTATGAAAAATATCACTTCTAGAGGGTCCCTCATGTTTCTTGGCATCATGTAGAGAAAATAAAATGAGATGGGCACCTCATTTGAATTATTATGGAGGAAAGAGAATCTTGATATTAAAATAATCAAGATTTAAGCATAATTGAAACCTTAATGCAATTTAATGCAAAAATAAATAAAATAATTGAAGGGCCTTCAACCAAAAACGATATGGTTGAATTTGCTCAAGTGTGAACCTCCTTATGCCTTGCAAAGGCAACGAAATATCCTAAGGAGGTGAAGACTCCACTCACATTATTATAAGAAAAAGAAATATCCATTAACTTATGGATATTAATATTATAAGGGTTAAGGTGCTTAATTTGCTTTTCTTTAAATTGTGGATAATTGAGAGGAATAAGAGGCAAGGAGGGTAGCCTCATATCTAAGGAAGGGAAGGGGGCAAGTGGCAAGGAAATTGAGGAGATAATTCCTACTTTCTCTCTCTTAAATGAATTTTCAATAAAATTCACATATATGCTCCTTTATCCATAGAATGAAAGGGTAATTTCGAATCCACTTCCACCATTTGCTTGACAAACGACCAAGGAAGCTTTTAAGGACCAGTAGGACGACCCCCAACCTGTTGGTAAGCTTTTTGACTTCCTTTCACCTTGAATTCATGGTGGAAATCACAAAACAATGCATGATTTCTTCTTATCTCGATCCCATCTTCAATTCTAACCATTCCTTTTCACTCAAAGCTTGAGGACGAGCCTTGGAATAGTGAAAGGAGTTGCATCCACCATTTTTGATGTGAGCTTGAAGCTTTGAATCTCAATTGTAGGTGGGTTTTATAACTTGAACCCCTTTACATTGTTATCCAACTATCAATCTTGCAATTTCGTTGATTCCTTCATCTTCTTGATTAATTGTTTATTGTAATTGGTAAATTCATGAAATCAGAAGAACTATGAGTTACAGGGACGAAGGTAGATGATGATGACATCATATTGGACACTTTTCCCAAGGAATTTCTATTCAAATCGGTTTCAACAAGTTGTCCATTCGGTTTCAACAAAACCGTTTGGAATTAAACGGTTTCATCAAACCGTTTGGAATTAAACGGTTTCAAACCGTTTGGGAGGGTTGAACACAGTTGACCATTTGGATATTTGATGCTAATGATTATGGTTGATGACCCATTAAATTTAATTGATTAATTCCAAAGGGTTCATTAGTTGAAGGTTCATCAATTACCAAACCCTAATTGTGTTAAGTGCTGATTTTGCGATTGGTTGATTTAGATTTTTGGGTTGATTAACCCAAGCTGTTTCAAAACCATTTGGGAATCACCCAAACGGTCTCAAGACCGTTTGGCGGTCAACCAAGACCGTTTGGAGGTCTAGGGTTGAGTATGGTTGAGTATTTGAAGGCTCAAAGATACCAAATTGAAATGTAATTAATTGCTGAATTGATGATCAATCTAATGAACTAAACCCTAATGAAATTTCACAAATTACAAGGATAGGATGGGGCAGACAGTCTCAAGACCATTTGGAGGTCATCCAAATGACCTCAAGACCGTTTGGGGTCAGGTCATATCATAAGTGGATGATAACTCATTGATTTCAATTGAATCAGTTCCACAATGTTGATCATTGATGGTTCTTCGACTTCAAAGCCCTAATTGAAGGTTTCTTGAGTAGAAATTCTAGATCAATTGGGTTCAAAACCCTAATTGATGGTCCAATTGAGGGATGATTCAATAGTTTAATTGATGAAGAAATTAATAATTCAATTGTTAATTGGTTCATCCATTGAAATCATGAAATGTTTAAGTGTTGAAAGAACTTTTTGGTCCATTCGGTTTTGAGAGGATTTGGACCAAACGATCTCAAGACTGTTTGGGTCCAAATGGTCTCAAGACCATTTGATTCCAAGCAGTCTCAAGACCATTTGGGACCAAACGGTCTCAAACCGTTTGGAGACCCAAAGTTCAATCGGTTTCAACACCTTTCTTGTACAATCGGTTTCAATTGCAATTTGCCCAAATGGCTTTCAACAAATTGAATTATGAGAACTAAGACCTTTTAGGGTCTAGTTAACTAAATCTTTTTAAGATCAACATGGTTAATCCTTTTGGATATCTCATGTAATTGAAGGTCCAATATGGGTAATCTATTTGGATACCTAATGCAATTGAAGATTTAATTGGTTAATCCAATTGATCACCTTGTAATTTAAAAGTTTAGTTGGACAATTCTTTTGGATCCTTCATATAATTGGAGATTCAATTGAGTAAACCATTTGGAGATCTGATGTACTTAGATGATTGATACCTTTAGTGGGATTAATCATTAATGCATAATGATGTAATAATTCAATACATCATGCTAACCATAAATGCATGTATTTGAATAAAGAGTAGGCTCAATCTAATCAAGAATTGAGTAGTGGACATCCTGAGTAGGATGAGAGAGAAAGATTCATACATGAATGACAAAACATTCAAAATGATGTGATATACAATTAGGGCATGATCCTTGATAAAGAGATCATAAAACCCTAATTGAGATGATTATTGAACTTAAAACCCTAATTTAGGGAAATCTTGAGTGGAACCCTAATCTAGGGTGATGTGATGTGAATAGTAAACCCTAATTGTGGTTATTGAATATAAACCCTAATCTAGGGTGATGTGATGTGAATAGTAAACCCTAATTCCAGGTTATACTACATAGCATGAAACTCTAACCTTGGACAATGAAATGATAAATCATTAGTACTAATTGTGCAAAGGGAATGAGTAACCCTGATTGAAATGAAATGGGAAACCCTAACCCTGGTAAGGGAATAGTGTTGTTACCTTTGAACGGCATGGGATTGAAATATGATTGATATATTTGTTATCATGTGTGCTAACCATGCAGGTATCTTGAGATGATGAATATAGCCAGGTATGAGCTATGATGCTTTATTTATTGAAATTATTTATTGGGCCTTGTGTGCCATAATATGCCTTGTTTCTTAGTAAATAGTAACAAGAGAGTTAATGAGCCTCAAGTGACATAAGAGATTCTTGTGTAGAAAGTGTCAAGTTTACCTTGGACAAATGACCTGAAGATGATAATTACCTGAAAAAGTGGTTATTGTACTCAATGATAATCTAAGGGTTTGAATACCCAGAACCATATGATCATGGTATTGAGATTGTGAAGGGATGATAATTCCCAATATTGAAATAATCCCAATGTCTTATAAAGACTGAGAAGTAACTGATGAAAACAGTACATGTTTCTTTGTAGCACTTATCCTAATAAGTTATGTTTGAAAACTTGGCTGATGCTAAAAGAATATGATAATGTACTTAATTAATCAAGTGATACCATAGAATGTAGTTGCCCTGACCACAGATCCATCAGCGTCAGAATTAACTGAATGGTGAAATGAGTTTTACTCGGAACGCATATTTTTGAATATGTGGGGGTAATTGGGCAAATATATCCTTATGCCCCATAGGAATGGCTACGGGCTATGTCCTATGTACGGGATTGGTTTCAGACCATAACCCAATAAGAGTATGGCTACGGGCCATAACTCCTCAATATAATACCAGGCATTGGCTATGGGCTATAACCCTGAAGAGAGTATATGCTACAGGCTATAACTCTATAGCGAAGATGCCAATATACCATGGCAAGCTAATTACAGTTTGACACATGATGTCTCTGCTAAAGTAGTCTCGTACTGACTGAGACAGATGAGGTCATGGAATATGGCTCTCCCATTGACCTTGTGTGGTACCAATGCTTTACGTAATCGGGGTCGGTTGGAGTATGAGCGGTATATCTCATCTCCTCAGGACTTAAGAATGTCTGTAAAATGTAATCAGCTGTGTAGCGTATTTGCATAAGATTGAAATACGAGAATCACTGGTTGATGTTATTCTACTTAGCATGTTCTAGATACATAAATGTAATATATGCTCTTCAAGTCCTTATTGAATAAGAGACATGCTGCTTTATCAAGTTATAGCTTAAATGCTTGAATAGAAATGTTGCTTAAATCTGCATGGATATTGATTTATCTGTTGTTGATTATATGATTCCACTATTCAATTTATTTCTATTAAACTGTAATAATAATGTTTTCGGCGGAGATTTATATCTCTCACTGGGGCAATTTTATAATTGTCTCACCCCTGTGGGATCTAACATTTTTAGGTGGACGCGAACAAGGTTGTAACATCCCTGACCTGGGTTATGAACTAACCCTAGGTGTTTTGTTTAATACATGTGATTAGATGCTTGTGGTTATCTTTTGATATGTAATTAAAGCTCTTGAGGAACATATATTTCCATTTTTGTCCCTTTTGAACAATGTTGTAATATTGTTTTGTTAAATATGGACTTATGTGCAAATTACCCAAGTAGAGGGGTTAACTTGCAAATTACACATGTTAAGATGTTCCTATGATGATAAGACATCATAATAATGAATATGATGTAGTGGTATGGATTCTCCAAGCTTGAGCACCAAGATGCAGCTTGTAGAGCAATCCTTGTGCTTTAAAACCTAGTTTTGGGGTAAAGTGCAATTTACCCAAAACTTAGGGTGCACCATGTAAAGTGTATGCTCTAGAGTATCTCTCATGTCTCTTGACATAAATTAGAGCAAAGATAATGAGGAGGGTGCCTCATTTGAGTAATCAAATAAGAAAGATAATCCTTATATCTAAATGACCAAGTTATAAACAAAATGACCCTTTTATATGTATAATTTAATAAGGTGTTTGGTTCCTTAATCCTTAACCTTGGTTGAGAGAGGGGTTTTTCATGTGAAGAGAAGGGAGGAACGTGGCAAAGAAGTGGTGAGAAGCGTGGAGGATTTAGATGCAAAAGAGAATAAGTAATAATCATTATCTTGAAAATATACCCAAAGCATATAACACATCCCTTCTACAAGCAAGGGATCGTTTCCCTTCATTTCCTTTTCTTATCTCTTTGCTTTGGCCGACTTAGAAGGAGATCAGGAGCAGAGGAGAACGGCCAAGCAGGTTTGGGTAAGTTCTAATGGCCATCTAGCTCGAATTCATGGAGGAAATCTCATTACAAGGTTGGTTTGCTTGGTTTTTCTTACACCAATCTTCTTTCTAGCCATCTTCTCCATCCAATTCTTGAGGAAAGGACCTTGGACGACCTATGGAGCTCAAGCCACCATTAGAGCTACGGATCTTGGAGCTAAAGATCAGATCCTAAGGCGGGTTTTATAACTCTAAACCTTATGCTTTGTTTTTGCATTTTTTTCTCTTAAAAACGTTGATAGTTCTCCTTCCTTTCACACTTCTAAGTGTTCTTGTAACCAAAACCATGAAGAACAGACCAGGTTCTTCAGGTAGAAGAAGTTGGCGTTAATTCCAAAGTTCATCCTGATCCTAATTTATCAAACGGTCTCCACCTTGTGCCCAAACGGTTTGCAAAACCGTTTGGAAGCAGACGGTTTCAAAACCGTTTGGTGGGCAAACGGTTTCACAAGACCGATTGAAGCAAACGGTCTCCAAGACCATTTGGTTGAGTTGACCAAGCATTGACCATTTGGGGATCTGTTTTACACATTATGAACTAATCATCCACCAAGAATTATTAATTAATTTCAAGTAAATCTCAAGTTGAAGGCACTTCAATCACCTAAAACCTAATCGAGTTCATTGCTGTTTTCAATGGACCAATCATATTGAAGTTTGGGTTGAGTGGCCCAAACGGTTTCAAAACCGTTTGGGAATCACTCAAATGGTTTATAGACCATTTGGTGATAACCCAAGACCATTTGGAGGTCTAGGGTTAAGAATGGTTGACCAATTGAGGGTCCAATCATATTAAGTTGTTGATTAACCAAGTGCTGATTTGGTGACTAAACCAAGAAATCAACCATTAAGTAATTGACTTGGTTTTTGATGACATCATGGGAAAACGGTCTCAAGACCATTTGGATGATGTCCAAATGGTTTCAAAACCGTTTGGAGGTTACCCAAGACCATTTGGAGGTCTAGGGTTGACCATGGTTAAGAGATTGAAGATTGAGAGGCAATAAGTTGAAATATAATCGATTAGTGACCTAATGATCAAATCTACGGTTCAAACCCTAACAGGTTGAGTTCGTTTTTGATGTGGACTTGAGAAAACGGTCTCACGACCGTTTGGAGAATGTCCAAATGATCCTAAGACCGTTTGGGGTCAGATCATGACCCAATTGAGTGATGGTTCAATAGGTTCAACATCAATTAGGCTCATGTTGATGCATGTTGAAGGATGATCGATTCCCAACCCTAATCCAATCAATCTAAACCCTAATTGGTGACCAATTGAGGATCAATTGAGGGTAAAATTAGTAAAGGGTTAACCTAATTGGCTCAACTGATAAGTAGTCAACCATGGCATGAACAATTGAGGGGTTCAACATTGAAAACCCTAACTCAATTGGAAGAGTTGATACACTTTTTGGTCCATGCGGTTTTGAGGTGTTTGGACCAAACGGTCTCAAGACCGTTTGAGTCCAAACGGTCTCAAGATCGTTTGGGTCCAAACAGTCTCAAGACTGTTTGGGACCAAATGGTTTCAAAACCATTTGGTGTCATGTGGTTTCAAAACCGATTGGTGACCATGCGGTTTCAAGAACGATTTGTCCAAACGGTTTCAAAGTCAAACTTGGCCAAACGGTCAACGTGACCAAATGGTCTTCACCTTACTTTTGGGAAAACGGTCTTAATGGTGTATTTGTTCATGCGGTCTTGAAAGTCAAAGGTACCAAACGGTCAACCATTCCATGCGGTTTCAAAACCGTTTAGAGGTTGAAAGTGCAAAACCGTTTGGGGTCTTTTAAGGTCAAGCATGCTTAATGCTTTAAAGGCTTAGATGGTTTAAGGGTTGGTTAATCTAAACCTAATGATACCTAAAGACATTAAGGGAATTATTAATTAGTTAGTTGATGTATGTTATGGTTAATGGTGGACATTACCAAAGTACCGTTGATGAGTGTAAGTAGTCAACACCCTTGATCAAGGCAAACCCTAATGACCATATTAGTGATGACTTGACTTGTGTTATCAAGGTTGGTTTGACCTAATCTAATCATAAGAGATGTAAACATCATCTAATGATACGAGGAGAGAGAAGACTCCCTATATGTATGAGAATCAAGTAATATACTTCCAACATGTATGAATACACATAATTAGGGTATGATCCTTTATTGTGAGATCATGGAAACTCTAATTATGGTGATTAATGAATCTTAACCTTATTAAGGACATGAATGAGAGTAATTTTCATGTAAGATAATGGAATGACCTCAATTCACTATAATATGATAGTAAACCCTAATCTAGGGTAATGTGATCTAATGTGAATAGTGAACCCTAATCTAGGGTAATGTGAGGATATGAACAAGTAAACCCTAATTCTGAGTTATGCTTTTAAGCATGAAACTCCATGATTAAAGTATGAGATGAGGAATCAATACTCCTAATCAACTAAGAGGATTGAATAACTCTAATTGGATTGAATGAGAATCCTAACCCTAGAAACCAGCCGTGGTATTATGACACGGTCGTGGTGAATCCTTTGGTTCACGACCATGCAATAAAGCACGACCGTGCTGGATTATTCTTGCACGACCGTGCAAGATAGCACGGTCGTGGTATCCTATACATAATTTGAAAGGAACTTGTATTGTACTGATATAGTTACAATGTGCATGTTATTAGTAAATATTAATCATGCAGGTTTTCATAAAGAGGTGATCATATCCAGGTAAGGGATTATGATGTCATATGCTTTGAAAGTATTTCTTTATGCTTTAAGAATAATGATATGCTATGTTACCTGGTGAGTGGTGACATATGAGCTTGATAGGCTGAAAGAGCCATGAGAAATATATACAATGATATGATCAAAGGTCATACTAATAAAATAACTGGATGATGAAACGTTACTTGGTAACAAATATTATGATGATTCAAGGGTTTGAATATCCACATTCCTGAATCATAATGATGAGATGGTTAGGGAATGATATCCCAATGCTAAAAGTATGTGAGGTGAACTTGATACAAATAGTACTCTTTCTTTATGGCATTTGTTTTATTGTTTTATGTTTGAAAACATGCTTGATTCCTAAGAATGCTATAATGTACTTAAATAATCAGGTATAATGATATCAAGTAGAGACCTGACCATAGATCCATTATTGTTAATGATGGTGAAATAGGTTTTCCTAAGGGAACTCCTGGAGCACATACTTTTGAGTATGTGGGGGTTATGGACGCGAATATCCTTACGTCCTAATGTGGGATTTGATAGAAGATATACCATTAATCTCTCAATCCTTCATTATATGTTTATGCTGGGAAGATGTATCACTAATCTCCTGATGATGTTGTTAATGGCACATTGATGAGAGAAATACATGAAATCCCTCGATGGCGAAGAGAGTACAGAATGCCACTGTAACTCTAAATAGCGATGTTGCCAGAATACCCTAGAAAGCTATTATAGCAGAGGCACGAGATGTCCTGCATATTAATCCTCACACTAACTGAGGAGTGATGAGGTCATAGGAATCCGGCTCTCCTGATGACCTAGGTATGGTACCGATTACGATCTAATGATGGTCGGTTGGAGTATGAGAGGTGTAATTCATCTCCTCATGGCATAAATATGTTTGTAAAATGTAATCAGCCGCATAGCATATCTTCTTAGGTTGAACTACAAGAAACAATGATTGATGATACATTGTTCATAGTGCTCTAGTTAAATAAATAGTATACATGTTCTTCATATTCCTTATTGTTATATGACTTGTCATTCAATTAATTTATAATTGAATTGATTACTTATAAGGATGCTGCTTCACATAGTTTATACAATGTTGCCTGCTGTTGATTGTTTATAGTTCTATTGCTTTATGTTATTTCATTATTGCAATAACAAAGCTTCTGGCGGAGAGTTATAACTCTCGCTGGGACAATTATTCAATTGTCTCACTCCCGTGGGATTCGACTTTTTAGGTAGACGTCGAGGACGAAGGAACCCATTAGTGGGTGAGCAGCAGCAGCAGCAATCTCAGGGACAGCAGTGATCCTCAGGTGGAGACATTGACTGTCAAGATTGTAGATAGTATGCCCTATGTGTCGTCTCTGTACTCTCAGGTCCTAGGAGTCAGTATCTCTGAGATTTTTGCATGATGCCTCGAGGTTTTATATCTTACCTTGTATAGTTAACAAGGTGATTGATGTTGTAATTCTCGGGATGTGTTTATTACAGAGATGTAATGATGGATCAGTTTGTAAATGACTTATCGTGTTTCTTTATGAAAGAGTTTTTATCAGTTGATGATCTCTTTACAAAAAGTTTTAATTTTTAGTGATTTTTGATAATTCCGCTGCTAATCGCTTCCGCATTTGTTGATCCAGTTTTCATGATTCGATCGTCTCAATTTAGTGGTATCAGAGCTCTAGGTTCTCTGAGTCTACAGAGACATAGGACTTAGGATGTTGAGTCTATTTTAGTGCTTTCCAGTATGTCTAATAGTGTCTTCTACTCCTCAGGAGAAGAATATAAGACTAAGGATGTTAGGACCACACGAGGAGTATGTTGCAGAGAGTAGTGTTGCTGCACCTAGAGAAGGTGCAAGAAACCCAGAGATAGAACAACCTGTGCCTGAACCACCCCAGTTCAATCCAGCTGACATGGGGAACCCAGCTGTCCAGACCATGTTTGGGCAGTTTATGACTGCCATGACACATATAACTGATAGGATACCTATGCCTGCACCTAGGGCACCTACCCATCCTGAAGGACAAGGAATTGACAAGATGTTTGAACGACTTCGCCGAGTTGGAGCTACGAAGTATTTTGGAACAGCTGACCCCACAGATGCCGACTTGTGGTTAACTAAACTAGAGAAGGCCTTTAGAATATTGAACATCCCTGAAGCTGAGAAGGTTAGACATGCTGTGTACCTTCTCCAGGGAAGTGTTGGTCATTGGTGGACCATGGAAGAACAGAAAAGGCATGGTGTGGAGGTTGCATGGGAAGTTTTCCGACGGGAATTTATTAACAGATACTTCCCTAAGACGTTTCTGGATGAGAAGATTTCTCAGTTTGAGAAAATAAGACATGGTTTAATGAACATTAGAGAATATGAGGCTAAGTTCATGGAGCTTTTGCAGTTCTGTCCGCACATGGAGACCACAGATGAAGAGAGGATTAGGCATTTTGTAAAAGGGTTAAATGCTGAGTTGACTACTCCCGTGTCTGCCCTAGAGAACATAGAAAGGTTTTCTACCTTCGTGGAGTCTGTCAGAAGGGTAGAAAGGTCTGTAACAGAGAAGAGACAGACCCAGAACAAGAGAATGTATCCCCAGTTCCAAGGATCTTCATCAAAAGGTTTCAAGAAACCTAGGTTTTCTGCACCTATGCCACCACCTCGATCCAATACCCAAACGCAGTGGACGCCAAATAGGGGTAGAGGATGAAGCCTACCACTAGGAGGAGCTCGCAGTTCAACATCTATGTCGGTTACAGGACCACCCAGACCACAACAACTGAACAGAAGTTGTTATATAAGTGGAAAGATGGGACATTTGATGAAGGACTGTAGAGCCAGAGAGGTGAGTGTAACTCAACCTCAGAGGCAGAATCAGCAAGGATCACAAAGGAGACAGTTTTCAGGAGGAGCTAGAGGACGTGGATAAGCGTCCCAAGCTGGGTCATCAACATCTAGTCATCAAGCACCGAATCAACCACAGGCGACGATGAGATTCTACGCGATGAATCCACCTGATGCAGTGATCAACCCTCGGGTTGTGATAGGTCATATGGAATTGTTATATTCTGATATGTCTACATCTTGCATTGTATCTGTTTTGATTGATCCGGGTGCTACACACTCCTTTATCACTCGAAGGGTGAATTCGTAACTGCAATATGATAGTTAGTCATAGAGCAGATAGCTTGTTGCTAGAGACTCCGTTGAGAGGGTCTGTTGTGTTGCAGGAGGTATGTTCTCCCTGCATCCTCTTCTTTTCTGAACATCGCATTCAAGTGGATCTTATACCACTTGAGATGCATGGATTTGATATAATCCTGGGGATGGATACCTTAGAAAGGTATAAGGTTGTCTTGGATTGTGAGTCCAAGCATGCTGTGTTTGCTGATGATAGTGATACATGGATCTTTCAAGGAGAGAGAAATATTCTACCCACCTGTCTTGTGTCAGCTATGGTTGCTGAGAAGCTAATGAGGCAAGGATGTTATGCATTCTTGGCCCATGTGGTAGATACTACCATGGATAGTCCTAACCCTGTTGAAGTTCCTGTAGTTAGAGAATTTGTAGATGTATTTCCTGAAGAACTTCCAGGTTTCCACCGCCTTGGGAAATTGATTTTGAGATCAATTTGATCCCAGATACACAACCTATAGCACAAACACCGTATAGGATGGCGCCTACTGAGATGGAAGAACTCAAGAAATAGCTGCAGGAGTTGCTTGAGAAGGGTTTCATCCGGTCGAGTACTTCACCTTGGGGTGCTCCAGTACTCTTTGTTAAGAAGAAAGATGGATCAATGCGGTTATGCATTGATTACAGACAATTAAATAAAATAACAATAAAGAACAAGTATCCTCTGCCGAGGATTGATGATCTCTTTGACCAGTTGTGTGGTGCAACCATCTTCTCAAAGATAGACTTGAGGTCGGGATATCACCAACTCCGTATTAAGGATGGTGACATACCTAAGTCTACTTTTAGGACAAGGTATGGTCACTATGAGTTCACAGTTATGTCGTTTGGACTAACTAATGCACCAGTTGCATTCATGGAACTCATGAATAGAATCTTCCGACCTTTTTCTCGATCAGTGTGTTGTTGTCTTTATAAATGACATTCTGATCTATAGTAGAGATGCTCATCAGCACGAACAACATCTTCGTTAGGCTCTAACTTTGCTAAGAGAACACAATCTATATGCTAAGTTTAGCAAGTGTGAGTTCTGGTTACCAGAAGTATCATTCGTTGGACACGTGATATCTGCCATAGGTATATGTGTTGACCCTAAAAAGGTAGAATCTATTCTACAATGGGAGCAGCCGAAGACACCGACAGAGATTCGAAGTTTCTTAGTTTTGGCAGGCTATTATCGGTGATTCATTAAGAACTTCAGTTCCATAGCTTTACCCTTGACTAGGTTGACCAGGAAGGATGTTCCTTTTACCTGGAGTGACAAGTGTCAGCAATCTTTTCAGCTGTTGAAGGAGAGGTTGACAAGTGCACATGTGCTTGTGTTACCTGAGCAAGGGAAAGGATATATAGTTTTCTGTGATGCCTCCAAGAATGGACTTGGATGTGTGTTGATGCAGGATAAACAAGTGATTTCTTTTGCTTCCCGACAGCTTAAGAAACACGAGGAGAATTATCTGACACACGGTCTAGAGCTAACTGTTTTAGTTCATGCCTTGAAGATCTGGAGACACTACCTCTATGGAGAGACATTCTAGATTTTCACTGATCATAAGAACCTTAAGTACATCTTTTCTCAGCATGAGTTTAACATGAGGCAACGTCGCTGGATGGAGTTAATAAAAGACTACGATTGTACAATTGATTATCATCTAGGGAAGGCCAATGTAGTTGCAGATGCTTTAAATAGGAAGTCAGCAACATCAGCTTTAGATAGAGCACAACTAAATTCATTAGTATGCTCTAGGAGAGATATGCTTATCTCATTAAGGCAAAACAATGTACAGTTGAAGGTGTCATTGTTAGCCGGGTTGTTAGCTGAGATGCATATAAAACCTACCCTGAGACAACAGATTAAGGAGGCACACCATGTTGATGTTGTAGTTCAACAGATTAGATCGGAGTATGGTAGTGAGAAACGAGATGGTTTCCATGACTCAGATGATCAAGTAGCCTGTTATCACGGTAGGATGATAGTGCCTGATGTGGATAACTTAAGAAAGTTAGTCCTGGAAGAAGCCCATTCGTCAATGTATGCTATGCATCTAGGAAGCACCAAGATGTATCAAAATTTGAAAGATATGTACTGGTGGCCTGGAATGAAGAAGCATGTTGCTGAGTTTGTTATGCGGTGTCCTATGTGTCAGCAAGTTAAAGCTCAACACCAGAAGCATGCAGGAACAATGCAACCTTTACCCATACCACAGTGGAAGTGGGATCATATAACCATGGACTTTTTTGTTAGCCTACCCAGGACAAGCAAAGGACATGATTCCATTTGGGTAATAGTTGATAGGTTGATGAAGACAACACATTTCCTGCCTGTAAAAACGACCTATTCTGCTGAGAGGCTAGCACAGTTGTATGTTGAAGAGATAGTAAGATTGCATGGAGTTCCAGTCACCATCGTTTCTAACAGAGGTCCCCAGTTTATGAGTCGTTTTTGGGAGAGACTTCATAAAGCCTTAGGTACACAGTTAATGTTTAGTACAGCCTTTCATCCTCATACTGATGGACAGTCAGAAAGGACTATACAGACCTTGGAAGACTTGCTTAGAGCATGTGTTCTTCAGTTTACAGGGAGTTGGGATCTGCACCTAAGCTTGATAGAGTTTGCCTATAACAATAGCTATCAACATAGCATTGACATGGCACCTTATGAAGCTTTGTACGGTAGACGTTGTAGATCACCCCTATGTTGGTATGAAACAGGTGAGAATCAACTTTTAGGTCCTGATCTTGTCTAGCAAACCACCGAGAAGATTAAAGTAGTACAACAACAGATAAAGACTGCACAGAATAGGCAGAAATCTTACGCTGATAAATTTCATAGACCTTTAGAATTCTAGGTTGGAGACAGAGTATACCTCAAAGTCTCACCTTGGAAAGGAGTTTTGAGATTTGGAAGGAAAGGGAAATTAGCTCCTAGGTTTATGGGGCCTTATCCAATCATTGAACGGATTGGGAAGGTAGCTTATAAGCTAGAGTTACCACCAGAATTACAGAGGTTACACCCTATGTTTCACATTTCCATGCTGAGGAAGTGCCATCTTGATACTAAATTAGTTCTGCAACCTATGGAAGTAGAACTGAATGATGATGTGTCTTATGAGGAAGGACCTATGTCAATCCTTGATAAAAGAATTAAAAATCTGGAAAAAAAGACATAAGTCTTGTGAAAGTCCTCTAGAATCACCGTGGTGTTGAAGAAGTCACATGGGAACTAGAGGAAGAGATGAGAAGAAAATACCCTGCACTTTTCTCTTAATATGTTTTGTTGATTTTGCGGACGAAATCCTTGTAAGGGGTGGATAATTTGTAACATCCCTGACCTGGGTTATGAACTAACCCTAGGTATTTTGCTTAAGACATGTGATTATATGCTTGTGGTTATCTTTTGATATGTAATTAAATCTCTTGATGAGCATATATTTCCATTTCTGTCCCTTTTGAACAATGTTGTAATATTGTTTTGTTAAATATGGACTAATGTGCAAATTACCCAAGTAGAGGGGTTAACTTGCAAATTACACCTGTTAAGATGTTCCTATGATGATAAGACATCATAAGAATGAATATGATGTAGTGGTATGGATTCTCCAAGCTTGAGCACCAAGATGCAGCTTGTAGAGCAATCCTTGTGCTTTAAATCCTAGTTTTGGGGTAAAGTGCAATTTACCCAAAACTTAGGGTGCAACATGTAAAATGTATGCTCTAGAGTATCTCTCATGTCTCTTGACATAAATTAGAGCAAATATAATGAGGAGGGCGCCTCATTTGAGTAATCAAATAAGAAAGATAATCCTTATATCTAAATGACTAAGTTTTAAGCAAAATGACTATTTTATATGTATAATTTAATAAGGTGTTTGGTTCCTTAATCCTTAACCTTGGTTGAGAGAGAGGTTTTGCATGTGAAGAGAAGGGAGGAACATGGCAAAGAAGTGGTGAGAAGCGTGGAGGATTTAGATGCAAAAGAGAAAAATTAATAATCATTATCTTGAAAATATACCCAAAGTATATAACACATCCCTTCTACAAGCAAGGGATCGTTTCCCTTCATTTCCTCTTCTTATCTCTTTGCTTTGGCCAACTTAGAAGGATATCAGGAGCAGAGGAGAACGGCCAATCAGGTTTGGGTAAGTTCTAATGGCCATCTAGCTCGAATTCATGGAGGAAATCACATTACAAGGTTGGTTTGCTAAGTTTTTCTTACACCAATCTTCTTTCTAGCCATCTTCTCCATCCAATTCTTGAGGAAAGGACCTTGGATGACCTGTGGAGCTCAAGCCACAATTAGAGCTATGGATCTTGGAGCTCAAGATCAGAACTCAAACCCTAAACCCTAATGATCAAATCTATGGTTCAAACCCTAATAGGTTGAGTTAGTTTTTGATGTGGACTTGAGCCAACGGTCTCAAGACCGTTTGGAGAATGTCCAAACGATCCCAAGACCGTTTGGGGTTAGATCATGACCCAATTGAGTGATGGTTCAATAGGTTCAACATCAATTAGGCTCATGTTGATGCATGTTGAGGGATGATCGATTCCCAACCCTAATCCAATCAATCTAAACCTAATTGGTGACCAATTGAGGATCAATTGAGGGTCAAATCAATAAAGGGTTAACCTAATTGGCTCAATTGATAAGTAGTCAACCATGGCATGAACAATTGAGGGGTTCAACATTGAAAACCCTAACTCAATTGGAAGAGTTGATACACTTTTTGGTCCATGCAGTTTTGAGGTGTTTGGACCAAACGGTCTCAAGACCGTTTGGGACCAAACGTTTTCAAAACCGTTTGGTGTCATGCGGTTTCAAAACCGATTGGTGACCATGCGGTTTCAAGAACAATTTGTCCAAACGGTTTCAAAGTCAAACTTGGCCAAACGGTCAACGTGACCAAACGGTCTTCACCTCACTTTTGGGTAAACTGTCTTAATGGTGTATTTGTTCATGCGGTCTTGAAAGTCAAAGGTACCAAACGGTCAACCATTCCATGCGGTTTCAAAACCGTTTAGAGGTTGAAAGTGAAAAGCCGTTTGGGGTCTTTTAAGGTCAAGAATGCTTAATTCTTTAAAGGCTTAGATGGTTTAAGGGTTGGTTAATCTAAACCTAATGATACCTAAAGACATTAAGGGAACTAGTAATTAGTTGGTTGATGTATGTTATGGTTAATGGTGGACATTACCAAAGTACCCTTGATGAGTTTAAGTAGTCAACACCCTTGATCAAGGCAAACCCTAATGACCATATTAGTGATGACTTGACTTATGTTATCAAGGTTGGTATGACCTAATCTAATCATAAGAGATGTAAACATCATCTAATGATAAGAGGTGAGAGAAGACTCCCTATATGTATGAGAATCAAGTAATATACTTCCAACATGTATGAATACACATAATTAGGGTATGATCCTTTATTGTGAGATCATGGAAACCCTAATCATGGTGATTAATGAATCTTAACCTTATTAAGGACATGAATGAGAGTAATCTTCATGTAAGATAATGGAATGACCTCAATTCACTATAATATGATAGTAAACCCTAATCTTGGGTAATGTGATCTAATGTGAATAGTGAACCCTAATCTAGGGTAATGTGAGGATATGAACAAGTAAACCCTAATTCTGAGTTATGCTTTTAAGCATGAAACTCCATGATTAAAGTATGAGATGAGGAATCAATACTCCTAATCAACTAAGAGGATTGAATAACTCTAATTGGATTGAATGAGAATCCTAACCCTAGAAACCAGCCGTGGTATGATGACACGGTCGTGGTGAATCCTTTGTTGCATGACCGTGCAATAAAGCATGGCTGTGGTGGCTTATTCTTGCATGACCGTGCAAGATAGCACAGTCGTGGTATCCTATACATAATTTCAAAGGAACTTGTATTGTACTGATATAGTTACAATGTGCATGTTATTAGCAAATATTAATCATGTAGGTTTTCATAAAGAGGTGATCATATCCAGGTAAGGGATTATGATGTCATATGCTTTGAAAGTACTTCTTTATGCTTTAAGAATAATGATATGTTATGTTACCTGGTGAGTGGTGACATATGAGATTGATAGGCTGAAAGAGCCATGAGAAATATATACAATGATATGATCAAAGGTCATACTAATAAAATAACTGGATGATGAAATGTTACTTGGTAACAAATATTATGAAGATTCACGGGTTTGAATACCCAAATTCTTGAATCATAATGATGAGATGGTTAGGGAATGATATCCCAATGCTAAAAGTATGTGAGGTGAACTTGATACAAATAGTACTCTTTCTTTATGGAATTTGTTTTATGTTTGAAAACATGCTTGATGCTAAATAATTCTATAATGTACTTAAATAATCAAGTATAATGATGTCAAGTAGAGCCATGACCATAGATCCATCATTGTTAATGATGGTGAAATAGGTTTTCCTAAGGGAACTCCTGGAGCACATACTTTTGAGTATGTGGGGGTTATGGACGTGAATATCCTTACGTCCTAATGTGGGATTTGATAGAAGATATACCATTAATCTCTCAATCCTTCATTATATGTTTATGCCAGGAAGATGTATCACTAATCTCCTGATGATGTTGTTAATGCCGCATCGATGAGAGATATACAGGAAATCCCTCAATGACGAAGAGAGTACAAAATGACATTGTAACTCTAAATAGCGAAGTTGCCAGAATACCCTAGAAAGCTATTATTGCAGAGACATGAGATGTCCTGCATAGTAATCCTCACACTAACTGAGGAGTGATGAGGTCATAGGAATCCGGCTCTCCTGATGACCTAGGTATGGTACCGATTGTGATCTAATGATGGTCGGTTGGAGTATGAGAGGTGTAACTCATCTCCTCAGGGCATAAATATGTTTGTAAAATGTAATCAGCCGGATAGCATATCTGCTTCGGTTGAACTACGAGAAACAATGATTGATGATACATTATTCATAGTGCTCTAGTTAAATAACTAGTATACATGTTCTTCATATTCCTTGTTGTTATATGACTTTTCATTCAATTAATTTATAATTGAATTGATTACTTATAAGGATGCTGCTTCACATAGTTTATACAATGTTACCTGCTGTTGATTGTTTATAGTTCTACTGCTTTATGTTACTTCATTATTGCAATAACAAAGCTTCTGGCAGAGAGTTATAACTCTCGCTGGGACAATTATTCAATTGTCTCACCCCCGTGGGATTTGACTTTTTAGGTAGACGCCGAGGATGAAGGAACCCATCAGTGGGTGAGCAGCAGCAGCAACAGCAATCTCAGGGACAACAGTGATCCTCAGGTGGATACATTGACTGTCAAGACTGTAGATAGTATGTCCTATGTGTCATCTCTATACTCTCAGGTTCTAGGAGTCAGTATATCTGAGATTTTGGCATGATGCCTCGAGGTTTTATATCTTACCTTGTACATTTAACAAGGTGATTGATGTTGTAATTCTCAAGATGTGTTTATTACAGAGATGTAATGATGGATCCGTTTGTAAATGACTTATCATGTTTCTTTATGAAAGAGTTTTTATCGGTTGATGATCTCTTTACAAAAAGTTTTAATTTTTAGTGATTTTTGATAATTCCGATGCTAACCGCTTCCGCATTTGTTGATCCGGTTTTCATGATTTGATCGTCTCAGAGGTAGAGACAGAAACCCCATAAAAAGGGAAGAGAAGCAGTAGCAGCAACAAGGACAACAGTAGATCCTAAGGTGGAGATACTGGGCAAGTCTTGTATATGTGTAAATAGAGTCCTATGTGTCGTATCTGTACTCTCAGGTCCTAGGAGATAGTGTATTATGATCGGTCTGAGATTTTGGTATGATGCCTCGAGGATTTTGTTACTTGAACTTTTGATAACGCAAATGATGTATATATATATATATATATATTCCTCGAGAAGAATGGTACAGAGAATGCACTATGTGAACCAGGATGTGAATGTAATATTATGGTTCTTGTTTAAAGAGTTTTCCTGAGAATGGATCTCTTTGCAAATGGTTTTAATTTTTAGTGATTTTCAGAAATCCACTGCTAACGATAGTTTCCGCTTAGTTAATAACGTTTTGTTCGCACGGTGTATCACACATTACTCCAATCTTGATTAGATTGAGTTAATCCTGTATTCAAAAACATATATTTAGAGTTAGCTTTGTGTGTTGAGTTGTTGCTTCCATAAATATCAAAGGTTAACTCTATTAAGGTTACCAATCAATTAAGTACATTATGGATTCAACCTTTGTACTTACGTATTGGTAATCATTGGGTAAAGAGTTTATTACCTTCCTAGGTAGAAAATGTATAAATCATCTAAGTACATTAAATATGCTTCCTCTGTAATCATCATTGAGGTACTTTATAAGTACTCAATTATTTTTGGAGTTAATTGAACCTTCAAATGATTAGAAATCATTTAATCCATTAATTGGTCTTGATCAAATTAAACCATTAAAGGGTTTTGACCAAATTAAACTTTCAAATGATTTTGCTTAAGTTGGATCTCCAAACAGTTTTGATCAAACATGCCCAAACGGTTTTGAACAATCATGTCCAAACGGTTTTGATCAAGCATGTCCAAACGGTTTGATCAATCATGCCCAAACGGTTTGAGACCGTTTAGACCTCCAAACGGTCTTGGTCACAACCTCAAACAATTTTGAAAACTGTTTCCATTCAATCAGTTTTGGAAATCCTAAACACCAAATGATCTTGAAGATCGTTAATCATCAAATGGTTTAGAAACCATTTCTTTCCAAACAGTCAACTAAAATCCAAACGGTCAACTCAATCCAAACGGTCAACTGTACCAAATGGTTTTGAACCTAATTCCTCAAACGGTTTGCAAACCGTTTGGTCACCAAACGGTTTGGTGAAACCGATTGACCAATATTATTGGAAACCGATTGGAGTTGCAATTTTTGGGAAAAGTGTCCAAGATGATGACATCATCATCTACCTTCGTTTCTAAGGTTCACATTACTACTGATTTCATAGAATCATCCATTACAACAAGCAATTAATCAAGAAGAAGGAGAAATCAACATAACTTGTAAAATTGGAATTGAATAATGATGTAATTGGGTTCAAATTATCTAACCCGCCTTCAAAGAATGCTTAAAAGCTCCAACTCCACATATTTAATAGTGGAAGAAGCTTTCTCAACTATCCCAAGCTCGTGCTCAACTCTTTGAGTGAAATGAATGGTCAAAGTTGAGAATTGAGTGAAGAAAACAAGAAATCAAACATTGATTTTCGGTTTCCACCACGAAATCAAGGTGAAAGAAGACCATGGAGCTTACCTATAGGTTGGGGATCATCCTCCTCCTGCTCCTGAGTTTCCTTGGTTGTTGTTTTTGGAAAGAGTGAAAGAAGGGTCGAAAAATCCTTTCATTTGAGTTGTAAATGGTGTTTTTTATAAAGAAATTCAATGAGAGAGAAAGTAATAATTAATTCCTTTATTTTCTTAAATTGATGCCACATCTCCCCCTCAACTCCTTGCCCACGAAGCCATCCTCTTCCCCTTTGCAATACTCTTCTTTATCCATGAATTAAAGGAAAAGAAATTAAGCACCTTAATCATTATAATAATAATATCCATAAGTTAGTGGATATTACTTTTAATTAACTAATGTGAGTGGGCTCTCCACTCACTTAGATATTTTCGTGGCCTTTGCAAGGAATAAGGACGTCCACACTTATCTAATTCCAACCATCACATTTTTGGTTGAAAGGCATTTCAATTAATATATTTATTTTTGCATTAAATTGAATTAGGGTTTCAATTATGCTTAAATCTTGATTATTTAAATATCAAGATTCTCTCTCCTCCAAAGTGATTCAAATGAGGCGCCCCTCTCAAATTATTTTCTCTACATGATTCCAAGAATCATGAGGGACCCTCTTGAAGTGGTATTTTGCATATTGAACCCTAGGTTTTGGGTAAATTGCACATTACATGAAAACTAGGTTTTAATGCACCAAGATTGCTCAGCAAGCTCTATCTTGGTGCTCAAGCTTGTGGAAACCATACCACTGCATCATACTCATTCCTATGATGCTTCAACATATGAGGAACATTTTATCATGTACAATTTGCAAGTTAACCCCTCAACTTGGGTAATTTGCACTTTAGTCCAAAATAGATAATTCAATATTTCAACATTATTCAAAAAGGACTAAAATTGAAACATAAGTTCCTCTTGAGCCTTAATTACTTTTCAAAAGATAAGATAAAGCATATAATCAACCTCATTAAGCAAAACATCTAGGGTTAACACATGACCCAGGCCAGGGATGTTACAAATTATCCACCCCTAACAGGGATTTCGTCCCCGAAATCATCAACGAAAACATTAAGAGAAAAGAGAAGGGTACTTCCTCCTCATCTCTTCCTCTAGATCCCACGTAGCTTCTTCAATTCCACGATGATGCCAGAGAACTTTTACAAGACATATGTCTTTCTTCTTCATCTTTTTAATTCTTTTATCAAGGATCATCACAGGTCCTTCAACATATGATATGCATCATTTAATTCTACCTCCATAGGTTGCAGAACTAACTCGGTGTTAGGATGACACTTTCTTAGCATGGAGATATGGAACCATGGATGCAACTTATGCAACTCAGGTGGCAACTCTATCTTATAGGCTACCTTTCCAATCCATTCAATGAGTAGATAAGGCCCCATAAATGTAGGAGCTAACTTTTCCTTCCTTCCAAATCTAAGGACACCTTTCCAAGGTGAGACCTTGAATTATACTCTGTCTCCAACTTGGAATTCTAAGGGTATTCGTCATTTGTCGGCGTACGACTTCTGTCTATCCTGTGCAGTCTTTAACTATTGTTGTATTTCTTTAATCTTCTCAGTTGTCTACTGCACAAGCTCAAGACCCATAAGTTGATATTCTCCTATTTCATACTAACATAAAGGAGATCTACAACGTCTACCATATAATTCTTCATATGGTTCCATATCAATACTGTGATGATAGCTATTATTATAAGCAAATTCTATCAAGATCAGGTGTAGATCCCAACTTCCTACAAATTGAAGGACACATGCTCTAAGTAAATCCTCCAAGGTTTGTATGGTCCTCTCAGATTTTCCATCTGTATGTGGGTGAAAGTCTATACTAAACCTTAACTGTGCACCCAAAGCTTTGTGTAGTCGTTCCCAAAAATGACTCGTGAATTGGGGACCTCTATCAGAAACAATAGTAGCTAGTACCCCGTGTAAACACACTATTTCATCTATATAGATTTGTGCAAGCTTCTCAACAGTATAGGTTGTTTTGACAGGAATGAAATGTGTTGACTTAGTCATCCTATCAACTACCACACAAATGGAATCATGACTTTTGGCTGTTCTAGGCAAACCAACCACAAAGTCCATGGTCACATGATCCCATTTCCACTGCGGTATAGGCAAAGGTTGCATTATTCCCGCGGGCTTTTGATGTTCAACTTTAACCTACTGACACAATGGACACCACATAACAAACTCAGCTACATCCTTCTTCAATCCTGGCCACTAATACATATTTTTCAGGTTATGATACATTTTGGTGCTCCCTGGATGCATTGCATACATCGAAGAATGAGCTTCCTCCAAGACTAACTTCCTCAAGTCATTGGCATCAGGTACCACCATCCTACCATGGTAGCAGGCTACCTGATCCTCTGACTCATGAAAGCCATCCCGTTTCTCATTACCATACTCTGACCTGATCTGCTGAACCACAATATCAACTTGATGTGCTTCTTTAATCTGCTATCTCAGAGTAGGTTTTATGTGCATCTCAGCTAACAGCCCGGCTAACAACGATACCTTAAGCTGTACATTGTTTTGCCTCAAGGAGATAAACATATCTCTCTTAGAGCACACTAAGGAGTTCAACTGTGCTTTATCTAGGGCTGGTGATGATGATTTTCTACTTAATGCATCAACCACTACATTAGCCTTCCGTGGATGATAATCAATTGTACAATCGTAGTCCTTGATTAACTCCATCTAGTGGCATTGTCTCATATTCAACTCATGTTGAGAGAAGATATATTTTAAATTCTTATGGTCTGTGAAAATATGGAATGTTTCTCCATAGAGATAATGTCTCCAGATCTTCAGAGCATGGACCACAGTAGCTAGCTCTAGATCATGTGTTGGATAATTTTCCTCGTGTTTCTTAAGATGTCGATAAGCAAAAGAAATCACTTGATTATCCTACATCAACACACATCCTAGACCATTCTTAGATGCATCACAGAAAACTATGTACCCCTTCCCTTGCTCAGGTAACACTAGCACATGTGCACTTGTTAACCTTTCTTTCAACAATTGGAAAGAACGTTGACACTTGTCATTCCAGACAAAAGGAACATCCTTCCTGGTCAACTTGGTTAGGGGTAAAGCTATAGAACTGAAGTTCTTAATGAACCTCCTATAATATCCTTCCAGTCCAAGAAAACTACGAATCTCCGTCGGTGTCTTTGGTTGTTCCCATTGCAGGATAGATTCTACCTTCTTAGAATCAACACATATACCTGAGGCAAATATTATGTGTCCTAAGAAAGAAACTTCTGGTAACCAGAACTTACATTTGCTAAACTTAGCATACAACTTATGCTTTCTTAGCAAAGTTAAAGCCTGACGGAGGTGCTGCTCATGCTGTTGAGCATCTCTACTGTAGATCAAGATGTCATCTAGAAAGACTACTATGAACTGATCAAGAAAAGGTCGAAAGATTCTATTCATGAGTTCCATGAATGCAGCTGGTGCATTAGTTAGTCCAAATGACATAACTATGAACTCATAGTGACCATACCTTGTCCTAAAGGCAGACTTAGGTATGTCGCCCTCCTTAATATGCAACTGATGATATCCTGACCTCAGATCTATCTTGGAGAAGATAGTCGCACCACACAACTGATCAAACAGGTCATCGATCCTTGGAAAAGGATACTTATTCTTTATGGTTACTTTATTCAATTGTCTGTAATCAATGCATAACTGCATCGATCCATCCTTCTTCTTAACAAAGAGAACTGGAGCACCCCATGGTGAAGTACTCGGTCAAATAAAACCTTTCTCAAGCAACTCCTGCAGCTGTTTCTTGAGCTCTGCCATCTCAGTAGGTTCCATTCTATACGGTGTTTGTGATATTGGTTGCGTGCCTGAGATTAGATTAATCTCAAAATCAATCTCTTGGGGCGGAGGTACACTTGGAAGTTCTTCAGGGAATACATCTTCAAATTCCCTAACTATCAAAACTTTAGAAAGATTAGAGCTCTCCATTTTGGTATCTACCACATGTTCCAAGAATGCAAAGCATCCTTGTCTCATCAACTTCTCAGCTACCATAGCTGACACAAGATAAGTTGGAAGAATCTTTCTATCTCCCTGAAAGATCCATGTGTCACCATCATCTATGAACACAGCTTGCTTGGACTCACAATCCAAGACAACCTTATACTCTTCTAGGGTCTCCATCCCAAGAATTATATCAAACCCATGCATCTCAAGTGGTATAAGATCCACCTGAATGTGATGTTTAGAAAAGGAAAGAATGCAGGGAGAACACACCTCCCGCAGCACTGCAGATCCCAACAAAGGGGTTTCTAATAACATACTATCTGCTCTATGACTGACAGTCATGTTGCAGTCAAAGATCACTCTTCTAGTGATAAAGGAATGCGTAGCACCCAGATCAATTAAAACAGATATGAAGCAGGATGAAGATATATCATAATGAAATAGTTCCATCTGACCTATCACAACCCGTGGGTTGACTACTACTTCGGGTTGATTCATTGCATAGAATCTCATCATTGCTTGCTGTTAACCCTGTGCTCGGTTATTAGGTACCGACGAACTAGCTTGGGACGCTTGTCCACGTCCTCTAGCACCACTCGGAAACTATTGCCTCTGAGAGCCTTGCTGACTCTGCCTCTGAGGTTGAGTCACACTTGCTTCTCTGGCTAGACAATCCTTCATCAAATGCCCCATCTTTCCACATATAAAACAACCTCTGTTCCCCAACAGTGGCCTGGGTGGTCCTGTTACTGACACTGATGCTGAGTTGTGGGATCCTTCTGGTGGTAAACTATGACCACTACCCCTATTCGACGTCCATTGCATCTGGGTATTAAACCTTGGTGGTGCTATTGGTGCAGAAAACCTCAGATTTTTAAAGCTCTCGGACCTCTATCCCTGGTATTGGGTAAACACCTTCTTATTACTGGTCTGCCGCTTCTCAATCACAAACCTTTCTATCCTCCTCATGGACTCCACAAAAATAGCAAACCTCTCCCTATTCTCTAGAGTAGACACAAGAGTGGTCAACTCAGCGTTTAACCCCTTCTCAAAATGTCGGATTCTTTCTTCATCATTAGCTTCCATATGCGGACAAAACCGCAAAAGTTCCATGAACTTAGCCTCATACTCGCTAATGTTCATCTGTCCTTGTCTGATCCTCTCAAATTGATAGATCTTCTCGTCTAGATACGTCTTAGGGAAGTATCTACTAATGAATTCTCATCAGAATACCTCCCATCCAACTTCTTCCCCTGGCCTCTTCCCTCTTCAATCGTCCACCAATAGCCATCACTCCCCTTTAGAAGGTATACAACATGTTTTACCTTCTCAGCTTCAGGAATATCAAGGATCCTGAAAGCCTTTTCCAGCTCCGTCAGCCACAAATCAACATCTGCTAGATCAGCTGTACCAGCATAATCTATGGCTCCAACCCGGTGAAGTCTCTCAAAAGTCTTGTCGGCTCCATGTCCATCATGGTGGGCTGGTGCCCTAGGTGCAGGTGGTGGCATCCTATCAGCCATGTGTGTCGTAGTCGCCATAAACTGGCCAGTATGGAAGGCTGGATTCTCTATCATAGCTAGGTCAAACTGGGGATGTTCAGGTACTGACTCCTCCCTAGCTTGTTCCCTTGCACCTCCTCTTGGTGCAGCAACGCTGCTCTCAGCAACATGTTCTTCATGTGATCCAGACATATTCAAGTTCTTCTTCTCCTATATGAGCAGAAGATACTATCGGATAAATTGGAAGACACTTAGAACAGACTCAAAAACCTTAATCCTATGTCTCTGTAGACTCAGCGAACCTAGAGCTCTGATACCACTAATTGTGGCGAACAAAATGTGATTCGCCAAGCGGAAGTGAATGTTAGCAGCAGATTAACAAAAATCACTAAAAATTAAAACTTAGTTTTACAAAGAGATCCTTTCATTGGAAAACTCTTTCAAAAAGAACCAAAGTAATTCTATTACATTCTGGTTCACAAGTACATGTCTTGTACCATTCCTTTTCGAGGATCATATGCATCAACTGCCCTGTTAAAACTGTACATAGGCAGCATAAAAACATTGAGGCATCAAGCCAAAATATCAGATCGGTTCATTAAACTAACTACTAACTCCGAGGACCTGAGAGTACAGAGACGACACATAGGACTCTATATACAAAGCCTGACAGCCAGGGTCTCCACCTGGATGTCACTACTGTCCTTGCTGCTGCTGTTGTTCTTCACCCGCTGTAGGGTTTCTGCTTCTTCTTCTACGTCTACCTAAAAAGTTGGATCCCATGGGGGTGAGACAATTGAAATTGCCTCAGCGAGAGATATAACTCTCCGCCAGAAACATTATTACTGCAATTAACAGGATAAAACTGAGCAGAAGAATCATAAGTATTCAACAACAGATAAATCAATGTCTAAACATATTAGAGCATTATTCTCTATTCATGTCATTTCAGCTATATCTTGATAAAGCAACATGTCTCTTATTCAATAAGGAATATGAAGAACATGTATAACATTTATCCTTCTAAGATATACTAAGAAAGATATCATCAACCAATGATTCTCGTATTTCAATTTTAAACAAATACGCTAAACGGCTGATTACATTTTACAGTCATACTTAAGCCCTGAGGAGATGAGGTATACCGCTCATTCTCCAACCGACCATTGCAAAATCGAAATCGGTACCATACATAGGTCAATGGAATAGTCAGATTCCCATGACCTCATCTTCCTCAGTCAGTGTGAGGACCAAATGCAGGACATCTTGTGTCTCTGCTAAATAGCTTTCCAGGGTATACTGGCAACTTTGCTATTAGAGTTACAGTGGCATGTTGTACTCTCTTTGCAGTCGAGAGAATTTATATTATTCTCACATCGATCCGACATTAAAATCATCGGGAGATTAGTGATACATCCATCCCGACATTTGGGAGATTAGTGATACATCCATCCCAGCATATAATGAAGGATTGAGAGATTTAATGTTTACCTCACATCAATTCCTCCATTAGGGCGTAAGGATATTCTCTCCCATAACCCCCACATACTCAATAGTATGCCCTCCAAGAGTTCCCGTAGGAAAACCTATTTCACCATCACCAGTTACTGATGATGATGGATCTATGGTCAGGGCTCTACATGATAAGATTTCACTTGATTAATTAAGTACATTACTATATTCTTTTAGCATCAGTCATGTTTTCAAACATAAATCATTATAACAAATGCTACAAAGAATGAGTACTATTTCTATCAAGTCTTTTTCAAAGCTTTATAAAACATTGGGATCTCAATTCCTTGTCACATCAGGGGCATTCGCATCCCTTAACATCTCATCATTATGATTATAGAATATGGGTATTCAAACCCTCAATTCATCAAGAACACTTATTACCACTTTATCATGTAACTAACATCTTTAGGTCATCTGACCAAGGTAAACATGATACTTGCAATACATGTATCTCATGTGGCTCTTAAGGACCATTAATCTCTTGTTACCTCTTACTAGGAAACACAACATATTATGGCTCACAAGGCCCATAAAACAATTCCAATAATAAAACATCATAGCTCATACCTGGCTATGTCCAACATCTCATGATACCTGCAAGATTACTGCACATGATAACAGTTACATCAATTACATATCAGAATAATGCATGTAAGAGTGACATTACTATTCCCTCCAAAGAGTTAGGATTTCCCAATTCATGTCAATTAGGAATACTCATCCCATTACCCAAATTAGGGTTATGGTCTATCATCATATTGCCCAAGATTAGGGTTTCATACACTATAACCCAAAATTAGGACTTCACATATCTTTACCCTTTATCAGGGTTGGGATTTCATATCAAGATTTCACATCTCATTATATAGCCTCACCTTAGGTTAGAGATTCACATCACATCATTGCAATAAGGTTTCACCATAACATAACCCTTGATTAGGGTTTCACATCACATCTCTGTATTAGGGTTTCACTTTACATACCCTCAATTAGGGATTTACATATCATTACCCTAAATTAGGGTTTCTCACCACTTTTCCCCAAATTAGGGTTTTTATGTAGCTTTAACCGAAATTAGGGTTTCACGTTCCATTACCCATAATTAAGGGTTTACTATTCATCTCAATTATGGTTTCTACATTCAATTACCCATAATTAGGGTTTACATCATCCCAATTAGGGTTTACATTATCCCCCTAAATTCGGGTTTTACTCAGAATTTCCCTAAATTAGGGTTTGGGTTCACCAATCTCCTCAATTAGGGTTTCATGATCTCTTTATCAAGGATCATACCATAATTACATATTTAATTCATTTTCAATGTGTTGAGGATTGATTACTACTTGATTATTATACATGTATGAATTTCTCTCTCTCATCCTCTCTAGGATGTTCATTACTCCAATCTTGATTAGATTGAGTTAATCTTGTATTCAAAAACATACATTTAGGGTTAGCTTTGTGTGTTGAGTTGTTCCTTCCATAAATATCAAAGGTTAACTCTACCGAGGTTACAAATCAATTAAGTACATTATGGATTCAACCTTTGTACTTACCTTTGGTAATCATTGGGTAAAGAGTTTATTACCTTCCTAGGTAGCAAATGTATAAATCATCTAAGTACATTAAATATGCTTCCTTTGTAATCATCATTGAGGTACTTTATAAGTACTCAATTAGTTTTGGAGTTAATTGAACCTTCAAATTATTAGAAATCATTTAATCCGTTAATTGGGCTTGATCAAATTAAACCATTAAAGGGTTTTGACCAAATTAAACTTTCAAACGATTTTGCTTAAGTTGGATCTCCAAACGGTTTTGATCAAACATGCCCAAACGGTTTTGAACAATCATGTCCAAACGGTTTTGATCAAACATATACAAACGGTTTGATCAATCATGCCCAAATGGTTTGAGACCGTTTAGACCTCCAAACGGTCTTGGTCTCAACCTCAAAAGGTTTTGAAAACCGTTTCCATTCAATCGGTTTTGGAAATCCTAAACACCAAACAATCTTGAAGATCATTAATCATCAAACAGTTTAGAAACCATTTCTTTCCAAACGGTCAACTAAAATCCAAACGGTCAACTCAATCCAAACAGTCAACTGTCCCAAATGGTTTTGAACCAAATTTCCTCAAACGGTTTGCAAACCGTTTGGTGAAACCGATTGACAAATTTTATTGGAAACCAATTGGAGTTGCAATTTTCGGGAAAAGTGTCCAAGATGATGTCATCATCATCTACCTTCGTTTCTAAGGTTCACATTACTACTGATTTCATAGAATCATCCATTACAACAAGCAATTAATCAAGAAGAAGGAGAAATCAACATAACTTGTAAAATTGGAATTGAATAATGATGTAATTGGGTACAAGTTATATAACCCACCTTCAAAGAATGCTTAAAAGATCCAACTCCACATCTTTAATGGTGGAAGAAGCTTTCTCAACTATCCCAAACTCGTGCTCAACTCTTTGAGTGAATGAATGGTCAAAGTTGAGAACAGAGTGAAGAAAAGAAGAAATCAAGCATTGATTTTCGGTTTCCACCATGAAATCAAGGTGAAAGAAGACCATGGGGCTTACCTACAGGTTGGGGATCGTACTCCTCCTGCTCCCGAGTTCCCTTGGTTGTTGGTTTAGCAAAGAGTGAAAGAAGGGTCGAAAAATCCTTTCATTTGAGTTGTAAATGGTGTTTTTTTATAAAGAAATTCAATGAGAGAGAAAGTAATAATTAATTCCTTTATTTTATTAAATTGATGCCACATCTCCCCCTCAACTCCTTGCCCACGAAGCCATCCTCTTCCCCTTTGCAATCATCTTCTTTATCCATGAATTAAAGGAAAAGAAATTAAGCACCTTAATCATTATAATAATAATATCCATAAGTTAGTGGATATTATTTTTAATTAACTAATGTGAGTGGGATCTCCACTCACTTAGATATTTTCGTTGCCTTTGCAAGGCATAAGGACTTCCACACTTATCTAATTCCAACCATCTCATTTTTGGTTGAAAGGCACTTCAATTAATATATTTATTTTTGCATTAAATTGAATTAGGGTTTCAATTATGCTTAAATCTTGATTATTTAAATATCAAGATTCTCTCTCCTCCAAAGTGATTCAAATGAGGCGCCCATCTCAAATTATTTTCTCGAAATTATGACAAGAATCATGAGGGACCCTCTTGAAGTGGTATTTTGCATATTTAACCCTAGGTTGTGGGTAAATTGCACATTACATCAAAACTAGGTTTTAATGCACAAAGATTGCTCAACAAGCTCTATCTTGGTGCTCAAGCTTGTGGAAACCATACCACTGCATCATACTCATTCCTATGATGCTTCAACATCTGAGGAACATTTTATCATGTACATTTTGCAAGTTAACCCATCAACTTGGGTAATTTGCACTTTAGTCCAAAATAGATAAAATAGTATTTCAACATTATTCAAAAAGGACTAAAATTGAAACATAAGTTCCTCTTGAGCCTTAATTACTTTTCAAAAGATAATAGCAAGCATATAATCAACCTCATTAAGCAAAATATCTAGGGTTAACACATGACCCAGGTCAGGGATGTTACATTTGGTTTGTATTTTGGAGGCAAAGATCTGAGAATTTTGGACACTTGATCTTCTTCACTTATATATTTTCCTAATGTGCTTATGCTATTAACAATGGAAGAAAATCTTACATATATTTTACTAATAGATTCATTAGGTTGTATACAAATTGTTTAAACTTTTGCTTAAGCATATGGATTTTAGTATTTTTAACTTGGGTAGTTCCTTAATGTGTTATGGAGAGTTTATGCCATATATCATAGGCTGTGTCACATGAGGATATTCTATTGAATTCACTTACTAAAATAGAACAATATTACATGCTTACCACTTTGGCATTCAATTGAACTTGTTTTTCTGTGTTGGGATCCCATGTTGCATATTCAGCTGTAGGTAGCACATAGGGATTGGAAACCATCCTCCACAATTCTAGGCTAAGTCCTTGGAAGTAGAATTGAATTATTCTTTTCCAGTAGGTGTAGTTTCTTCCATCAAAAGGTGGTGGCCGAGTTATGTGAGTTCCTTCAAGGTTGAGGTTGCTCAGCAAGTTGTCCCCCATTCTTCAAGACCTGTTAGGGCTCCTTGAAAACCTGCTATGATACCAATTGATAGATCTAGAGGGTGGGTGAATAGAGATTTTTGGAACTTTAAAATTAACTAAAAAAATCAAACCAAAAAAGGAGGAAGAAACAAAGAAGACACTTGGATGTAGAGCGGTTCCTACCTTTGAAATCAAAGGTAGTCAGTCCACTACCCAATTGTTTCCTATTGGGATTTTGAAAGTGATTAATTTTATTATCTCGTAAGGATGTTACACAAAATACAATCACCTTCTACATCCTTGAAGTATCCTTCTCCTTGAAGTAGCCTCAACCTCCTTGAAGCAGCCTTGTTGAAGTAACTTCAAGTCCTTGGAGTAGCCTTCACCTCCTAGAAGTAGCTCCAACACCTTGAGAAAGCCTTCTTTTAGAAGTAGCTCCAACCTCCCATGAAGCAGACTTCCTTGAAGTAATCTCAAGCTCCTCTCATAGAAACCTTCTTCACAAAGAAGTAGCTTCTCTGGTGCTCCCTCAAGCAGCCTCCACGATCTTGGAGTAGCCAAGGAGCAATTATAACTTGTACCTATGAAGGGGGATTGGAAGAAAGGAATACAACAATGTTGCACAATGATTTGATCCTATATCAAGCGTTAGAATCTACTATCCACTTAGGATGAACATGGCTATGTATGGTGGCTAGGAGATTGTAGCTATATGACACCTTTCTAGAGCTCAAGGAAGAAGACAACAAGTGAGTCTTAGCTTGATTGCTCTCAAAAGTGAATGCTCAAGTGTAGCTTAGGTGCCTTCTGTGCCCTAAGGGCTCTCTTATTTATAGGATTGGTTTGCAAGGGTTTAGGGACGTTCTAGGGAATGTCTAGAGTGTTCTTAATGCTAAACTAGTTGTTAGGTGTATATTAGTTGGCTAGTAATTGCTAATTGTTCGTGCTTGAAAAGAACAATCCAGAACCCTGCTCGGTCGATAATTTTGTCGACCGAACTGTGTCTCAGTTGGGGTCTTATTTGACCGAGCCTGAGTTTAAGTTTAAAGTGTTGAAACATCTATTTCCAACTCCCAACTACCAACTACTCAGTCTAACGGTCGCAAGTCTTATACCGTTACTTACTTTGTCGAGGTTGTTTTTGACTGAATGCTAATTTAGAACACAATTGTGTAAGTTGTTGAACAATGTTCTCAATTTCGACCGAGGTGTTTCTCGATCGACAAGAACTTCGACCAAGTGTGTCTCAGTCAACAATTTCATTGACCAAGGGTATCCATGTTCTAGACTTTTGAATCACCTATTAAGTGTGTGTTTCAATGTGTGTGGGTGACTCTAACTATTTGGGGAAATCTATCTACAGGTTATAAATGGGTGAGGAAGATCAAACACTTAATTTACATGATGTCTAAGTACTTGTACATTATATTTTTATACAAGTGTTTACATTTGATTACAATCATGAGAATTTATACAATTAAGTGCATTTGATCTTCAATTTGCATTTATCCTCATCTTCCCACTTGGTAGAATTTCTTTATTCCTTTCAACCCTAAAATACTCAAGTAGCATGTTAGATCCACAAGAATGAAATGTTTGTCATCATCAAAACAAATGGTATATTAATGTCCAATTTATCCAACATTGGTACAACAAATGATCGTCATCTTTTGTAGATTTTGACATAATATTTGCCTCTTAGATCATTGGGAGGACTGCATTAGCCTTGTGAAACAAATGATAAAAGGCTATCATGCTTAAATCTAAGCAAAAGAATTAGAACTAAATAGAATTAGGATATTGTTGCAAGTAGTTCATCAATAGTTTAGCTCCACACTTAGAATAAGAAAACTAGCCAATCATGCTATTTGGATATGTCATAGAAGAGAATAATAGCTAGGATACGTGGTAGGCAGATTGTTTGAGAAATAGTCATCAACTTCTGCTGAATATTGACAATCAACTACCAGCCAACTCATTATTTGTAGTTAAAAATATTTATCACCTTCCTATGAGCTCATGTTTCTGAAGAATATCATAAACTGTTGTTGGAAACTAATAAGAAAAAAATAGAATCATATCCAAAACCAAACAGTTGTACATGAGGCAACTATATGAAGCAAAGCATGAGGAAGAGAAGATGTGCTTCTTGTCAGCTGTTGCTAGAAACAAGAAGAAAAGTCACACTCATTTTGTACATGAATAGATCCACCATATGTAGCAACTATAATAATTCTCTGCTTAGTTTGATTTGAGATCATGTCTTGGTATTTAGGTAGTATGTGGATTTAAATTTGTATTTTGTTTGTCCTATTATGTTGTATGTTGTATACACATGTTTATATACTCAGAGATAAACAAGCAATAGAGATAAACGATCCTTAATATTAGTTCAAATGGCATTAGGTTATCACATGGACATTGGTTAATTAGCGAAAAAGACAATATATTAAGATTGAAACTGTAATTCACTAACCCATGCTCTAACTTCAACGTGACATCCTATTGTATGTTCGTGCTTTTGTGTTACTTGCATTGTTGTCTGGCCTAAATTTTGCTTGACAATTTCTAATCTATCAAATATAAATATTTGATGGATTCTAACGTTGTTCTATGGTATTACGATGATGTTGAATGCAAGGTCTTGTATCCATTATGTTATATGTTTCCTCTTGTTGGGATAAGAAATGATGAACTTAATACAAACTATGAAGTTAGATAATAGGCATTTATTCCTACATCTTAAAAATCAGGTTATTCTCCTCTCGATAAGTTTCATCTTCAAATATGAGAAAATTCTGATGATTATCTTTTCTTGACCGAGCTTAGCTTAAACATTATGACAACTATCTGTTCATGACTGAGCTTATCTTAATTGAAAACTAAAAACCTGAGAAGAATACTTTGCATAATACATTTAGATATCAGCTTGCCATTTCTATTACAAGGAACTATCCTCAAAGTTCCATACAAACATAGTCCCTAATAAGATCATGAGATCATACAAACATTTTCATTAATGACATGTTATTAGAAAATGGTCAGATTGGAACATTTTGTTTCATTGGACTTTCTCATGTAAATTTGTCAAGTAATTTACCTGTAGTGAATTACTTGTAACTTGATATCTTATAATAATTGTATAAATCTTTCTATAACACAAGGATATGGCCCTCTGGGGTATCTTTTATAAATAATTTATACCTATAATGTATAGTTGATATGTTTTTTTTCTATAACCTATTGACCTTTCTTTTATCTCATGTTCTCGATTGACATGTATAGATCCCAGGTTACAAGATTGTAGGGATAGATAGTCCAAACGAGCTGCCTTTCCAACACCATTCGTCCTTCTCATCTGTCCATGTGGGGGATGTAGACGTCGGATATCAATGATCTCCTCCCTTGCAAGAAGCTCCTTCAAAACTTATTACTTCATTGACATAAGTCTAGTTTCTTATCCCTATAGGTGCCATACTACCATTTAGAATTTCTGATTTATCTCAAAGATTAGACGGAATCATGGGAGTAGAAATAGAACTTATTTATATTCATCATTGTGGTGGATAGATAGTTAGTATATATGCATAGCGTCAATGAACACCTTTGTCAAGAAATTTTCATTTAAGAATATTAATACATTGTTAATGTATATGTTACTTGGTATATTTTCTATCCATTTTCAGGGTAAAGAGTATGTCTTCTGCACAATGATGTTTCTTTGTATCATGAGGTTTTCAATATTAGTCGTTCATTTCATCTTTTAGGTAGTCTATTTATCACCCTTTTGGTGATATGACATCAACCACTTTCTATTTGCTGCAGTCGTGCTAAGCCTCATACTTAATAACTTACAATCTCATTAAACTATGGATGGCTGGATTTAATTATTTAAAGAAAACATCATCAGACAGAGCTCAAGTATTCATCACCATGTTCACTACTCTGATGTTATACACTTCCTATTTGCTGCAGTCCTACTCATACATGATGAACATTCTCTTGAAGATTAAGCTTGGACGCATAAATTTTGTTCTCTCGACTACAAACACTCTTCCAATTTCACTTAGAAGGATCGTCACACTAAGTTCTTTAAGCAGGGTTCCCCTAATAATGTGCATCCTAGTATTGTCATTGATATCAATATCTACCACATGAATAATTTGAATTTCTATATGTGTGTGCATGCAAGAATGATCAGAACCACAAGGCCTACTCGGTACCATGTCTTGCATGATGAGAATGGATTCACTGTCGATGACCTACAAGAGCTAGTCCACTGATTATATTATGTTACCAATGAAGAACAACATACATCTCAATTGTTGCATCCATCTACTACCCCCACCTTGTTGCCGCTCAAGTCTGTCAGTTCATCAAGTTTGGACAGATGTCTGATACAACCTCCAACTACTGCATCATACATGTGGAAGAGCTGACAAGGCTGCATGAAAATGTGAATTGTTCTATGTTTTTTTTGTTGATTCTTGGGTTCAACTGTCGACTTGAGTTTCCTTAAGTTGTCTTTCTCACACTTTGGCATCTATTTCTCTCTTTTGCTCAACAATCTACTAATTGTTTGTATTAAATGCTTTTTGAAGCCTCTATATGCAATTCAATAATTATTTCTCCCACAAAAAGTTAACTGGTCTGAAAGAAACCTTAAACCATTTGGTCCATAATCAAAATGAGTACTGTATGGAGGTGACAAAAAAATACTACCTGATGTTAAAGGTTGTACTCTTATTTTTGATGTATCCAGGGTTAAGATAATGTGTCCTATTGTGTTTTTGTACTTTAGTTATATGCACCATATGTCATACAATATTGGATACACATTCCCATGAATGCATTCTATCTCTATGCATTTGAGTTTATATCCCATATAACATTTGCCTCAAGTCATATACACATATGAACATAAAGTTCTTTAATAAGGCAATTCCTGAGAACCAATATGTCCTTGAACTGGTTTAGTAGGGAGATACAAATCTAGGCAAAGTGTATTAGCCTAATAATGATCGAAATTAGAATCAACAAGGTGACTTCAAAGTTATATGCTTAGTGTTATGTAGTATCACATATGACAAAATTATACATATTTTAAAATTTGAACTTAGAGGATATATCCAAATACTCTTTTATCTATCCAAAATTGGTAACACAAATGATTGTTCTCACTGTACAGAGCGTTGCTGAGAGCTTTTCAGAAATTGGATCATTGTGCTTGGATAAAAATGGTGTTTTATATGTAATAGAATATTATTCATAGTGAAGTCATTTTCCTCTTAATAGACTTTGTTCATTGTGACGTTCTGTGTTGTATATTTTCTTTTCTTTTGTGTTGGAATTGCGTCTGACCACTTATTTTATATCTAACCAATAGTTAAATAGATTGATTAGTGAAAGATGAATTACTACTACAACCCACATTCATTTATTAAAGAGATTTGCACTGACCATTCACCTTCTAGGTTTCCAACTGATGTTGACATGCTTTTCTTTTCAAGCTGACATTTTTTCCACACTGTAGGTCCCATTGTTTTCCTTCTATGTAATTGTTTCTTCAAGTTGGAATGCATAGTGTGATCTCGTGTCTCACACATCACATAATTACCACAATGTGAACTTATTTGGAAAGTTTAAATACACTTTTGCTTAGTAACACGTCAGTTTCATGTTCAATCTATTTTCTATTCAGAATCTTGATAGCTCTCTTCCTATATTATTTTTATGATTTATATGAGGGAACAGTGTGAGTTCCTGATATGCTTATTGAGTACAATGTAGCAAGCTACTCTTGGTACTCGTAACGTTCCTCGATGCAATCGTTCATGGATGAATGATTTCACACGCCAATATGTTGTAATCAAAACAATTTCTGATACATTTTCTTGAACTTAATCAAGACTTCTAGTTATTCATGGGCCATCTTATTGTAGATATCACATTGTGAACATCAACATTTCTGTGCAGTTGTTGCATGGACGTTTTGTGCCAGCTATCAGCATAAGTTACATACTCTACATGGTTGCATTATTACCATCCTTATTAGTAGTTGTCTCATGATCTGTTGGGCATATTACATGATTATGACAAGAAGGGCCTATCCAGAATCATTGAGGTCAAAACTTTGGCACAGAAGACAAAGGAAACTGACATGAAACCTGGACATTATGAGGATCAAAATGGCCTGAAACCTGAAGATATGTTAGCTCTGCTTTTTACTTTACTAGTAATCTGGTCTAATGATATGAAATTCAAACCTGATCATACGGGTCCCAATCCAAGTGAAAATTGTATGTTGATTTTAATTTCAAGCTTCTTGAAATTTTTTTGAGAGCTAGGGTACAATGTGGGGTGAAACTTTGAGAGTGATGTAAACTTATATTCTAGTGGAGGTCATTGTATACATAAATATTTTATTTTCATGTTGCAAAACTAGGGCAAGGTTTATGTCCTCCCCATGTGTACTCATTGTTTCAATATAAATCGAAGTATGATTATGGACATCATAACCACAACTTGATCTGAATCAATATTGATTTCAACTTCTTTCTAAAAAATACTTTGTACTGATAATTTAATGATTGTATACATAATCTAACTACATATACATGCATGTGTAGTACATGTTGTCTCTCACTACAAACTAACTACAATTACAAGTGTAGTAAGTGCTACTTTTTTCTACACATGAACTACATATACAATCATTACAACTGTCATTTCCCCCAACATATCATAGCTACAAATAAAATTGTAGTCATATATTTAACTACATTTTGACGTGTAAGGACAACTTTTACCTACAATTGGGTTACACATGCATTTGTATCTAGATGAATAACTAGCTACAATTTTTGAAAAAATATAGTAAAAACAATTAGTTGCATGAGCATTAGCTTCATATTCTAAATGTAATGAAAAATGTAGCTAAAGGTTTTAGCTACAAAATTTGGGGTTTTTGCTATAATTTTTTTGTAGATAAAGACCATTTATAATTTTGAGCTAGTTGTATCTTATATCTATATCCATTATTTGGAGTAAGAAATGATGGAATTGTCCTCCACCAAGAAAAGGGAAACCAATGAGAAACCTTCATATACTCAATCAATATAATATGGAAGAAAATAGAAATTTTTACCTCCAATTCCAATAGGAACAAGGGAAAATGTTAGATGTCAAACAACCTAGCTTTTGGGACAATGACTAGAACATTGTATATGATTTCCAACTTGAGACATAGTCTTGATATGGAAAGATGGCAGTAATGTCAACCAGAGGTAGCTTCATTTCAATCAATCACCGAAAACATGATCACAATGTGGCCCTAACTATTATTGCATTTTGAAACTATCCAAAGATGTCATACATTAGTTATGCATCTCTCTCAATGTTGCACCAAGGGCTATTTCATGACTAGATTGTTGAAAGGAAAGTAACCAATGCATAAAAAGATTTATTCATGGAGATATGATACTTTAGGTGGCAATTGAAATGTTCACGTTTTCCAAAAAAACTAGGAATTTTAGGGAGGAAGTCATATAGAATACTCCAATATTTTGTTAATACCTATTTTTAATACTAAGTTTGCATGAAAAAGGATCCAAGTGTTTATGTATCAGTCATGATCATTTTACTCGAAGAAGTCCCCTATTTAACCTACCAATGATAAGACTTTTGTCTACTTTGTTATTATACTTTATTTACTATACCATGGATGAAGGCTTACCAAAAATCTGAAATCCTTCACAATATTTAGATCATCATGTGCTCGACACACAAATAATTTGAATATGACTGAATGAACACATTCCCTATAAAGTCTATTTCATAGACCAAGAAATTTCATGGGAATATTTATTTAAAATTAACATATGTTTATAAATGTTGTATTATTTTTCCTTTACGATGTTGATATATCCAAATCTAATATTGTTTGCATTCTTATCTTGTTAACTCCATTGTGAAGGACATCATGGGCTACCTGAATGCATGATGTGCTACTAAATAAAAAATCACATGTTCAGACCCCTTATGAAAAGTTTAATACAAAATATCATGACTATCACACCAACTAAGGCTAGCTTTACAACATCAACCCACACTAGTTGGTACGAAATAGGGGTGACCAACCACCATGTGTTTGCACTCGAGGTTTATTCGGGTTTATTGGGTCAAACATGGATTTAGACTGTGATTGAAAACTTATAATTGTGTGAGCTTTGTCATTTAGTCAACCTTAACCAACAAGCTCTTGGATCCATCAGAGTACAATACTAATATAATATGCCCTCTTTTGTTGTAGACACTGCTCTTATCTTGTAAATCACAATAATCATGCAAACTTTGTTCTTTTTGCTTAGATTGAGAGTATAGTTGTCTAATAGGGTTGCAACCAATACTATAAACAATATAAATATAGAAAGCATAAAGAATTGTGACTCAATATTAATCTATATATTGGAAAAATATCTATTACCTCTTGTGTTTTTCATCTTATTATTGCATTCTCATTATTAAATAGCAGAATGCTCACTTTGCTTGTTTCACCACTTTTTCTACTACTACGACTAATACTACAACCACCACTACTACTACTACTACTACCACTACTACCACTACTACTACCACCACCACCATCACCACCACCACTACTACCACTACTACCACTACTACTACCACTACCACTACCACTACCACAACTACCACTACTACTATTACTACCACTACTACTACTATCACTACTACCACAACCACCACTACCACCACTACTACCACTACCACCACTACCACTACTACCACTACTACTACAACCACTACCACCACTACTACCACCTCCACCACCACCACGAATACCACCAAAACCAC
>OY856412.1:238219243-238501743 GCA_963693085.1 Alisma plantago-aquatica | reverse complement strand
ACCTACACACTGAAAGTTATGAGAAGAATACACAATAGCCCAGAACAACCAGGTGCACGCCATGCACCTAGGAGCGTCAAGCAGACCAAAGTTTCTAGAAAGTTGCACGGCATGCATTACTTCAGCGCACGCCGTACGCAGTGCATTCTGGAGCAGACTGAAAGTTTCTGGAAAGTTGCTCGGCGTGCATTACTTCAGCGCACGCCGTGCGTAGTGCATTCTGGAGCAAACTAAAAGTTTCTGGAAAGTTGCACGATGTGCACTTTGGGTGCACGACGGGCACCTGGCAGTTTCATCATTTTGAAAAATATGAGTTTTTGTTTAAAACAAAGTGGGAACTTAATGGGCGGTTATGCTCGGTCATTTGTATCAGTTCTCTCATCTCAGAGCCAGCCTAGAGAAGAGGAGGACGATTTGGAGGAGAAAAGAGGTGGTTCCTTTCCAAAGAACCTCCATTCTTCTTCTCTTCTTCTCCAAACTTCTTCTGCAAGGTGCAGTAGAGCTTCTTCACTCCACCAAGCTTCTTGGGAGAGAGGTTTGCCCGGTTAGGAGCAGCTGTAGAAGTGGGATTTCGTCCTCAAGTCGGAATTCTATCTTTCTTTGGTTACACCTTGGGATTTCTTAGCTTTTCCTTCTCTAAACCATGCTAAACTCTGAAATTTCTGCACATTTTCTGATGTACATCATTATAGATGAGTAGACTCTTTTTTTTGGGCATGGGAGAGTAGCTCCCATGTCATAGCATGTAAGGAACATGATAATTTTGTACTAAATACTAAGTTTCTTGTTTTTCCACCTTGTGAGCACCAGTTTCTTGCTTCTTGCATGTATGGCTGGCCACTTTATGTGCATGTTTTATGCTTTCTTGCTAGATCTGAGAAGATAAGTAGGAGAGTAAGGAGGTACTCTCTTGGCAACTCCTTCTTTATCACGAGAGTGGAAATTATGGAGTTGAGGAGTAGAATTGTGATCCAAAACAAAATTCATATATGAGAATGTTGTATTGAGTTAGGATCGTTGTACTTACACCGAGAGGTGAAGTGCAACATACAACTCTCCTTTAAAACAAGTGCTTAGTATGTTTAAATTTCATGCTCCTATTTTATGCTATGATATGTTGGTGAAATCCTAGGTCCAAGATCCTTCCATATCTGAATCTTAACTTTTCTTAAGTGATAATTTACTGTTTTGTTTTAAATCTATAATTTCATTGTTCTAATCCAATCATCTTGTGTACAACGATCTAGATTATTAAAAATCATAACTCTTGTGCCTAACTAACCAACGCTCCTTGTGTTCGACCTCGACTACAACTACTCTCATATACTTGCGGGAAATAGTTAGTTGAGTAAAAGATCATTCTTAATGATTGAAACTCGTTAGTGTAAACAACCAACAAGTTTTTGGCACCGTTACCAAGGAGCATTAGTATTCCTGTTAGAGTAAGAGTTGTTGATAAGTAAATTAGACTAGACCACAACCTTCATATCCATCATCATATCCATAAATCATAATTCATCATGATCATCATAATTTGTTGTATATTCCATGTTTGTTTTTGTATCTCACTCACCTTTTTTATTTGCAGGAGCATATGGGGTGTTCATTAAAAGATCCTTGAATCGTGCATATCTCTACATTCAGAAAATGAACACATCATTTGCAACCCTCATGGAGGAAGAAGGAGTGAAACCCAAATATGTATGGAGGAATCACAACCCACACAACCATCATCCATGTCACCATCATCCAAACGACATTCACCCATGCATCCTTCATCCACATCACCATCATTCACACCTAATTCACCACTAACACCCATACCACATTCTTCTACACCCTCATATCCATCACCTTCATCCATACCACATACACCACCACCACCTACGCCACATCTACCTAATCCTTTGGATTCACATGAAGAACTAGTCAAAGAGGATGACCTTCCTCTTAAGGACTACTTTGGTATAGCTGCAATGCACATGAGTGGGCCTATTAATATTTCATAATTTGAGGCAGAGGAGTTTTCTATCAGCCCATCCATCATACAATTGCTATGGCTGAATGCATTTGGAGGGACACCAATGGAGGATCCAAACATCCACATTGCTGAATTTCTACAGTTGCTAAGCACCATAAAGATATATGGTGTTCCTACTGATGGGATACGCCTAATTCTTTTTCCATTCTCTCTTAAAGATAGAGCCAAGGCATGGCTCTATACTTTGCCAAAGAAGTCAATAAGCACTTGGGAGGAGCTTCTAAAGGTTTTTTTGGCAAGATATTTTCCACCTAGCAAAACTTTACAACTGAGGATTCAACTCATCAATTATTCTCAAAGGGATGGAGAGACCTTGTATGGTACATGGGAGAGGTTCAAAGATCTTCAACATCGTTGTCCACATCATGGTCTAAGAAATTGGCTTCTATTGCAATCTTTCTATAATGGTTTGTGCTACAATACAAGGATGTCTATTGATGCAGCTGCAAATGGAGCTCTAATGAACAAATCTTATAGAGAAGCCTATGCTATTATTAAAGATATGGAAGCAAATCATTGTCAATGGAGTCCGGCTACAAGCTACCACCCATCCTTCACATACTACTTCAAAAATGCAAGTGGAAGATCACATGGTTGATGCTATAGACTTGATTACAGCAAGGCTAGAAACTTTGTCACAAAGGTTTGAGAATCTAAGCACACAACTAATTCAAACAGCCAACAATATTTGTGATGCATGTGGGTTGCTTGGACACTCATCTTCTACATGTTATGCTTCTTCTATTTATTCTCCAATGGGCTACACTCCACCGGGCTTCTACAGCAATGCAAACCCAGATTTCATTCAGCCACAACAACTACAAGTAACTTCTAGATTAGAGTCCATACTTGCAACATTTATTTCAGCTCAAATGCAGCAAAATGAGGAGTTCCATCAACAAAGACAATCAATGAAGGGTGCCATTTGCCAACTCTCTTCTAAGGTGGAGACTATAGCCACTCATGCACACATCTTGGAGAAACAAATTGCCCAACAAGCTCTTCCTAGCAAAGAAGCATTTCCACCTTTCTTTCCTAGTCCACCGGAGACCAATCCTACATATTTCAGGCCTGTGACATTGAAGAATGGAGTTGTTATAGAGTTATATCCTTCAAAGTATGATGATGTTGACATCCATGATGATTATGAAGTTGCAACTAAAGGGGAGAAAGCTACAACACATGCTCTACATGTTGATTCTTCAAGCAAGCCACATGTCTTTCCTCCTCACACTCTAAGTGACACATTGCTTTATAATGAGAACACTTTTCCCAGATCATATTTTGATGATGCTTCAAAGGAGAATGATGTAAGGAGGCGAGATCACCCCCTTACTTAAATTTAACGGAAAATACAATACATCCCTCGAATTATTAAAAACATTGTGATGGAAGGATGTATGCATAATAAATCCATTTAAATAAGCATGGACCAAATACAACCAAATGTCAATAGTAGCAGCGGAAGAAAGTAAGATGAGAAAACTAAACTATTACATAGATTGTTCCAACAGAAGAAGTAGATAAGAATCTAGGCTATTACAAAGCTCTTATTTCTAGAGTTCATAACATATATCTTTGAGCAAGGTCTTAGCAGCATCAACCTTGCCATGACAACAACTTCACTCCTGCCCTGGGTTTCCTTGTGCTTGATCTAGCCCTTGTTCTGGTTCTGGGTGGTTGGGAAGCACCCAGCAAGAGAAAGATAGAAATGCATGTGTCAAAACAAGCTAGTGTACAAGATGCGTATAAGGAATGGAAACATAACGAATTTCTATAATGAGAGTGTTCAAGAGTATGAGGCATATAAAGCAAATAGGATTTCTGCCAAGCATATAAGTCAAATATAGAACAAGCATGATTCATTATGACTAAGCTAAACTAACATAGGGTGAGGCGCCTACCAACCTCTACCAGGAGGAGAGGGGAAATAACATCCCAAACCTCAAAAATATATATAAAGTGGCAGGGGGACTAAAACCCCAGTGCCTATGGCAGGGGGACTAAAACCCCAGTGCCATGTTGGTGACTTGTACTCATGTACACTATATTAGTTAACTAGTCAAACTATCATTATCATGCTTACAATTCACAATGGCAGAGAAGGAAAATAACATTTATTCAAGTGGGGCCCAATGACCCAAACAATTCCAAGAGATAACCATAAAAGATGTTCATTCAACAAGATTTCATATTGGATATTCAAATGAATAGTTTAAGGGAAACATGTATACATCAAGATCTCAATCACATCAACAAGGCAAGGCAAGGTAAGTGGGGTCCCATGACCCATATTTAATCAAGGGAAGAATAGCAAGCAAGTCTATAAATCTTTGCATGTTCAAGTGGAAATTAGAGAATATTATCACAAGTATGCCTCATATAAGAAAACTAGGTTAAGCATGTTTAGAAACCCAACTGAGGTGTTAGAATGCACATACCTGATCTAGCTTTCTAGATTAACCCTTAACCACTAAGAAGTCAGATCCAAACACACTTTAACCTAGGTTCAAAGATTAATACATGCATTAGGTTAATTAAAGGTACTTTAAGTGTAAAATATCCACAATTATAAACCATGGGTAAAGGCTTTAGATTTTGGTTTTGGAAACAGGTCCAAATGATCCCTAATAATTTTCTACTCGAGAAAACATATTTTATTGTCAAAAACAGAGTTAAAACAAGATTATTATCATTTTACATCACTTTATACATTTAAATTAGGGTTCGAATTAATTATCAGGTTTATCCTGAAAAACAGCGTTCAAAACTTAAAAATTCGGATTCTACATGTTTTTAGCTTTCCAACGAGTATTTATTTAAAATTTTCTGACAACCGAGTGATTTACTACAATTTAAACAAAACAGACCAATCATATTTCAAATAAATGTCACGTGGGCAGGCTGCCAGCGAGAAGCGAGTCATGTGGGCCAGACCCGTGCCAACCTGGGCCAATCAGGCTTGGCCAGGTCGGCCGGTCTGCGCCTCGCGTGACCCTGGTCAAGTGGAGGGCAAAGCAGCGAAAAGAACAAAGTGCCTCGGGCGAGAAAGCAAAACAAGAAGAAGGCGCGAGGGTATTTTCGTAAAATAATGGTGAGCTTCTTCTTCTCCGCTCCTTGCCATTGCGGTGAGGCTAGCTTCAGCAGCTTTGGGCATTTTTGCGTTTCGAGACCAAAAGGGCCATGCAGGTACTCGAAATGAAGGGTGAAGGATGAGGAACTGACCTGTCCAAGAAATTTGGACGCTGGTTCCTCCTAGAGCCGAGGAGAGGCGCCGCAAGTTCGGGGTGTAAGACTCCTCGCCGCCGATCACTCGCACATCCACGAGAAAAATTGAATGGACACAGAGGTTGCTAGGGGGCCAACTCTGCTGGGTAGGGGGTCATTTATAGGTGTGGATCGCAACGGCGCCGAAACGTCTTTGGAGGTGAGGAGACTAGACCGGCGCCCATGGGAGTTTCGTTTGTGGTGCACAAAATGGGGCGATTGATAGCTCATATGATGCGTCAGATCAAGGCGGTTTGTTTGGTGAAGAAGTCTTGTAAAACGGTCGCGAAACGACAGAGAACGGAGCTGAGGAGTCGAGCTCGTTACTCATGTAACGGCTGGAGGTGGAAGACAGGCTCTAGGCCGTTGGATCGGGGTCGGGGCTCACATGAACCACTGGATCAAAGTCCACCATGGACCGGCGCGCGTGACAGCCATTTAAATGGCGAACCAAGGCTTAAATGACACAAATCAATGATATAACGTTGGCCATTATGCCACACTATATTAAAAATTTGTTAAATGCATTTGGAAGGTCAAATGGACTCCAAATGACCCCAAATTTTAACCATAGGCTGCTAATGACGTCTAGATGCATGCTATGCAATTAGGTTTGCGTTTTACCCACCTCTAGGCATCCAAATAATTATTTTGATCATTAAAGCATATTTTAGTATAATGCTTGATCAAATAATTATGTGTTGCTTTTATAAGCAACCCTTGACTCCCAAATTTGAGATTCAGAGTCCAAGAGTTCACCACCCACTAATAACATGCATTTGTAAAATTAGTTAGCCCATAATAAGAGTGAGGTATGAAAGTTGATTATAATACACCATTTAATTACTATTGCTAATTAAATCACTTATTATCCATTTTAATTAATTATTGAGCTCCAACATTATCCATTAGATAACAAATTAGTGGTTCACTGGTAAATTGCATAACTACCCCATCCTTATATCAATTGGTGGTATTTTGTGCATATAACCCTCAATTGGCATAAAATATACTTCAATCATCAATTTCTCAAATATTCAATATTGTGGACACAAAATGGAGGAGAAAGAAATTATCATAAAAAGTGAGGTGGAAAATGATAATATTGTTGAAACTCAGGACGTTACAACACTCCACCCGTTAGAAAGGATTTCGTCCCCGAAATCTCATACAAAAAGAGAAGGGTGAGATCGGAGCATTTCTTCTCTCAGCTCCCAAGTGGTTTCTTCTAACCCATGATACTTCCACAACACCTTCACTAACTCAATCTCTCTATTCTTCAACTGTTTCACCCGAGTGTCAAGTATTTTAACAGGTATCTCCTCATAGGTTAGGTTTTCATGAATCTCCAAGGGTTCTATTGTGAGTACATGAGAAGGGTCCTTCACATACTTTCTCAACACAGACACATGGAAGACATTGTGTATCTTATCATAAGCAGGAGGAAGGGCCAGGCGATACGCACAGTCCCCAATCTTTGCCAAGATCTCAAAAGGTCCCACATAACGTGGACTAAGCTTGCCTTTGACTTTGGATCGGGTAATAGAGCGTATTGGCTTGACCTTCAAGAACACATGGTCGCCAACTAGGAAACTCACATCAGACCTATGCTTGTCAGCATACATCTTTTGTCGGTCTTGAGCAGCTTTCATACGTTTCTTAATCAGCTGAACCTTCTCTATCATCAACTGCATATTGTCAGTCTTCACTAAGGAATGCTCACCCACATCATCCCAATGCAACGGGGAACGACATGGTCTTCCGTACAAAGCTTCATACGGAGGCATTCCTATGCTGGCTTGATAACTGTTATTGTATGCAAACTCAGCCAGAGGTAGATATCTATCCCATACACCTCCCCAGTCCATCACACAAGCACGAAGCAGGTCTTCTAAGATTTGCACCGTTCTTTCGGATTGGCCATCAGTCTGGGGATGATAACCAGTGTTGAACCGTAGGTCAGTCCCCATTTCTTCTTATATCTGACTCCATAGGCGAGAGGTGAACTTGGGATCACGGTCAGAAACTATCACTTCCGGTACTCCATGCAGACGAACTATCCACTCCAGATATATCTGTGCCATATCCTCCACTTTGTAGTTGGTCTTGAAAGGCAGAAAGTGAGCAGACTTCGTGAGGCGATCAATGACAACCCACACAGCATCATAGCCTTTCCTGGTCTTGGGAAAACCAGTGACAAAGTCCATCGTGATCTTCTCCCATTTCCATTCTGGAATTTCAAGAGGATGGAGGAGACCACCAGGTCGTTGATGTTCTATCTTAACTTGTTGACATGTCAGACACTTTGACACAAACAGAGCTATATCTGTCTTCATGTTCTTCCACCAGAAACTGCGCTGCAAGTCTTTGTACATCTTGGTCGTGCCAGGGTGAATTGTGTACTTGGACCCATGAGCTTCACAGAGAATCTTCTGCCGCAGTTCGTCAACATCAGGAACCCACAATCTTTGTCGAAAACGGAGTGCACCGTCAACTCCAACAGAGAAATTGGATTGCGGTTTCAAGGTTAAAGCTTTCATTCCTTCTAGTTCAGGACTCTCCAACTGGGCAATGATGATATCAGAAATCCAGCTCGGAGTGATCGACAGGCTAGCCATGTGAACACATAGCTTATCATCAACTTCATCATCTGTGATCTTTGTCGGTTGCGGTCGCCATCCAGAAACATATTCCATGTTCTTCCAAATGGAACAAGTTATAGCAGCACATGTCCCAGACTTCTTCCGACTCAAGGCATCAGCAACTACATTGGCTTTACCAGGATGGTAAGTGATGGTAAAGTCATAGTCCTTGAGATACTCCATCCATCTACGTTGTCTCAGGTTCAAGTCTTTTTGTGTCAGGAGGTACTTTAAGCTTTTATGATCAGAGAAGACCTCAAACTAAACCCCATAGATGTAATGTCTCCAGATCTTTAGAGCATGAACAATGGCTGCAAGCTCTAAATCGTGCGTAGGCCAGTTCTCTTCATTTGGCTTCAATTGTCGGGAGGCGTAGGAAATCACCTTGCCTTCTTGCATCAGAACGCATCCCAGTCCTTACTTGGAGGCATCGGTGTAAATGACGTAGGGTTTGCCTTCAACAGGTAGAGCAAGCACAGGAGCAGATGTCAGGCATTGCTTCAGCTTTTGGAAACTGTCCTCACACTTCGGAGACCAAACAAACTTGACGTCCTTTCGTGTCAACTTTGTCATAGGAAGAGCGAGCTCTGAGAAGTTTTTGATAAACTTCTTGTAGTAACCTGCCAGACCGAGGAAACTATGAATTTCAGACGGATTCTTTAAAGCCTTCCACTTGGTCACAGACTCTACCTTCGCAGGGTCAACAACAATGTGTCCTCCAGAAATGACGTGACCCAGAAACATAACTTCTTTAATCCAGAACTCACACTTGGAGAATTTAGCATAAAGTTGATTTTCTCGTAGTGTATCGAGCACCAGCCTCAAGTGCTCGTGATGTTTCTCTTCTGTCTCAGAATATATCAAGACATCATCAATAAAAACCACGACGAACCGATCGAGGTAGGGGCAAAAAACTCGATTCATCAGGTCCATGAAAGCAGTTGGGGCATTAGTCAGACCAAACGGCATGACCAGGAATTCATAATGCCCATATCTAGTTCTGAAAGCTGTCTTCGGGATGTCTTCATCCTTCACCCGCATTTGATAGTATCCACTCTGCAAGTCCATCTTTGAGAAGACGGTGGCAGACTTGAGTTGGTCGAAGAGGTCATCAATTCGAGGCAAAGGATAGCAATTCTTCACCGTAGCCTGGTTAAGCATGCGATAATCCATGCACATTCGCATAGATCCATCCTTCTTCTTCACAAACAGAACAGGGGCTCCCCAAGGAGAAATGCTAGGGTGAATGAACCCCATATCCAGAAGTTCTTGAAGCTGCTTCTTTAACTCAGCTAGTTCAGCAGGTGCTAAGCGGTAAGGCGGCTTCGAGATAGGTGATGTCCCAGGTGCAAGCTCAATGGAGAATTCCACTTCGCAAGTAGGAGGCAACTCGGGTAGCTCTTCCGGAAAGACATCAGGGAAGTCCTTCACCACTTCTATATGGTCGAGTGCAGGGGGTGTAGCATCAAGAACTATAGAGGCGAGAAATGCCCTACACCCTTGCGAGATAAGCTTTTCGGCTTTGATGGCTGAGATGATGAATTGTCGTTCTTCTCTTTTCCTGCCCTTGACACACATCCTACCTTCTATAGGATGCAACAAGCTAACCCTCGAATCCTCACAGAAAAGGAGTGTTTTGTACTTCTTCAGCCAATCCATACCCAGGATAATGTCAAAGACAGACATATCGAGCAAGATGAAGTCAGAAGGAAACATCTTCCCCATGATGCACAGGTCCATGGTAGGAAGCTTGAGGTAAGATGAGCATATTCTACCACTAGGGGTTTTGACATCTAGTACATGGTCCATGAATTCAGACTCTATCTCTAGCATAGCAGCAAACTGAGCAGATATAAAGGTATTTGACGAGCCAGAATCAAAAAGTGCTTTGACAGGGTACATATTAAGGTGTAGAGTACCTTCAATCACATTATTCCCATCATCGGCCTCTTCAGCATCAAGAGCAAAGACCCTTCCATTGCGCCTCTCCACATGCGGACGTCGACCTTGCTGATTAGGGTTGCGGTTGTTGTTCCTTGGGGGAGCATTTTGTCGTTGTTGCTGCTGTTGGGCGGGGGCCTATCCTCAGTTGAACCTAGGACAGTTCGGCCTGATATGGCCAACTTGGACACACTCATGACAGATAGGGGCAGGCTGATCATGTCTACGGGGCGGTGCATTGCCAGCTGGACATCTCCCAGGAGGATGAAATCGGGAGCAAGTGTTGCACCGGCCACGCCCCTGCGGACCACCAGGGTTCTTTCACTTGTTGTTGTTGTTCGAACCAGAAATGTGGAAGCCAGGGTATGCCTCCACGGCCAGAGCTTTGTCTAACATTTTTTGGAAGGTGAGAGGGAGCTGGGGCACCAGGTGTCGCCCTATGATGTAGTTGAACCCTTCCAGGAAGACGGTCACCCTTCGGTCATCAGTTAGCCCCACAACATAACGTTCCAGCACCATGAAACATTGTACATACTCAGAGACTGACGTATTCCCTTGCCGCAGACTGTAGAACTCAGCCTCCTTCTTCTTCAGGTAGGCTGTGCAGATATACTTTGCCCGGAATATTTGAGGAACTCATCCCAGGTCATAGCTGTCGTGTCTCGAGTGCGGGTTATCCCATTCCACCAGACCCGTGCCGGGCCATCCAGGACATAAGAGGCAAAGTGGACTTTAAGATGTGGGGGACACGCCATGCCATCAAATGTGCGCTCCAGGGCTACCACCCAATCATCCGCCTTATCCACCATGTTGTTCTCAGTTTCCCCCTTGAAGTAGGGAGGCTGCATCTTGATGAAGTCATTCAGGGTTGGCTCCTTTGGCTTGTTGGCATGGGCAACAACTGCAGTAATCTACCCCACCAAGGTAGTGGAGAGTAGCTGCCTCAGCATTGCCAACTCCTGCTCAGGAGTCAGAGGTGTCTCAGGAGTCTCAGGGTTGGTGTCATCATTGTTTGAGCTTTCACCGAACAAGCTACCCTTCCTGAAAGACAAGTTTTTTTGGGTAAGATTTCTAGAAGAATAAGACAGAAAAAGATAAGGCTACTATTGCCTATAGGCATGCTATTTCGGACGTTCAGTATCAGATCAGGCCACGCCAGGTCATATGAGCTCAGGAGTCCTCGTGACCAAGCTAGTGGGGCGGAGGAAAATATTGCCAGCCCCCAAGCTCTGACCCTTTCTAGACACCATCACTTTCAACATCACGCCCTAGTAGATACCCTACAGGCTCTCATACCATGCTGTAAGGAGGCGAGATCACCCCCTTACTTAAATTTAACAGAAAATACAATACATCCCTCGAATTATTAAAAACATTGTGATGGAAGGATGTATGCATAATAAATCCATTTAAATAAGCATGGACCAAATACAACCAAATGTCAATAGTAGCAGCAGAAGAAAGTAAGATGAGAAAACTAAACTATTACATAGATTGTTCCAACAGAAGAAGTAGATAAGAATCTAGGCTATTACAAAGCTCTTATTTCTAGAGTTCATAACATATATCTTTGAGCAAGGTCTTAGCAGCATCAACCTTGCCATGACAACAACTTCACTCCTGCCCTGGGTTTCCTTGTGCTTGATCTAGCCCTTGTCCTGGTTCTGGGTGGTTGGGAAGCACCTAGCAAGAGAAAGATAGAAATGCATGTGTCAAAACAAGCTAGTGTACAAGATGCGTATAAGGAATGGAAACATAACGAATTTCTATAATGAGAGTGTTCAAGAGTATGAGGCATATAAAGCAAATAGGATTTCTGCCAAGCATATAAGTCAAATATAGAACAAGCATGATTCATTATGACTAAGCTAAACTAACATAGGGTGAGGCGCCTACCAACCTCTACCAGGAGGAGAGGGGAAATAACATCCCAAACCTCAAAAATATATATAAAGTGGCAGGGGGACTAAAACCCCAGTGCCTATGGCAGGGGGACTAAAACCCCAGTGCCATGTGGGTGACTTGTATTCATGTACACTATATTAGTTAACTAGTCAAACTATCATTATCATGCTTACAATTCACAATGGAAGAGAAGGAAAATAACATTTATTCAAGTGGGGCCCAATGACCCAAACAATTCCAAGAGATAACCATAAAAGATGTTCATTCAACAAGATTTCATATTGGATATTTAAATGAATAGTTTAAGGGCAACATGTATACATCAAGATCTCAATCACATCAACAAGGCAAGGCAAGGTAAGTGGGGTCCCATGACCCTTATTTAATCAAGGGAAGAATAGCAAGCAAGTCTATACATCTTTGCATGTTCAAGTGGAAATTAGAGAATATTATCACAAGTATGCCTCATATAAGAAAACTAGGTTAAGCATGTTTAGAAACCCAACTGAGGTGTTAGAATGCACATACCTGATCTAGCTTTCTAGATTAACCCTTAACCACTAAGAAGTCAGATCCAAACACACTTTAACCTAGGTTCAAAGATTAATACATGCATTAGGTTAATTAAAGGTACTTTAAGTGTAAAATATCCACAATTATAAACCATGGGTAAAGGCTTTGGATTTTGGTTTTGGAAACAGGTCCAAATGATCCCTAATAATTTTCTACTCGAGAAAACATATTTTATTGTCAAAAACAGAGTTAAAACAAGATTATTATCATTTTACATCACTTTATACATTTAAATTAGGGTTCGAATTAATTATTAGGTTTATCCTGAAAAACAGCGTTCAAAACTTAAAAATTCGGATTCTACATGTCTTTAGCTTTCCAACGAGTATTTATTTAAAATTTTCTGACAACCGAGTGATTTACTACGATTTAAACAAAACGGACCAATCAGATTTCAAATAAATGTCACGTGGGCAGGCTGCCAGCGAGAAGCGAGTCATGTGGGCCAGACCCGCGCCAACCTGGGCCAATCAGGCTTGGCCAGGTCGGCCGGTCTGCGCCTCGCGTGACCCTGGTCAAGTGGAGGGCAAAGCAGCGAAAAGAACAAAGTGCCCCGGGCGAGAAAGCAAAACAAGAAGAAGGCGCGAGGGTATTTTCATAAAATAATGGTGAGCTTCTTCTTCTCCGCTCCTTGCCATTGCGGCGAGGCTAGCTTCAGCAGCTTTGGGCATTTTTGCGTTTCGAGACCAAAAGGGCCATGCAGGTACTTGAAATGAAGGGTGAAGGATGAGGAACTAACCTGTCCAAGAAATTTGGACGCTGGTTCCTCCTAGAGCCGAGGAGAGGCGCCGCAAGTTCGGGGTGTAAGACTCCTCGCCGCCGATCACTCGCACATCCACGGGCAAAATTGAATGGACACAGAGGTTGCTAGGGGGCCAACTCTGCTGGGTAGGGGGTCATTTATAGGTGTGGATCGCAACGGCGCCGAAACATCTTTGGAGGTGAGGAGACTAGACCGGCGCCCATGGGAGTTTCGTCTGTGGTGCACAAAATGGGGCGATTGATAGCTCATATGATGCGTCAGATCAAGGCGGTTTGTTTGGTGAAGAAGTCTCGTAAAACGGTCGCGAAACGACAGAGAACGGAGCTGAGGAGTCGAGCTCGTTACTCGTGTAACGACTGGAGGTGGAAGACAGGCTCTAGGTCGTTGGATCGGGGTCGGGGCTCACATGAACCACTGGATCAAAGTCCACCATGGACCGGCGCGTGTGACAGCCATTTAAATGGCGAACCAAGGCTTAAATGACACAAATCAATGATATAACGTTGGCCATTATGCCACACTATATTAAAAATTTGTTAAATGCATCTGGAAGGTCAAATGGACTCCAAATGACCCCAAATTTTAACCATAGGCTGCTAATGACGTCCAGATGCATGCTATGCAATTAGGTTTGCGTTTTACCCACCTCTAGGCATCCAAATAATTATTTTGATCATTAAAGCATATTTTAGTATAATGCTTGATCAAATAATTATGTGTTGCTTTTATAAGCAACCCTTGACTCCCAAATTCGAGATTTGGAGTCCAAGAGTTCACCACCCATTAATAACATGCATTTGTAAAATTAGTTAGCCCATAATAAGAGTGAGGTATGAAAGTTGATTATAATACACCATTTAATTACTATTGCTAATTAAATCACTTATTATCCATTTTAATTAATTATTGAGCTCCAACATTATCCATTAGATAACAAATTAGTGGTTCACTGGTAAATTGCATAACTACCCCATCCTTATATCAATTGGTGGTATTTTGTGCATATAACCCTCAATTGGCATAAAATATACTTCAATCATCAATTTCTCAAATATTCAATATTATGGACACAAAATGGAGGAGAAAGAAATTATCATAAAAAGTGAGGTGGAAAATGATAATATTGTTGAAACTCAGGACGTTACAAATGAAAAGACAAATAGTATTGGCGTACAAAAGACTATTCTTTCTGCAGCTCATAGGTGCTTTCGCTTGCCCCAAATCAAGGACATATTTGCACAGAGGCATAAATCTTTAGCACAACAATTTCCAGCTGCAAATCAGAGCACCGGTCCTCCATGGACTTTGATGTTTCCACCATGATGAGGTACCCAGTTGCAACCTTTTTAGTTTGATTTATGTAGTGAGGACACTGCAGATTTCAAGCTTAGGGGGGAGAAACTGGATGGTAACCTAGTTCTTTTAGCTTTACCCTTTCATGTTATTTGCTTCTTGTCATTTGCTTTTGTTTTGTGTTCACATTTCAGTTGTTGTTTTCAGTTCTCCTCTTCTGGTGGAAAATCTAGTATGATATGAGGTTTATCTTTTATATGTGGATAGAACTTCTATGCTTAACTGATTATCCTCTTTTGATGAGAAATATCATTTGGAGAAATTGTAAAAGGCATGCATTAATCAAATGAAACATTTTATCCATCAACATGTGCTTAACTCTGGTTTATGCTTCTACCCTGAACATTCATCTTTCACATCCTTGATTTCTTAAAACATGTAATGGTTTCAATTTTTGTGAGTAAATCAACTTTACAACATCTTTGGAATAAAGGATGCCCTTGCCAAGCTCTTAGTACATTTTCAACCACTCTTTCAATGAAAATTTTTCAAAATAAATGAATGAAATCTAGCTAATGTTGCAATTTAGTTGACTCTCCTATGTTTTGGAAAAAAATTAAAATTTCTTTTAGCTTATCTCATCTTTATACCCCATAAAAGATGGCTAAACTGCCCACATATCATGCTAGCCTAGTGTAAGTCTGATCTGGCCACGATGGTTAGGTGGTATGTCTTAAAAGAGGGTAAAATACCCCAACCGACATTCCACGTGTGCATAAGCCTACATTAGCAGCCGAGTGTCGGAACCCATAATACATTGTCATATCATTTTTGGGAAAGAAGGAGAGTACAACTAAAATTGTCAATTTTAACTAAGATTTCATCATTTGTATCCTTAATAGTTGAGAGTTTGAGTTGCACATCCACTAATTGTTTGGTTTGGTCATCCAAATTCTACTGAGTGTTGTTTAATTGATTGATTTATTTAATTGTGACCACCCCTGCTGAACTAAAAATCTCTTTCTTGGGTGTTTTAGTTGAATTGATGGCTATAAGCATAAACATGTTGATCATTGTTGGTTTGGTCTTATACACATCTTTCATTTCAGTTGATCTATTCATGAACTTGACAATTCTTCATTTATGTTTCTATGCTCTTTTTGCTTGAGGACAAGCAATGGTTTAATCTTAGGGGGATTTGATGTGCACAAATCATATCATCTTTTGGATCATGTTTGGTTGCATTTCCATGTTGTTTTGACTCAATTATCACTCTCATTCATGCTAGATTCTATATTTTTTGCTATTCTTACTTGTCTCATGGTTTGAATTGTAGGTACTACATTTTGCAATGAAATGATGATGAATATATCATATTATCACGTATTGGATCACTCCTCAAGTATCTACATGTTTTGGGATTCGAAAGTGCACAAATACCACTTTTTACAGTATGTAAATCGGACCTACACACTGAAAGTTATGAGCAGAATATACAACAGCCCAGAACAGTCAGGTGCACTCCGTGCACCTGGGAGCGTCAAGCAGATCAAAGTTTCTGGAAAGTTGCACGACGTGCATTACTTCAGTGCACGCCGTGCGCAGTGCATTCTGGAGCAGACTAAAAGTTTCTGGAAAGTTGCACAGCGTGCATTACTTCACCGTACGCCGTGCGCAGTGCATTCTGGAGCATCTAAACACAATATTTAAGGTGTGTTAAAATTATTTTAGATATTGGCATCATCCATTTATGCATTTAAATCATTAGTGTTGATATACTTCTTATTTATTCTCCATAGAAAATGTATTTTTGTCTTGACAAATGTGATGTCTAATAATATCTATATGCATTAAATTGGTGCATTGCAACAAATTTCTAATCAAAGATTCATTCTTTTCCATTCCCCCCAAAGATTTACTTGGTTTTATACATCTTGCATATTAGTTAGTGGTCACTACTTTTTTGCACTCGTGTACACAAAAAAAAGGACTGCCCAACTTTGTCTTTCATTAGGTTTCACAATTAAGTATAGACAAAAATTATGTGTGTATAATGACCCATCTAATACATGTAACCTAAGGTTTACAATAATCTTGAAAACATGTCCTTATACAATAAAACTTGCATGGTCCCAACTCATAGGCAAACTCATACGAGTTTCATCCCTAGTCAGTTTAGTTCATGACATTGGTTCCATAACGTAAACAATTGAACCCTGTTGAGGTGCACTAAAAACTTGGTCAAAAATCTATCGTGTGCACACATTATTGGTCAATCTATGACTTTGAAATTCTATTAAGAGATTAAACATTGATAAGTCCTCCCCTCATTAGGTCAAGTTTATATTGGCACATCTCAACTTTCCAACAACATGAGCTAAATTGAGTACCCTCCTATTCATTCAAGATCTTACATTTGTAAAAGTAAAGCAGTAGGCTATATGCTATAAAAAATCAAAATAGAGAGAAACAACATGGAGCCTATAAAGTAATAATAAATAGTTGATATGTGAAACTATTACTAATTAGGCTCTAACAGATCAAAGTTACATAACCACAAAAGTAACATTAGTTAAGTATAATATGAGCTATGAATCATATGGCTGGCCTTAAATTTTAGTCTTGAAAGCTAATTCAACTCAATAAGATCCTAATTGAGTTGGAAAAACCTTGACAAGCTATTGTAAAACTCAACTCCAATTAGAATATCTTGTTTCACCCCACATCATGTTACCCACATCTATTATAATTTAGCCCATACACTCATATAACATAAAATGTTAATATTAGCACGCGTGAATTTTGATTTTGATTTTTGTTTCTCATGCAAACTTGCAATACATGTGTACTATATCATGCTCAACTTGAGGATTTAATTAACGATGCATGCAAAAAAATAAGTTTTTTGTTGGGTTTAGAGAGTGAATACAAAAGAGTTTAAAATTCTCAAAAACGTATAAGTAGGACCCAAGTGGTGAAACGAAAAGTAAGTTTAGGGTGTCAATGTTTAAGCTTATTGTCCAACATGCTTCAATGACTATGCAATGTCATGATCTTGGCCGGGCTACACAATTACAATTTTTGTCCACATATACAAAAACACAGAAAAGGAAATATTTCTATAAGTTGTGACAATTTCAATGTGGTAAAACTATAAGACCACATCAATATGATACATATTGGTTGTTCAATTGAAAATTTATGTTTTTAGCATGATAAAACGAGAGACTCATTAAGACAGTACCCTAAGCTTTCCGTTAACATATATTGCAATGTTGGTGATAGCTTATAATTGAAGAAAATTGCCACCAAAGAAAGAGGACATGATAAACAGAGATATGTGAAAAGAGTGAAGAAAACATATTTTATTTTTCTCGTATGGACAAAGTTGATATGCCCAATTTTGTCATAAATCCGTCTTTGAGAGAAAAAAAAAATCAGGAAGTTTGGCACATTACTAATTGATAAAAGTTGTCGAGTGATCACATGACATGGTTTCTTGTGATATTTAATTTTATCGTGTCTTTGTCTGTGTTGTTCTTTTTTAGGAGTTTGGTACTTATATTCCCTAAACTTTTGAATGAAGAATTGAGTGTGGCAGGATATGCATTTATTCGCTGGTTCAGCGGTAGAGCGTGTTACTCATTGTAGAGTAGGTCGATGGTATGAAACCCGTTGCTACCCTGATAGGGAGGAAGACATAACAAAAATGTCTTGCAACGCAATTGTAATTTGACTCCTTGAGTAGAGTCAAATAATCAAAATAAAAAATGAGTGTGGTGGGATATTTGTGACAAGTGCCACAAGGGAGGAACATTGATGAGATGTGGCCATTGCCTTTATAAAATTTTACAATGGTTGGAATTCATAGAAAGCCTACACAACGTTAAATTAATTTATATTTATAGAAATAAAAGAGATGTGGCAATATGAAGTAAAGTTAATATACTAATATTTAGGTGGGCTAGTATGTAAAGGGGCGGGGCAATCCATATTCTCTTATGAATTCATCACTTGATCAACTTTATTATCGGTGCAGGGTACGTGCCTATTTATTTATTTTTGTCAGTATACACGTTCATTGTTGCAAGTGTGTGCCTGTTTCTTATATTTTGCGACTGTATTAGAAAATGGGCACAAGTTAAAATAAATTATCTTGTGTGCCTCAATTGCGTGTATGTGAGGAAACCGTGTATGCGAGCTCTTAGATTTAGTTTGTCTATCTCACTATTCTTTCTATTACTTCATTGATCAAGCCTGTCTATGTGGTTTTAAAGTCTTGTTTAGCTCATAGGTCTACCGTGTTTGTGTATTTTTTGTATTATGTATATTGTACCATTTGTATTCTAAACAACAAATGGTAGAGATAACTTTTATAATAACATGTTATGTTAGAGGGAGTCCGAAGCGATGTCAGGGGGGATGCATGGACCATACTTCTGAAAAAAATTGAAAATGTACAATGTATATACATATATGTTTATAAATAGTTATATAATATATAAAATATGTACCTTGTTGATCCCATTTTATGCAGTGGCAAGCGGGCTGCAGTGCTGTCAGCCAGGTCGCATGTTTGACTCCTTACTATATTTCTAATGTTTGTCCATATACATGTCAGATATAATACATATAGTTTAAAATGCAATATATATGTAGATTCTGAAACATTGAATGGCTAACTTAGTTGCTATATTTTGTAAAGTCTCATGTTTGGATCTTACCTTGTAGTATAAGATTTTTTTCTATCTTGTATCACTCACATTATCTATGTCAGAATATTAAAATAACCACCCTCCAAGAATCAGATCCTGACTCCACCCCTGGAGAGAGTTAGTAAGTGGAGAAAATGAAATCAGAAAATAAATATTGATTTTGTATTTAAAATTTATTGATTGTCATTTCATCAACATACTTAGCCTATATGCATCTCATGTTGATTATTTACTTTTTCTTGCCAGCGTTTATGCATGCTATTTTGTTTGTAGCCAATAGGCTCAATAACAAAATGATAGCAGGCGGAACGTATATTTTGTACCCTATGCGTTCTGAAAAAATAAAGACTCAAGACATTTTTGCAATGAGATGTTTCATGTCGGAGAGAGTCCACTCGCATTTAATTGTTGTAGTGACAAACTTTATATTAAATGGAGTCAGCTGGCATGTAATGATTTATTCTCTTTTAGAAGATTATATGCAAAGTACTGTAAGTATAATTATGAACTTGAAAAAACTATGATTAAATATTGTCGATCTGGGTAAACTATAATTTGTAAATTCATCAAAAATGTTTCTTATTTTCTTATCTGGTTTATTTTTTATTTTTTGTTAACCATGATCAAAGGTTGTTTCGATAATTACACGATATAAGTTGTAGGAAGTCAACTCGTAATTGTTAGAGTTGCTCTCCATTAACGGATTATATGTAAACTGTTGTGAGTACTGGTTATGAATTCTGCAAAAAGTCATTTCTGAGTTTAAAAATTATTTTGTTTGGACTTGTTTAGTCCCTTTTCTTTAATTCTATTGCTAATCATGTTTCTTATTTGTTTTTGTTACTTTTTTGTTATCCTTTTTAGCGGTCAACGTGACATGGTAGCGAGGGAGAACAGAAATAGACCTTATAAATGGGAAGAAAACATCAGTTGCTGATCACTGTTTCATTTTACATATTATATAAATTATTATAAGTACAATGAATATGACAAAAAATTAATTTCAAGTTTAAGTTGTCCGAAGTGGGCCAGCAATCCATCGTCAACCTACAGAGTTCGTTCTATGACGTGCCATTAAAAATAACGTTTAAAAATATGAGTAAAGATATATTATATATGAGAAAATATGTACTGTTTTGTATTATTAGTCATGTAATAAGTACGTATAAATGCAACACATGTGCTTGCACATGTTTTCTGCCAGCATACAAAATATCAATGCAAAATTTAAAGAATAAAATATCTAAGAATCAAATGTAGCCGTCTAAATAGACGATATTTAAAATGGCTCGGGAAGGTCGAACTCTTGAAACATGGTATTATGTGATTTTAAAATGGTTTAAAAAGAATATTGTCTTTGTCAAACACACGAGTATTAAAAATATTATACCACTTCCAAAAGCTCGTGAATTGTGATGTTTCTTAGGTTTAGATAATATTTACATAATTTTTATATATGTCAAGAAAATGCAAGTTCAGTCGACTAAAACAATAATACATAGATGCCATGTGCCGTAGCAGATAAAACACTAAAAGTTTTTTAATAATATTAAACAATTGAAATTGTTTTACATATTAACGAGGAATTAAATTAAAATTATATAATTACAATAATTTAAATCATGAAGGTTTGATTACTGCTTGTAATGTCATATTTGCAAACATTTTAACAAATGTTGTGAAAAGATGTGGGTATTCTTATGAGCATGGTGCTAGCATGAAAGTTTAGTATGCACAAGTTACTTATAAGATAAGATTCCATATTAGTAATTGGTGAATCTACAGTTCAAAGCATTGAATACCTATAGTTTCTTATATAACAAGTCAAAATAGATCATGTCTATAGGGAAGCCAATCATGTCACGATTTCTAAAAATGTTACAAATTTAGGTTTTCAAGTACTTTATATTTCTTCTAAATGATATCGTGTTCATAATCGTTTATGGACACTTTGTTGACATCCCACACTAGATAGAGATATATATTAATACAAATATGAACAAGGTTTAGAAGATAATCACCTTTCATGATATTTAAAATAAGTATGCCCATCATTTAGAATATATCATTATATGTACATTTATGCTCCATGACTAGTTGAATTTTATATTTTGTAGGTATTTTCTTATGAAATTTGTTCTTTAAAAGTGTTTATGAAAACTATTCAATATATAGTTGATAAAATAGTTAATATTGTGTATCAATTTCCTAAGCGATTGAAAAGATAAAACACGAAACTAATTTTATTTGTTGATTAGTTACTCATTAACTAATGTGGTTGTGCTTCAGTTTATAGTTGCCAATTGTAGTGAATCTTCCTATTGTAATTTCATTATTTTGTGTAATCATTCAAAGTATAAAGTTAGCAATCTTATTAAGTATGGTTCTTCAGTGAGCAATAACCACGGAGCACTAATGGCTTGGACAACGGTGCTCTAACATACTAATATAATAAAATTTTCAGTTAAAATCTATATTTTTGTACGTAAATATAAAGTAAGTGGTCTTTCATGATTTTGAAATATGAAATTGAATATCATCTATAATAACATTGAAATATACTATATAGATACCATGTGATTAATCATGTATCAATAATAACATTAGCGAGATCAATTTTCTTGAGAAGGATAATCCAGCGGTCGAATGTTTGGAAACTAACCACACCGAATTTCCAAAACAAACAACTTAGAGAAACAAGACCAAAACAATTGAGAGAATTATTAGTTAAATGTATAATTTTTAATGAAATTTTATCGGGTGTTATTGTTATCGAAATTCCTTGGAAAGACCAACTATGACAAAAAATTATTGTGCAATTTATCTTGTCAATTTTATTAGATTGCCCTTAGGCTAGATTCAGGTAGATGTGGTTGTGGCCTAAGCTTATCGACTGACTGACTATGGGAAAAAATCATTGTGCAATTTATATTCATTAGATTGCCCTTAGGCTAGATTCATGTAGTTGTGGTTGTGGCCTAAGTTTATCAACTGAATATGCTCTTTTAACTAGTCCCCACATCCATTCATTTGAAATGATAGTAGAACTTTAATATATGAGTTAGATTCAGGTGTTACTATTGATAAGCTTGGGGAAAGGGAATGAATAAGTGTTTGTGATTATCTACATAGATAGTCCTTTCAAATGGTGAGGTCAAAAAAATGGATTCTGAATAGTTTGTCCTTCCTGTGATAAATTTTGATATCTAGTTGAGATATAGATGTTCAATCCACCTAGAGTGAGAGCCAATGTTTTGAGTCAAGAAAGAGACTCTACTTTCTCCATTTAGCAATATATTTTATAAGAATTCTTGGTTTCTCAATCGATGACGGTTGACAAAACTCATGCAATAGAGTTAGATAGGTATCTTAGGTCATGGTTTCCCTGAGAATCTTAGGGCTTATAATAAAAGCATTGAGATATCAGGAATGACCCTTGTGGAAGAAATATTCTCATTGAATGACAATGATTTGAGTAAAAGACAAAAAAGACAATAATTTACTGATTACAGTAGTCCTTCAAATGATCCCCGTTGATATATAAAATTACACAACATGACATGATGGTGAAAAGATATTTTTGACTTGTTGATCATAGCATCATCTTCAAATGGTAACACACCTCTGAAATAGTATATTATAAATAGTGATTATCTAATCTACATAGGGATTAAGAAACAACTTTGTATATGCATATGATTTAGACACAACTGATCATGACTTGAAACTACCTTATGCTTATACATGCAATGTTTTATCTATACGAGTCAATTTAAATGGTTGATCTATTAGATTTTGATATTCAGTATTGGAGTGATGATGTTAATGACACAAAATGGTTGAATTTTATTAATGTTAATCACATTACGCTATGAGCATATAAGAATAGGTATATTGAAAATTCAGGTCGGGTCAGTGTGCGTCTGGGACCCAAATAGTTTTGAAAGTATTGCTAACTCTATAAGAGATTGTATATATAATTTATTTTAAAAATTAGTTAAACCATAGTCCAAGATGTATAGAAATATATCATGTAGAATTAATAAATTTAGTGGTATTTTGCTTGTTAAAAATGATCATCAGATAGTGTACACTTCTGTTATAATTTCTCATCTAATGCTTGATATTTGAACGTATTTCGTTTGTATTACAACCTACACAAGAGAGGTGAGGGATGGTTAAGTATATATCTACTAGAACTCATGGGAGTGAGGACTCATGAAATATTCTAATAGAAAGTTTCTCATGATGGTTAAGGGATCATGAAGACTTTTTCATTAACCTACTAATGAGAGGTAAGGGCTCATGAGGGCTTTGTGAATCTTAACATTTATAACAAACTTTGAGTGAGTGAACCAAGTGCAAATGATAACTATATAAAATAAAAATTATAGATAAATGGATCCATCCACTATGAAATCTCATGGTAGACCCTTATGGAATTAAGGAGAGGGATTTCAAGGTGTTCGTCCCTGAATTGATCAACACACAAATATGTATAAAAGCATAAATTATGATTTTATTCCATAAATAAATCATATTCAACTATAGAGGGGCCTATATGCAATCTATAGAAGGAAATGTATGAGTAACTAAGTAAATGTAGAAGGTGATACTTCAAATTCTAACTTTATTAGCTCCCATGGAGGATTACAAAATGGTTGAAATGGAGGAGTACAATTGGAGTATCATGTGACTAGACAATCCCTCAGATTAAAATGTATGTTTTGTAGTACATTTATACAACCTTCTATGCTATATTGGAGTGAATAATGGGAGGTCAAGAAACAAGGTCTCAATAATGTTAATGTGGCTGAAATGTGTAAGATGAGATGGATTTGTGGGGAGATAAGAAATATCTCTTGAGAAATGATTACATCAGGAATAGAGTGAAGGTGGTGAGCATTAAGGAAAAATTGTGTAAGGGTTGACTTGGATGGTATAGACATGTCCAAATAGAGGCATACTAAAGTTCATAATAAAGCAATGTTATTGAGTCAAATACAATATAAGAAAAAGAAGAAAGCTACTTCAGAGGTGCTTAGAAAGAGAGATTTTGAATCTTTACATCTTGATCAGAATATGGCCCATAACAAAGTTGATTGGAAGAGAGGATCCATGTAGCCTACCCCAACATGGTTGGTACTGAGGCTGGATGATGATCATGATGATGTTGATGATCTTTAGTCATCATGATCATATTCATGGATCTACATAAAAATCCCAAATGATGAAATAAACTAATCCAATGCAATATCAATAGTAAACTGATCTAAACAACTAAAACTAAAATTTATGAGATCTATTTTCTTGGTACTAAAGCTATACTATATTTTAAAAAAAAAATCAGAATTTACCGTAACTATCATGAATAAATCAAATAATATTTTATTGCACATTTTCACAATACCTTTCAATATGGATATGGTAGTCCCTCTTTCCTGACTTAGGGTTATTAGAGGGACATAAACTTTATGCATTCAAATCCTATCACACCCTAAGGTGAGGATCAAAACATGCATTATCTAATATAAAAAATATGGCACATGTACTTTGCTTGTGTTTCATGTGCACTTTTTTTGGGGGAAATCAGGAGGTTATTTTATTCATCCTGCCCTCCTCTTGCAAGTAAATCGTCAAGTATATTGCAATTATTTCTATTGGAACTAGAATAAAACATGGCAATACTACTACTATAGAAAGACTCACTACTTATGAAATCTTGGATCTCACTAGGAGGAGATACATAATCAACACTCCTATAGTAATTTTAGGTGGATATTGGCCAACATGTCTGCTACTCTATTCTTTTCACAAGTATATTGAATGCCCCAAATTTTCCTTCCATTGGTTCTTGATCTTGATGATCCAGTAATCATATGCATGGTTAGATCATTGATCGTCATGGAGCATGTTATAGGGTAGTCAACCTCTACAATCTCACAACTGAATACTTTTTTAGAAGCAAGTTGTAGGGCCACGTAAATACTAGCAAGCTAAATTTCTATTACATCTTTACTCTGCAACTTCATGCCATGATTTGTAATCTAGTTGTCATTATTATCTCTAGAAAATCACCACAATGCATGCTTAATGTTTACTGACTTAACATCAGTATTGAGATTAATTTCATCATGCTTCAGTCTTTCCCATACTACACATCTTTGATTCTCACTGGTGTTAATAAGTTCAACACACTGCTAAGCTTGTATATGAGCTCCAACTTCTTTCCCTATGCAATGCACCTACTTTTTTGTCATTATGGCCACTTTTTCAAACACATACTTAATTTTGTTGTTCCAGACAAGCCAAAAACTAACTATGAGCAAAGTGACATCTCACCTTTCACCTTGCAACTATTCCCTAAGCCAGTGAATGTCACAGTTGAGACTGAAAAAATTGTTGATATTGTTTTTAGGTAGTAGCACTTCCAAACTTGCCTCACTTCAAAACAATCCTAAGCATATTTAGAATAGTATCCTCTTGGAATTTGCATCTTAGACACACTAGGTCATTCAATATATGCCTCACAACTCTTCATCTATTAGTAAGGATCTTTTTGTGGCTCTCCATCCACATAAACCGTCTTGATTTTAGGTGTGAATTTGGCTTGCCATGTCTTGTCCCATTCACTTTCATTGTAATGTCTTTGCACTTCTTAACACTCTATACACTGATTGTGTCATGAAATGCCATTGACAATGTGGTTCCACAGTCCCAAGTCAGGCTGGTTCGAGCCTCATAGGCTCTCAATCTTTAAAATCTCAGCAACAGTTTCCTTAGGAATCCTATGGTTCATGAACTCACTGTCCTGATTACCATTCAAATTAAAAAGGCTATGGACCCTAAGATCATCAAGCTCTTGGGGTGCATGTTGCATCACAATATCCTTGAGGACCAACCCATTCTTCTACCATACATCATGCTACTCCATTTCTTTTCCACTTATAGGAAGCATGTATGAGTGCTGAGTGATGAACTCCTTCCCTTCAAATGTTGCTTTACAAAGCCGTGATGCATTGGTGTATTTGTGCATTGAATATGTATGGTATCTGTATCACATTCTTACTCACAAGATTGATTTCCACCAACTGTGGATGTTGGGACCTCTCTTTTGATTAGCATAAATGATAACCATTAGAGATAATCTCTATTCCTAAACCCAGATTATGAAATAAAATAGTGAATTCTCGACAAAGATGATTAAAACAATACAAGAAAAACAAAGGTAAATTTTTCCTTTTTTCTTTCTTCACAATTTTCACAAACCAATGACACATCATTTGTGTCACATAAACATATCACAAGTCATATTCAAGTCTATCAAAACTAGAATCAAATCTTATTGCTCACATACAGTTCAATTACATCAAATACATGTACATCAAAGAAAAAACTCAATATACTACCCATCCCAAGAAAGAGAGTATACAAAGACAATCTAATCTATCTAGATTATTATATTTATATCTTCTTTGTCACGAACTCTCCATTGGATAACATCATATCTAAAAACATTCGAAACAACCTCATGAGACTCATATAGAACCCTTGTGAGTGGATACCTCCAACTCAAGCTCAGTACATGTATCAACATCAGATTAAGTATTATGAAAAGTCTAGCAGATAGTTCTAGCATCTTGTCAAAGTTTACAATGGTAGTCTAAACAAACATATAAGGTAATAAATTAAAATAAATTAAACTTTACAACATCTTTTACAACATTTCTATGACCATATTAGTAGATACATCTTAGTTCGGATGAAAAATCCTTTAGTATGAGTAAAAAGTCAAGATTTAAATATTTTGAATCAATACATAACATTAACATCATCTTTGTGACACCCCACCAGTCAGAGCAGGAGCACATCATGTAGTCCAGAAGCTGAAGTACTCATAAGACACATCTACCAAGCAATACTATCAAATGACTAGCAATTCAAATCATCTACATAGTAGATATAAATCCCAACATTCACTACTTCTCAACAAGACATATCAAAAATTGAAATAGATAATCTATATAAAAGGATGATTATTATCCACAACAATAAACATAATCAACAGTGGCAAATTATCATATAAAAGTAGAAGGGATGTAGCAAACATTCATATCATATTCTACATGACTTGTCATCTTTTATTCATTTTCCCTGAAACTACTTGTCATGTACCTCACCAAGCAGAAGTCACTACAATTCTTGTGTCAATGACTCACTGTTACTATCTTAGGATTTAACTATCCACCCTAAGATATCAACAACAGACCTTGGCAACCTTAGGGTTGCCTAAATAGTCCCACATCCTCATCTCAGGTACATGAGATAGGAACTAAAAAAACAATATATCGCATATCACAACATTTCATATTTTCATATTTTACATATTTCATTTCATCAGAGTCTATTCCTCATGGACATAGACTTTCATAGCAAGGATTTATGGCCAGAGCCACTCCAGATGACTCACTCCTAAATCCTGGTGGTCTAACCTGTAAGGTATTCATTTAAACTCTGGAAATCCTTCTCATAATTTATTGATTACTACAAGAAGATATGTTTTGTTTCCCCATTGTGGACCTCGGGGGCACCTAACTAGATGTGTCATCACTTCATTTGTTATTAATCTCTTTTACTCATCTTAAAGTAATTCAAAACATCATATATCATATGTGTGTATTCTCTTGTAACTAGAATAACATGGAACATATTAGGCTTATCAAAAAAATGACCAAAACAAGAAGCACACCAATTTGTAATTTGTAGCACATAAATTTCCACATTATCTCAAAGAAATCATCATTATGTTAACCTAACAATTATACATTGTCTATATTCTGATGATGACTTAACCATTCCATTCATACATATCTAATATGTCTATTTAATATTGATTTCAGGTATTAAGTACATGAAAATGATGAATTCAACCAAGCCCTAGCTAGATAAAAAACAAGTCAAATTCAATGCAAATGCAATTTTGTGGAAAAAGACCTAAATCACTTAGGACAATTTTTAGTCATTTTTATTGATGCTATGACTTGTAACTAAGATGAGAAAAATATAAAATGCACTTAAATATGATAAATAAGCACTTTTTTGGCACTTTCCAAAAAATATTATAGGTTATTTTTTCGGCCAAGTTTCCCTTCTCTGAAACTTGATCGACAACCTTTGTGAGTTTTGATAATTATCAAGGTCATCCGAGTTTGTCCTGGTAAAAACTCGACTAACACCATGCACAAACAAAATGATTTTAAGCCATCGATTGGATTTCATCCAGGATAAACTTGACCAACAACTTAAAATTACATTTTCACATAGTGTCATCGGTCGATTTATCTTTATTGAAACTCGACCAAAAACACTATAAAAAATTGACAGAAAAAGTGTTTCTAACCGTTGGAGTGTTGTAAAATTCGAAATTATATCTGTTGCAACACCCCAAATGGTTACAATTTATTCCTAGGTGCATCTACTGGCTCGTGGACACCCCAAGTATAAATAGGGGCCCTTAGACTTCATTCCAAGTTTGCTTATCTTGCTCCTAGCTATAGTTGAGTGGATTTGTTTACACAAATATTTTTTCTCTCTCATGCTTACTTGCTAATCTACATCATCATGAGTGAGATAGAATCCTTGGAAGAGAGTTGATCCATTGTATACCTAGTGAAGCTCTCCACTTCCTTTCCCAACCTCCTTTCTGAAAGAAAAGTTGGTGAAAGCTTCTCCTTGGTGAAGGTGAAGAGAAGGTGGAAGATCCACGAGGAGAGTGGGTAAATCCTCAAGGCCAAAGACTTGTTGTGAGAGTAGATCCCCCTTGGTGAAGGCCTGTAGCTCAGTGAACAAGTGGGTAAGTCCTTGGAGGTATAAGACCCTTAGTTAAGGATGGGTAAGCCCTTTGTGTAGGTGATAGGGATTTACTGTACGCCCTAAAATTCAAGTGCACGCTATTAAAGTAATATAGGACAATGAGGCTCGGATATCAAACACGGGGAAACATAAATACAGAGACAATTATTTACTATAATGCGATCAACTAGACTGATGAAAACGTTAATAGAATGGTTAATTTATCTAAAGCAAAAAGTGAATCTAAATTATTGGTTGTTAATCTCAATAAGAGTGATTTCCTTAGGATTATGGTTACACCATAGTTAACATTACAATTAAAGATCACAATGTTAATAATTATTCTCTACTAACCCTAGACTAAGAGCCTGTAGCAAGAATTACCCACTCTCACAACGTAATTCACTTCCTAACCTAATACCAAACCCACTCTCATATCGATTGTGTTATTAGTTAGGTTCTATCGAAAACTCTGGGTAATCTCTTCATGTTCATAAGCCACCTTTCTCAAATGGCGATATAAAACATGAATTTTTATGATTTTCCAACTGTCAATTTCCCTTTTCAAAGCAATTATTGGTCTAATTAACTACCTATGGTGATCAAGCATGGATAGTTCATGACAATCTCATAGAAATAAGTCCACAAATTAAGATAAATTAATATATTAGTGCATGTAATTCAATTACAATGCTTAATCGGGCTACTCTCAAGCCTTAAGAAAAGAGGGGTTTAGCCCCACATGGTTTCTATAGTCAAAAACATGGGAGCGAAGAAGAAAAACATGGAGATCATTAGTTAAAATAAAGAACCCCTGAAGAAGATGGTCTAAATGATCCCCTCTTGTGCATGTTTTGATCTACTACCTTCCGACTGCAAATTCATTTGCTGGAAGTGCACGAATTGTCTTGGACATGACCTTCTTCTCCACTTTCTCCTCTCCTTACTCTCAGCTTCTATTCAACATAATAGAACGAGGTATATAGGGTTGACCAAAATCCCTCCAAGTCATATAAGTGACTTAGGGCGTAATTAGTTTCCAACTATTAGATTAGACTCTAATTTCATATCTGCCTTATCTGGCCTTGTCGGTACTACCGACGCCTTTGATAGTTGTAGTTGCCTGGGCATCTGTCTGTACTACCGAGTTGAGTGTCGGTAGTGTTGAGTTTCCTCAATTAATTGTGAATCAAACACTGTGATGTTTTCGGTAGTATTGACTTCTGGGTCAGTAATATCAAGTCTTCTCAATTCTTCTCTATTTCAAACTGAGCATGTGTTAGTAACACCGACTCTAAGGTCGGTAGTACCAAGATGTTTTGATTTGTGTAAATTACCTAAAATACATAATAAGCTCTTGAAATTTAATAAATTATTCATAAACATTAAAATTACAATTATTTGATGCAAATAAGTATCGCGGGATAATGAGAGTAAACCATGCACAAATCAATATGAAAATGAACAAATAGTGTACAATAATCAATACAGAATAGCATGTAAAAATGACATTTATTCAGTGCATCAAACTCTGCTAAGCTTAAATGTTGCTTGTCCTCGAGAAACATACCCTCAGATCTATTTGAGAAAAGTCAGCAAAAGGACATAAAGTATAAATTTCAATTCTCAACCATCCCCACCCGGTGGTCCCAAATCGGCCTTTACTAACCATTGAACAAACAACTTCTCTATAGGGATCAAAAATATCCATAAAAGTTGTCCACCCTTAGATCAATGAACACTATCAAGAGAGTAGTTAACATCAAGTCAATCATGCATTCACTTGGTGCATCATGTGATTCCCTAATCTACATTGCTCTTTCCTAACTACCAACTAATTGAAAGAAGTTCTCCTGATAAGAATGAATGAGTAGAATAATCATTTAAGTGGCCTACCAATAAGAATAATGGATGGTATGAAATAGGTGGCTATGAATATTCACAAGTAACATATTAATTATTTATGCAAAAATAAAACATGATGAACCCATATGGTGAAGAGAATGAAAAATACATGAATTCTAATGCCTAATATGATTGGGTGAAATGATGCATGTATCAAGAATATCATCAAATAAATAAAAATGGACAAATAAAAGGATGCATCATGTGAATGTTTCCATCTCTTTTTGAAGAGTTTAAGGTATCCTTTCTCCATCTTTACTCAAAACATCCAAATTTATGTGTTTTTTTCATTAGCCCATTATTTTAGCATGATGGATAATGATGTTTGGGCTTCAGTAACATATCATTCATTTTTTTTATTTCTCTTTTTTTCTCTAAGGGTATGGATGTATATCCTTGTACTCATATTTCAAAGGAAAATGATACCCACATGATATAGAAATGAGTGATATGAAAAACATGCAATCTACATGTATTTGTTATGCAACCAAGAATGATATGCACTAAAAAAATTGTTTATGCATAGTAACATTTTTTTCCATTTTGTAACTAATGAAATCAAAGGGAAACTATCTTTAGCAGACCTGAACGACCTGAGATATGGTTACAGATTTAACCAAGAGGATCAAATTGCAACTAATGCGGTTTAAGGACTATATTAGACTATACAGATTGTTGATTCAGTTTTTTATGCCTTTCATGCCACTGCAGACTCAATCGGCACGTGAAGCCATCCAAGTTCAAAGGAGCTTGGTTAATCATCACCCTAAAACAAACCCTATCTCTTAGATTTCTAAGAGACTGATAGACCAAAAGGCTATCATTAGATTAGAAGATAATAATTATTGTAATGGTACTGATAATACCATGTTTTATTACTGCCGCTCTAGCTTGTTCTTTGTAAGTTCCTTTGGATGAAATAGTTGAAGGGTATTTTTCCAAAAAAAAGGGAAACTATCTATCATGCTACCTATTATGTCATACAATGCAAATAAGAGGAAATAATTCAAATTACTTGATCATCTTAAGGTGGCTGATCAAAATGAATGGAAAACGGATGGAATCACATAACTAAGAGATAATGCCTTTCATGAACTATGTGTCCCTCTCTAATGACATGTGAATAAGGTAACCTTAGAGTTTCTTTCTTAAACTTCAATTTAATATCATGTTAATTGTTTGATCAATTTAGGCTCAAACCATATATTCATCCACATTACATGAATAATTAAGATGTCCATTCATATTAACTATCCTTGAGCTGACTAGCCCATACACTTCCTCTAGGTCGTGCAACTCAAGAATTTTGCAACTAAGCAAGAATTTCTCAATTTTTAATTTTTTCATTGAAAACAAATGAGAGCACACATTAATGACAAGAATCATGACCAAGCTCCACTTCTACACTAGATAGATTGTGGATCCTACAACTTGGAAAAATAAACTGAAAAAACAAATAAAGAAAATAAAGACTAAAGGAAAATAAAAACTAAGGATAGAGATTGTTCCAACTACCCCCAGGCTTAAACTTGACTATGTCCGCACAGTCAGAATTCTAACTTAACAGGTGGAACAGTGGTACCAATCAGAAGGAGGGTGGTGGTGGATGTGGCATGGTAGGATCAAAGGAGTAGAATGTCCCTTGAAAATTTTAGCGGTTGTTGTGGCATTAGTGGAGGTTGTGGGTAACCACCAAAGTATCCTTGTTTCCAATAGTGGTCAAAGAACGGCTGCTAGTAACCCTCCATCCACTGCAAGTGTGTGTTCATGTTCTCTTGGTTGGCCAATAGAAGTTTCTCATTCTCAAATATCACATGTTGGTTGTGGTAGAGCTGTCCTTGGACATCGTGGATGCCCGTAAAGGTCGTCGTTTAATGATGCTATCATTGTTGTATCTCGTACATCACCCCATTCATTCCCACCATGGAATATGGATCATCCTCCTAGGAAGGTGGTGGAGTAGAAGAACTGGATGCTCCATATGGTCTCAGTCGCTTGCAGGGAACGTGCCTCCTTGTGATGGGGATGGTGGGTTCCTCCTCCTCCTTCTCCTCTCGCTCATCCTTAGTATTGTCTTCTTCCTCTTCCTCCTCTAAAGAGATATCTACATGACATATCATGAGGTGAATTCTCTCCAAGCCAGAGACTGCATCTGTGAGCGCCCTCTCCTTGTATATGCCTCATGTTGTACTACATGCTTACATTGTACCCTGACGTGTGTAGCGGAGGCTAGATCTCTTAAAGTGCTTCATGTCTAGCTTTGGCGCATCCTTCAAGGATCTAGAGTTTGATAGATCTAGATTAAGGTGTAGCGCTATCAGTGCGATTAGTCCTCCAAAGTGGATAGGAGGAGTCAATTGCACCAGTCGCTTCACTTCCATCATATGCTAGAGAAAGAAGGAACCAAAGTTCAAATTCCTTCCTCCTAATTCCAACAGATTGTAGAGAAATTAGAGGTTGACCCTCTTCCTCTGCCCTTGACTTGATTTAGAAAAAAGGGTGTTAGTGAGGAGTCGATGAAGAATTGAGTAAAAGGGTGCTCGATGCCAGTGATGGAATTTAGTATGAAGAATTGAGTAAAAGGGTGCTCGATGCCAGTGATGAAATTTACATACCAGCTAAGATGATAGCCTTTTGGCACCTATGCCAAAAGACCCCATGTCACCTTGAAGTTAAAGTTGTCAGGGATGAAACTTGTTCACCATCTGGCCATCCATATATGGCATTGAACTGTTGCAATGTCAGGTTGAAGTTGGTATTGAAGAAGTGGAAAGTGTCGCGGCCCTCCATCCATCCATCCCAATGCTAAAAGATGATGTTGACCTCCAATGATGCGAGGAACTCATAAATGATGTTTGGGAAAGTGTGCCAATCATCGAAGAATGGTTGATCACCCACCAGCCCTTGATGCTCGCATACTTGGCACATATTGTCGGTGAAGCCCACAGAGGTGATGAAGGCACAGTCTCCATACTGTGTCGCCACCATCTCCCTCTTCTATAGATCTTCATAAATCTTCCTCACGTCAGTGTTTGAATGGGAGACACAACTCGTATTTGGGGTCATCTCAGTCTGCCTCGCCAACAAAGAAGCATTCCTCCTGGATGCCATGTTGATGGTAGAAGAAGGAGATGGAGAGAAAATATGCTCAGAGTGGACTCTGAATGCTTGGGGATGCTTTCTTGCACTTTCTCAAAGGAGATGTGAAGAAGTTGTGATGAGAAAATGAAAACAACCCCTCCTTATATAAGCCCCGGTTGACCTACTTCCTGACCGTCGGTGGTACTGATGAGAGCTTGATACTACCGACTTTTCCTACACTATCTGTGTGACTCGATGCCATCGAAGACCCTCATGCACTGACGTCAGTTGATGTAGATTGCCATGTGTGAGTAGTACCAACTCATGCCACAGATCGGTAGTACCGACCGTCAAATTTGAACATTCTTGATCGTCGATGGCGGTCCCACATATTCTTCCTTTCTGACATCGGTACTACCGACTTGGTTTTGATAGTACTGAGTCATTCAAATTTGTCAGTGCTTCTAAGCGAGAACAATGTTTCAAAACTAGAGCATTCATTTTGTCGGTACTACCGACTTTTGGACGGTAGTACCGAGTCCTTATCACCAAACTCAACTCCTTTTCTGCAAAAATTCAGTACTACTGAACCAGTGGTTGGTAGTACCAAGTTGATTTGTATTTTCTCCTTGTGATGTCTTCCATAACACTAAAAAGGTGGTTGGTAATACTGACTTGTTTAGTCAAGGTCGGTCCTTTTTCCTATAACTCTGTCAGTACTACCGACTTTAGGGTCGGTAGTACCGATGGATATTCAGCCTACACACTACACAAAACTCATCAAGGCTCCTTTTTACATAAAATATAAGAACAAAAATTAAAACTATGAACTGAAATTTCAAATGTAATGAACAAAAATGATGGTCGGGTTTCCTCCCAACAAGCACCCTTGTTTTACGTCCTAGGCTCGACAATCAAGCATAAAAGATCATTGAAGCTTAATGAGCTTCAAATCCTCTTCTTTCCTCACCAACTCTTCCCCAAAGTAGTGTTTAAGACACTAGCCATTAACAAGGAATGACTCAACCCCATTTCTTATCTCTACTATCCCATGGGGAAAGATTGAAATACCTCAAAGGGCCCACTCCATCTAGACCTCAATTTACCCAGATGTAATTTAACCTAGAATCGGACAGAAGAACCTTTTGTCCTGGAGTGAAAACTCTATGTAGTATATGGTGATCCTGGAACTTTTTGGTTCTCTCCTTGTATATTATTGAGCTTTCATAGGCATCAAACCTAAGATCATCTAACTCATTGAGTTCCAACATTCTCTTTTTTCCTACATTGTCTAAATTGTATTTTAATTTTCTCAGGGCCCACTTAGCTTTATGCTCTATCTCAATGAGTAAATGACAATATCTTCCATATACTAACCTAAAAGGAGTGGTACCTATAGGTTTCTTATAGGCTATCCTATATGCCCAAAGAGAATCATTGAGCAACATGCTCCAATTTGTCCTATTAGTTGAGACTGTCTTTTCTAGATTTTTTTGATCTCTCTATTAGACACCTCAACTTGACCTTGGGTTTGGGGGTGATATGGAGGACCTACCCTATGTATCACTCCATATTTTCTCAGAAGTTATCCAAATTTCTTATTGGTGAAATGGGATCCACCATCACTAATAATCAATATAGGCACCCCAAACCTACAAAAGATGTGTTCCTTCACAAATCGGCATACAACTTGGGCATCATTGGTGCAGGTTGGAATTGCTTCCACCCACTTAAACACATAGTCAACAACAAGTAATATGTATAAATTTGAATTTGAAGACATAAAAGTTCCCATGAAATCAATTCCCCATAAGTCGAACACTTCAACCTCTTGAAAAACATTTAAAGGCATTTCATGTCTTTTCGAAATATTACCTACACGTTGACATGAGTCAAAACGCAACACAAAGTTATATGCATATTTAAATAGCATAGTCCAATAGAAACCACACTCTAAAACCTTGGTCGCCTTCCTAGAACTAGAATGATGACCCCCAGTAGGTAAAGAATGATAGTGTGCCAAAATACTCTAAAACTTATAATACAACACACATTTCCTCAAAATTCCATCCCTACATTTCTTAACTAAGATGGGATCATCCCAAATGTAGTACCTCAAGGAGTGGAAGAATATCTTCTTCTCTTGATATCCCCAATCCTCTGGAAGCTCTCCACGTGCCAAGTAGTTCACAATATTTGCAAACCATGGATCTTTGCTTTTTATAGCAAAGAGATTGTCATCTGGAAATTCTTCCACTATAGGTATATCTATGTCCTTTTCATCCACCCTTTTAAGCCTTGACAAGTGATCTACCACTAAATTTTTAGTACTTGCTTTGTCTTTGATTTCAATATCAAATTCCTGCAATAACAAGATCCATCTTACCAACCTAGATTTTTCATCCTTTTTCAGTAGTAAATATTTGATTGCCTCATGATCTGTCCAAACAATAACCTTAACCCCTATCAAATATTGGCATAATTTCTCAAAAGCAAAAAAACCCGACAATAATTATTTTTCTATTGTTGTGTAATTTAATTGGGCATCATTAGGAGTTTTAGATTCATAATAGATGACAACAAAAATCTTGTCTTGGCGTTGACCTAGAACAGCCCCCACTACAAAATCTGATGTGTCACACATTAGCTTAAAAGGTTGGCTATAATATAGAGCCTGAACATGTGAAGACTAGTTTCTCCTTCAACACCTCAAACACCTTCAAACATCACTCATCAAAATTAAAATCAACATCCTTTTCAAACAAAGATTTGACGATCTTTGAAAAATCTTTTCTAAATCGTCAATAAAATCTGGCATGTCCCAAAAAGCTCCTCACTCCCTTCACTAATGATGGTGGAGGTAGCTTGGAGATTACTTCTATTTTTACCGGATTGACCTCCATTCCCTTACTGGACACCTTGTGTCTCAAAACAATCCCCTCGCTCACCATCATGTGACATTTTTCTAGCTCAAAACTTGGTGAGTGTCCTTCCATCTTTGAAAAACTTTATCTAGATTACCAAGGAAATCATCAAACGATGGACCATACACCAAAAAACAATCCATGAATACCTCCAGACATCACTCCACCATATCAAAAAAAATAGTGAGCATGCATTACTGAAAGGTAGCCAGTGAATTACAAAGACCGAACGACATCTGACGATACATCAAACATGCCATAAGGACAAGTGAAGGTTGACTTCTCTTGATCTTATAGTTCGATAGAAATCTAATTGTATCTAGAACAACTATCGAGAAAACAAAAATAAGAGAGGCCAGCGAGCCACTCAAGAATTTGATCGATAAAGGGGAGTGGGAAATGATCCTTCAAAGTGGAAGAATTCAAATGTCAGTAATCAATACAAACTCACCACCCAGTCACTAACCTAGTAGAAGTCAACTCATCATTGGAATTCATAACGACTGTTATACGCCTTTTCTTGGGAACCACTTGGGTTGGACTAACCCATTTAGAGTTAGAGATAACATATATTATACCTATAGATAAAAGTTTCACTTCCCCTTTCTTTAATACCTCAGTCATGATGGGGTTAAGTCATTGTTGAGGTTGCACGATTAGATTGGATCCTTCTTCAAGTCTGATCTTGTGCTGGAAGAAACTAGGGGAGATCCCATTTATGTCTGCCACAGACCATCCGAACATTGTACGGTGGTTTTTTAAAACCACAAGGAGCTACTCCTCTTCTTGAATGCTCAAAAAATCTGAGATGATGACTAGAAGCTTTTATTCTTCCACCAAGAAAGTATACTTCAGATGTGGTGGCAATGGATTCAACTCTAAATCTGACGGGCTCTGAAGAGATGGGATCAATGGCGGTGGAGGTGGCCTTAGATCCTCAAAGTGTCTGGTGTAGTAACACGGTAATGCCTTAAGAAACAAGACACACTCCTCCAAGGAATGAGATCAAATGAAGTCTTCCATGAGAATCATGAGACATGCCTCTAGAGGCAACAATCGATATGCCTAAGAAGGACTGGAATAAGCCACCTCCTCAACTATTGCTGGTGAACACTCCTCTTTGTCATCTGCATATTGAACTGCCTTGGCCAATGAAACTTCCTTTGTGTTGTCCAAGATGTCAATAGCCAACGTGCCTGTGTGAACATGTGTCATCACATGAGCCATGTCTAGGAATGACCTTCCCAAGAATAAAGACATCTATCCCTAGACTTGATATACCTTGTGACAATGCGCATTCTTCTCTGTTGATTGTATAGATTCGGTCATAATTATTTCAAATATATCTTCTTTGATCCCCAGTGTCAATCTTCCTCTACCCATCTCCAAGGTCATATATGTTGTGGCTTGAAATATCCTCTCAAGTAGTAATTCATTGCCTTGACCGTCTTACATCTCCATGACCACAAAGTCTATCAGAAATACAAATTTGTCAAATCCGATAAGAACAACCTCACATATGCCATATGGCCTGACCACTGAGTTATCTGCTAGCTGTATGGTCATATTTCTCCTTCTAGATTCTCTAAGACCCAAATTTTTGAAGGTAATCAAGGGCATCATATTGATGCTTGCCCTTCAAACACATAGGGCTTCTCCAAACCTTGTTTTCCTAATGAAAATGATATCTTGAAGCAGCCAAGATCTGGCCTTTTTGGTGGCAAAGTTCCTAAGATAAATGAACTGACATGCTCCTTAAATACTAGTACATCATTGTCAATTATTCTCCTCTTTTTATTGATTGCATCCTTCAAATATTTACTATAAGAAGGAATCTATTCAATTGCATCTATAAGAGGAATATTGACATGCAACTTTCTAAAACTATCTAGAAATTTCTTAAATTGATGCTCAACCTTGGTTGCCATCAAGCTGTTTGGAAAGGGTATTGGATTCACCTACTTCCTTTGATGTGGTGGAATATATACCTCCTTTCGTGTCTCCATTCATTCAACTATTTCCTCTTTAGTAGTCTTATCTTCTGCTGCAGTATCTGGCTCAACTGTATCTACAGTCATTGTTGCCCAATAACTTCAACTTTATCCTCTGGCTCTAGAATTGTCCTATTCTCATTCAACAACTTCTTCCCACTACGTAACAACATGGCCTTCACCTATTGGTTTTCAATTGGTACATTTGTGTTTCTTGGAAATCCTTGTTGTCCTGGCTTCTTTAAGGATGCAACCTCTGTTGCAATCTAAGAAATCTGAGTCTCAATGCTACAAATATGTGCTCCTTGATTCTACAGTCCCATTTGGGTCCGGCCAATGATTACTTCATTTTGGCTGACCATCTTATTGAGCATGTCTTCAATGTAAACAATCTATCTAGGACACTTTTCATGTTGTTGTGCTTGTGATGGATCCTACTGGAAATTATGGGAGTCCTTCCATGAGAACTTGGGGTCTTTCCTCCAGGAATAGTCATTGCCCCTATAATTTTGCTAACATGCAAACATGCACTCCTCTTCCTCTCCTCCAGAAGAGCTTCCATCATTGTCCCACAATTTCTTAGAAATTAGGTCCAACTTCTCATTTAATGTAGATATCACCTTGGACTCTCCCACACTTTTAACAAATGTTGGACGTTCTCTCTCTTCTCCCCAAGACTAGTTCTTAGCCATATTCTTCAAGATCTCATGACATCTGGATGGCTTGTTGTTTAGGAAGAAGTCTGATGCTACACTATCCAATATAGTCCTCTCCCCCTGACACAACCCATAATAGAATATCTTTTCCTGCCCTAATAGATCGATCCCATGATGAGGGACCTTTCTCAACATATTCTAAAATCTCTCCCATACTTTAGAGTAGGATTCTTCAGCCTACTACTTGAAATTGTATATCTTCCTAACAAGCTCATTCGTCTTCTGAGGTGGGAAGTAACATTCTAATAAAATGTCTATCTTCCACTCCCATGTTTCAATCGACTCAGGTGGAAGTTTGTAGAACCAAGATTTGGCATTCTCTGCCAATGACGATGGAAAGAACTTCAGGTAGATCATAGTAGACGGTACCCTATCTATCTTCACCATGTCATAGATTTCCACAAAGTTGCTTATGTGCATCATTGGGTCTTCTGTTCTATGGCCATGAAAACCTTGGGGTGGACATATTTAGCCTTGGCCACCTCCAAAAGCTTAGGGTGGCCATATCTACATCTCCCCACTTCACTCTCTCCACCATATGCCCTATTTACACCAAGGGCAAAAGAAAAAGAAAAAGAAAAAAGAAAATAAAAGATGCTCATGTTTAAGAGCATCTAAATAAAGAAAAGATGAGTGTGTAAAATCACTCCAATATCTTAACACAATTCTTTCTTATTTTTTATACCCATTGAGCTAGAAAACATCAAACCTAGCTCACTTTACCCTTTTCTACAGCCATGTGGTTTGGTGTGGTTTTGAAGCATATGATTGAATGCATGAAAGTGAAACAACACTCCTAGTCATCATTGATCAACACCAACATGAAACAGTTTACCCAAAATTACATGAAGGACATACAGAAGGCTTGTGTATTCTATTCTCTATATTTGAAATTTGTATGCTCAGTGCTTTTTTCATGATTGGTCTGTGAAAGAGGATAGAAGAGAGGTGGAATACATGCATTTAGTCACTTTTAAGCCCATTTAGTCAATAATAATCTTTTTCAATGCATTCATCACTCTTATTTATTGAGATAAAATTGAAGAGAGAGATTAAGTTGGAGCATACTTGAGGACAAGTACGTTTTAATTTTGGGGTGGTGATGCAGCCTTATTTTAGGGCTTCAACTTGTGTCTTTTTGTATCTCAATCACATATAAACACAGTATAATGCAAGTTAAATCCCTCGATATGCATATTATTGTCAAATGCACTTATGGATGTTCTTTACATACTTTTTAGGTACTTGGTCTATGCTTTGGATGGATGAGAGAGAAGGAAGAAGTTCAAGAGTTCCTCCACCCATGAAGGGGTCCAAGGAAAACCCCAAAGCTCCCTCAACCTACCCCTAATGGCCAAGGATCGACATCAAGAAAAGAAGTCCACTGATCATGAAGTTTCAAAGTTAATTGCCATTGAAGACCGCAACATGACTGTGGTGTCAAGGAATGACCATGCTGGACAATGCTACAGTTACAGAGTCAACCTCAAAATTGCAAAGCTACAACAACATCGCCACCATGGTCGTGCTACCCAACACGACCATGCTATGAAGCCCCCAAAATGGCCATGCCAGCCAGCACAGGCGTAATGCCAAGGATGAGAACGGGCATGCTGGCTAGAACATCCTGCCCTCTACCTTAGCCACCACGATCATGCCACCCAGCACAGTTGTGCTACCTAGCCTCCACGATGGCCGTGTTGCCCAGTACGGCCGTGCTACCAACCTCCATTTTACCACCTCAACCTGAGATTTTTCCAGTTCCTCAGAATGACTGTTCTCCACCACCACGATCATTCCAACCCTCCACCACCATGGATGTGCTGCCCAACACGGTCGTTCTGCCACGTAAAACCTAACTTTTTTTGTACTGTTTTCCCCACTGTACCCCTACTTACCCTAGTGCTTCCACCACCACCTATATATACATGGGTGGTGGCCACAACACTAGGTTAGCTGCCATTACCCCCTACCTACTCTAGAGCATTCATTGCCATCTCCTTTGCATTCAAGCCATCCGCCCACCATGTCCATCTCATTTCCACCATAGAAACCTAGTTTCTAGGTCTTCTATCATAATCCCCTTCATTTCCATGATCTTCACCCACCTTGGAGGAGGGAGGTCGTTCTATAATAGCTAGGAGATGAGGAAGAAGCTACTCTGAGCTCCATGGATTCCTATGTCATTCTTCTCATTTCTTTTCTCTTTTGTATGAGCATGTCTAGCTAAGCCCCTAGCGGTGGGCTATTTGGGGTTAAAATGTGACTTTGATACCATGTTGGGGGAAAATAACTTTTATTGAACATAATTTCATTCTATGATGATTGCCTCTTGCTTCTAACTCATTTCCCATTATCTTGCATGTGGTTGGTGCTTTAAACATAGATTGATTATTTTGTGATGCTTGATGGCACTTTGCATCTAGACGAAAATGGAATGTATGTGGCAATCTTAGGAATGGCTCCTAGTTCCAATTAGTGGATCCATAAATAGACCCCTTTGTTCCTACATACATATCCCTTCTTCTACAAGTAAGTGTGAGATCTAAGTATCTAGTGTAAGTGTGATTAGTGCAATTCCCTAGAGTTTTCTAAAGGCTAGATGGCAAGTAACATGAGGTGAAATACCCTCATCTCTACTCTCATTCCTACCCTTGGCTCTCAATCTCCCTAATACCACTTTCCCTAGAAACCTAGACTTGCCAAGTCCTATTAGAATTACACCTAGTGCTAGTTCTCCAACTTGTAGCATAGGGTATATTCCAATAGCATTTGCCTTGTTGTTTGGTTTGGTAATCTAGATTGACATATGAGAATTTCATGCTATGTTAACCTTTCCCCAACTAATATCAAGTTTCATTCCCAAACGACCCACTTATCCATCATATTGCTTAAAATCCACTCTTACCTTCTTAGCTTGTTAATGCTAGTGTAGTTAATTGCCTTTGTTAGTTCTGAGCTAATTTTTTAGTTCTTGATAGTTAGCTCTTACTTAGGTAGTTAGGGTTCCTTTGAGCTTGCTTGTGTTGATTTAGTTAACTAGTGATAGCCTAGGCTCTTGCTTGTCTTATTGCTTAGCTTGCTTCTTAGTTGATAAATTTCCTTGCTAGTGTAGTGTAACTTCTTGCTCTAGCCTAGTTGCTTGTCTTGCCTAGTTTCTTAGTCTTAACTTGCTTAGAGTAATATAGGGTTTTTGTTAATCTAGTTTCTTTCTTGTTATTTCATGCTTGCAATCGTAGCATAATTAACCAAAACTAACTTTAAACCCTCAAACCCTAGACTCTGATTTAGGAACATAGCTAACATTAACCTAGATCTAGTGTCCCCTCTATCCCTGAGGATCGACCCTAATCTTGCCACTTGTCTATACTACAACACAACCCCGTGTGCTTGTGGATACATGTGATTAGTTGAGCATGTGCATAGGTCCATATATAAATTTTGAGAGATCTGTGTGTTTTCCCTTAGGGTCACATCTAGTCACCTTCTAGTTGGCTAGTGTGTGGCCTTGAGAAGATCACACCAAGCTTTCTTGGTGTCGTTTCCAGGGATAGAGGCGCTCAGCCTAGCTAGTTATTGTAGCTTAGCTTTTCCTACTGCCATCACCATTTCTATTCTTTATTCTTTGTTTATTTTTGCATACTATCTTGCTAACTTGGCTCTTGCTGCTTGTTTGTGTATTGAGCATGTGACAATTGTGCATGAACAGTACACATTCGACTTCAACTGACTTGGTGCCATACAACCCCGAGATAGGTAGAAGGAGATGCCAAAGCCACCGCAAACAACACCAATCAGCTAAAATGGCAGACAATGGTGAAACTCATGGTGAAGATCAACCACAACCCAACTGCCCTCTCAATGAGTACTTCACCCTAGGGAATGACAATTCCCCAATTGCCACCCTTGTTGACCAAATCCCAGGTCAACAATTCTCTATTCCACCCACCCTTCTCTGACTCCTTCCTACTTACTATGGGATGGATAACAAGAACCCCTACCACCATATTGAAACCTTCCCTTAAGCTTGTTCCACTTTCTGCACACCCACCTCCACCAATGACTCAATCTGAAGAACTCTCTTCCCCTTCTCTCTGAAAGAAAAAGGCAAGGAATGGTACATCTCCAAGCCTGAGTTGGTGTGATGACCCCAATTCATGTACACTTTCCAAGTTGACATTCCCTAGATATGCGTGCACTCATATCTAATAGATGTCAAGAAGGAAAAAGTAAGGGATTGTGACTGTCAACCATATAATAAAAAGGAGCTAGATCGTGTTCACAAACATCATTGGTTAGCCACACAAACAACATTTTTTAGAATAAATTCATACTTACATTATTCAGGAAAGAAGAAGAGAATAGTTCCATGAAATGAGAGTACATAAGATTTTGAACATCCTATAAATCATCTAGAAGAATGAATAACTATCTAATTAAAAAAAGAGATAAGAAATAGAAATCTAGATAACTATCCTCCATGCCCAATTATTACATAACTTCAGGTACTTTGAGATGCATTACTTGTTCCTTATACCTAGAAAAAATGACAAATAAAATCATCAACATAATGTTGGTACGTGGTTGCAAAAATACTATACTATGGTGGCATATTAAAAATACTTGAAAAAGAAGAAGAAGAAAAGAAAGCATTATTAAGGTAAAAATCAAGAAGACCCAATTTATTAATCATATTTCAATGGACATGTATTACTGTGGTGGACTTAGGACAAACATATATTATTGGGCCCTATCCCCGTGTACCTTGTACTATTAGGGATCTCCCCGCGTACCTTGTACATCAGGGAGATGCTAGTCAACATTATTACTTTCCCTCTCTAATAGGGAGATTAATGAACCATCACTAACTGCATTCCATTTTCTTTCCTTAGTGTTCTTAATGTTCAAGGTGGAAATGACAATACATATAGATGTACATCTAACAAGATATTCAAATATATGTAAGTAATTACTCATAATTATCATCCAACAAAAACTAGTCTTATACTTATATCCACATACCTTGGATCTCATATCTTGATTTCAACAAGCCTAGATTAAGTTAATAGGTCACCCTGAAAGAAAAATAAAGATCTAATGTCATTATGTTTTTTCAATACCCCATATTAAGGTTTTGGACTCACTGGGGTTTCCATTTAGTGTCATCGGCTTAGATCAGAATGTTAGGAGGGAGGATTCTCATTTTAGGGTTTGGAGAGTGAATCATGTATATTGGATAATTAGTTTTTCCTTTAATCACCATTATTATAAGAGAGAGAAATAGACCATTCATGTGCTATTAGGGAGTATCAAGCCCATTGTTGATCAATAACCTAGGGTTTCAGGTAAGAGGGAACATGATTAGGTTGGCATCTCAGGGTTTTTCATAAATACTGATCCTTATTATCATATTTATTTTCTATAAGTTAATCTATAAAAAAATATTAATTAAAGTCCTAAAAGGGTGCATCAATTCTAGGATTGGATTTTGGTGTATGTAATAATTTATACAGGTTCTCTTTATTTCTCTAGGAATGCGGGTATTTTATGGGGATTTTTTGGATATTGGAGCTATTTATAATAGGTTTTACAAAACTGACCAATCAGGTAGTTTCTAGAGGAATACAATGAAGATGAAAAAAGTAGAGGGTGGTCGGGCCTCGCGGATTAGAGGAGGGACCGGCTCTGTGGATCCTCCTCTTGTCCTACGAGCTAGACCTAGATAAGTGAGGGTTGCATGGGGGTGGATAGGGTGAGAATGCTGATGGGATCAAAAGAATAGGCATGACAAGGCATGGGTAGATTTGGGATTGTATAGGTAGGATTGTTCTGCAGCTCACGCCATGGCAACAGCTCGAACTAGGGGAAAGTGGAAATGACTCGGGGTAGATAGGTGGGTGTTGGGTATGTGTTGAGGTGTGGATTCGAGTTCATAAGGTCACGCTGGTGTCAGGGATCCTATCATAGCAGTCGAAGATGGTCCAGGGGCTGGATTTTGATCAAAGTAGGAGATGAAGTTCAAGAATTATCTCCCCTCTGGTTGGATTAAGGGAGTTAGGAGCTGTGCAGAGATCTGTCAAAGATTTTGCAACCTTTTCAAGGCTTAGAGGTAGATCCAACCTCGTCATCAATGGAGCTTTGGAGCTTAGTTGCAGGGGCTTGTCGACCTAGGCCTCTAGACCTTCACGGCTCCAACGGGAGGTGCTCTTCTTCTCGCTGAGGTCCCTGGAGTGTGAGGTCATAGTTGATTTGAGGGTGGAGGCTCCTGGACTAAGGGAGGTTCTTGGGTTAGGTGGGTGAAGGTGGTTCCGGGTAGGGGGTGCTCGGGTGTGATCCAACACAATTGAGAGTCGAGAATGAGAAAAGGGAGGGTGGCAGAGCTATTGGCGTCCTTAAATAGGTGTGAGGGGGGTCTAGATGAGGAAGCCCTAAACTTGCCTCCACCGCCAGGTGAGAGGAGTGAGGACTTAGGGAATCATTCTCCCTGATCCATGGGAGAGTAGAGACGGGTGAGGGGTCGTTGAGCGCATCTTGAAGAGAGGAAGCTCTCTTCCAAATATCTCGCAAAGGCATGGCGATACGTTGTTAAGTGGACACACTAGCTATCTCGTCTCTAATCTGCTCAAGTCTTGTGAGTCATAGAGAGGAAGGAGACAGCTTAGTAGTCATCAGATCGGACAACCAGGATCAAAAGATAGCCGTGCCCAATACTGAAGAGGGGTGTGTGACATTTATGTGTCACACTTGATTAATTGGTCGGCCCACTTAAGTCTAGGGGGTAGATGGATGAAATTATGCACTTTAATACTTCAGTAAATCCTAAAAAATAGTAGGAATGTCAAATTCAAATGAAATTTGTATCATGTGTTCATAATAATATGTAGAATGTATAAAAAAGTTTGGGATCCATATGATAAAGTTACATTACTTAGTTTGTTACTTTGAATAGAGTAGTCATTAATCCTTCTTGTAGTGTCATAAAGGGGTATATTAGCCCAAATTATCCTTATATTTCGAAATTGAGTGCCAAAATTGATTAACTAATAATTAATGATTGGATACTATGAGTGAATATAATTGAGAGCAAGGTAGAAAAATGACCAGGGTTGGGAAAACTCACTTTGTCACAGTTGGTGACATGGAACGCGGTGAAGAATGAGTTTCTTAAGAAGTTCTATACGATTGCCAAGTTGACCCAGATGGGAAGATGTATTACCTCCTTCTCGAAAAAAGAGAATGAACCCTTGCACGAGGGGAGTGAAAGGTTCCAAAAGCTCCTACGTAACTTCCCTCATCATGAGGTACCTTTGTGGCAGCTGGTTCAATCATTCTACACCGGGCTAGTTGAGTTGAGCCAAAACAATGTTGATTCTTCATGTGGAGGCACCTTCATGGAAAAGCCACCAGAGGTGTGTTGGCCCTTATTTGAGCATCTTGTTAAGAATTCTCATCATCGAGTTTCAACTAAAGGGGAGAATTGTGACTGGAACTACATCCCTCCACCTCCTCCTATAGTTCCATCCCGAACTGAAACCAACCCACAAATGCTTAAGATGATGGTAGATATGATGAACATGATGAAGAACCAAACTAGTGGTTCTTCTAGACAATCCACTATGACATTTGATGCTGAGGAAGAAGAAGTGCACGCTTTGCATGCCTTTGGCAACCGAAAAAACCAAGGCCCGATGTCCAACTACTATACTCCCGAGTGGAAGAATCATCAAAAATTCTCATGGAAACAACAAAATGAGGAGGGCAAGGGCAGCCAAGGCAACACCAAGGGCCCAAGTACAACTCCAAGTTTGAGGAAGAAGTCCTAGAAAGGCTAAGAAGCGTTGATGAAGTGAAGAAAGAGGTGTCCTCTCAAGAACAAAACATTATCTGCCTTGAACAAAGGCTTGATCAAATTTCCCTTTCACTTGCCCGCCGTGAAGAAGGGAGGCTCACGTCTCAACCCATGACCAACCCAAACAATGATGGAAGTTATGGGAGCACTACTCTAGGTGCTTATGTCCCACCATAAGGCCAAGTACTCCCACTTCACCAGTAGCAAGGACCACCACATCCATATGATCCTCCACCTCAACAACCCCCTTACAACAACCAACACCCTCCACCTCACTCATACCAACAACCCCCACCACAATATCACTCCCATCCACCATAACAAGCACAACCCCAACCCAACCACAATTTATCCTCCAAAACCCAAATCCACCACACTCAAGGCCACCACCACCTCAACATCCACAACCACCTCCACAAGCTTCCTCTTCCACTACCCATGAGCATGTGAAGGCAGTGATAGTCTTGAGGAGTGGCATGACCTTAGAGAAGCCACATGGTACTTCTGTTGATAGTGAAACCAATGATTATAGGGTTGATATTGTGATCAGGGATATTGATACTAAGATTCAGGCTGATGATACTGTGATAGGAACCCAAGTTGATACAGTGATACTGAGAGATGATACTATGATTCGTTTGATACTGCTTGATGATATTGTTGACTTGAGTCAGTTGGGAGCAAAACTCCCTCCATTCCACGATGTACTTAAAGAGCCATCCATTGAAAGAAGGAAGAAGAAACATACCGAGGACATCATGGAGACCTTTAAGAAGGTCAAGATCAACATTCCTCTGCTTGATGCGATCAAGCAAATTCCTTTTTACACTAGGTTCTTGAAAGACTTGTGTACGTTCAAAAGGAAGACCACCAGAAGGACGCCAAGGAAAGTCGAGCTCACTGAGCAAGTGAGTTCAATTATACAACACACCATGCCAAGGAAGAGGATAGATCTTGGGCTCCCATCATCTCATGCTACATTGGAGCACATTGCATAGACCAAGCTCTTCTTGACTTGGGTTCTAGTGTAAATTTGATACCTTATGATGTATTTGCTAAAATAAGAATGGGACAATTGGGTCCCGCTCATTGTACTTTGTAGTTAGCCGATAGATCTGTGAAAATGCCTAGAGGATGTGTTAATGATGTGGTGATCAGACTTGATGATGAGACCTCCACATTCTTTCCTACTGATTTTATTGTTTTGGACATGGAAAAAGACTTGAGGAAAAAATCAATCACCTTGGGGAGGCTCTTCTTGGCTACAACTAATGTAGTGATCCATGTGAGGACCGACACCATGTATGTGACTTTCATGCACATGAATATCCGGTTGAACATTTTCAAGTCTTCTACTAATGCCGAAGTGATAGGTGTTATAGAAGAGGATTGTTATCTGATTGAGTGTTTTAATGAAATTGTAGAAGAGTGTCTACCTGCATGGATTCAAAATTCCACACAAGGCAGAGGTCTATAGCCCATTGTGGAATTTCCCGATGCCGATGATGATGAGGATGAGGAAGAAGAGCTGGCCTTAGTGGTTGCAAGTGAGAACCTCCCGCCCATTTTTGAACCATTAAAGAATTATCTTGAAAAGCCTCCCATTCTTGAGATCAAGTCTCTTCCCAAAGGGATAAAGCATGGTTTCTTAGGCTCCAATGACACTCTCTCGATGATCATTCTTTCTATTCTCTCTCTAGAGAAAGAAGATGCATTGATGGCAGCTCTGAAGAAGAACATTCAGGCCATCGGATGGTCCATTACTAATTTGAAGGGTATTGACCCCTCTATTTGTGTCCGTAGAATCTATCTTGAGGATGATGCTAGTCCAACCCATCAAATGCAAAGGCAATTGAATCCAAAATTGAAAGAAGTTGTAGCAAAAGAGGTCGTGAAACTACTTGATGCTGGAATCATATATCCCATTTCTGACAGCCCATGGGTGAGTCCCATCCAAGTTGTACCCAAGAAGGGTGGGATCACAGTCGCCGAGAATGAAGATGGGTAATTGATGCCCATGAGAGAGAAATCCAAGTGGAGGATGTGTTTGGATTACAGAAAATTGAATACAAAGACCAACAAAGATCATTACCCTCTCCCATTCCTTGATCAAATCTTGGATAGATTAGCTAGACAGAGTTTTTATTGTTTTCTTGATGGGTACTCTAGTTACTTCTAAATAGCTATTCATCCTGCTGATCAAGAGAAAATGATGTTCACTTGCCCAAGTTGTACTTTTGCTTACAGAAGAATGTCATTTGGGTTATGCAATGATCCTTCGATAGCAGACGACTTTTCTATGTTTGGTAAGATGTTTGATGAGTGTTTGTTCCACCTAACAGCTGTACTTGATAGGTGTGTCAAGGTCTGTTTGGTACTATCTTGGGAGAAAAGCCACTTCATGGTTCCTGAAGGCATTGTTTTGGGTCACCGAGTTTCCATGGCCGGAATTGAGGTTGATAAGGCCAAAATGGGCCTAATTTCTACTCTCACCATTCCTTCCACCATAAGACATGTCTGAACTTTCTTGGGGCATGCGGGTTTCCACCGTCGATTCATTAAAGACTTCAATACAATTTCAAGGACGCTTTGCCATTTGCTTGAGAAGGATGTGGAATTCCATTTTGATGACAAATGTGTTGAATCCTTCAACCACATGAAGCACAAGCTCGTCTCCACTCCTATCATGCAGCCCTCGGATTTCTCCTTGCCATATGAGAGCATGACCAATGCATCAGATATGGTAGTGGGGGTTTTGATGGGCCAAAGGGTTTTCCAGATTCCACATGCCATTTACTATGCAAGAAAGATTCTTGATGAAGCCCAAAGGAATTACACTACCATGGAAAAAGAGTTGTTTGCCTAATTTTTGCTCTTGACAAGTTTCACTCTTATCTCTTGCAAAAGAAGGTGGTAGCATACACGGATAATGCAGCCTTGAAGTACCTTATGACAAAGAAAGATTTGAAGCCAATATTGATTTGATGCATTCTATTGCTCCAAGAGTTTGATCTAGAGATTGTTGATAAAAAGGGAGTAGAAAATTCTACAACCGACCATCTCTCTCACATTGAAGCACCATATGATGATAGAAACCACATCAAAGAAACAATGCCACATGAACAACTCTTCTTACTTTCATCCACCCAAAGACCGTGGTACAAGCACATAACTAATTTTATAGCTAGTGGAAGGATACCAAGTACTTGGACAAGGGAAGAGAGAAAGAGACTATTTTCTATTGTGAAGAACTGTGCTTGGGATGACCCACATCTTTTCAAATATTATCCTGACTAACTCATTAGAAGGTGTATTTCAAAAAGTGAGTAGCTAGAAATCCTCTCCATGTGCCACTCCAGTGCATGTGGATGTCATTTTGGTGGGAAACATACAACCATCAAGATTCTTCAAAGTGGATTTTATTGGCCAACCTTGTTCAAAGATGCTCATGAGTTTTGCAAATGCTGTCTAAAGTGCCAAAATGTGGGCACTATCTCTAAGAGGTGTTGGATCAATGGGCTCTAGAAGGGGGGGTTGAATAGAGCTTCACAAACTTCACAAAAGTGATTAGACCACCAAATTATATTAAGTGCAGAACTTAATTCAAAACAGCAATTTGATGTCCTAAACTAGCATACAAAGCAAGGATAAGAGACAAGGAAAGCATGCACTTGGAAAGGTGGTTTAGAGTGGTTCCATGTCCTAAACTTAGGAGCAATGTCAGTCCACTACCTAGAGTTGGTTAGGCTCTAGGATTTGTAACTTGGTTCTCTTATATATATCACACAATAAGATTACAAGCTACAACTACCAACCATCCAAGGACTTATATATCAAGCCAAGATCTTCAACCTCACCAAGGACTTACCCACCAAGCAAGTAGTCTTCAGCCTTCTTCAAAGGACTTACCTACTCTTGCTCTAGTCTTCGGCCTTGCAGGAATTACCCATCTTGCTTGAGCTTTGCCTTGCACCTCTCCTTCACTTGGAGAGCTTTAGCACCTTCCTCCTTCACTCGGAGGCCTGGAGCAGCTAGCCTTCTTCTCCTTCACTTGGGGAAGAACAGCAACCTTCTTCTCTTTCACTCGGAGAAGAAACTTCAATCAATCTTCATAGAGAATGGAGATGGGAGAAGTGGAAAGGAGAGCTTTACAAGATTACAAATGATAGCTCTCATACATGGGATCCTAACTCACTCATACTCACGAATTTGCTTTGAAGGTAGAGAGAGAAAGGGGCTCAAAGGATTAGAAACCACTCAACTAAGGCTAGGACCAAGCATATGTGAATGAGCAACCTTGGAATGAAGTCCAAGAGGTCCTATTTATAGTTGAGGGTGTCCCTTTGAGGTTGGGTGAGTTAAGTGGCACAAACTAGCCGTTTTACAACTTGCAACGGATCTATTTTGAGTCCCACCAACTCCTCCAACGGTTGGAATTGCTTTTTCTGCATTCCAGTACAGTTCGATCGGCCGAGTTTCAATAAAGGCAACTCGGCCGACACACTAGGTGACAAAACCAACAGGGAATCTGTCGGCCGAGTTTCCAGGGGGAAACTCGACCGATCAGTCTTCCTTTGGTTTTGACTGACCAGTGGATCGGCCGAGTTTCCTGGCATTGAAACTCGGCCGACAGCCCAGAAAATTCCTCAATACATGGATCGGCCGAGTTTGTAATTCGGCCGACAAAATCCCTGTTAAGGGGTATTTTGGAATTTCCAAAAACTGTATAAATGATGGATTTTTGAGTTCCAATCATTTTATCCATCTTAGATACAATGCAAAACATGAATTTAAGTGATTACAAAAATTGCTCTAAGCCTCTAAGGGCTATATTACAAAGCGGGTGAAAGTCACATGTTTTGCATGTGCCGGGAGAGTAGCTTTGAGTGAATTTTGATTCTTTTCTTGTATCTAATGTCTGCAATGATCTCAATTAGAAATGTTAGATACATATGAGTGGAATGGTTAAGTCATTATCAAAATATGGGCAATATGCGACACCTAGGTCAACATTCTCCCCCTTTTTGACAATGACAAACCATTCCTCAACATATTGAAAAGAATATGAAAAATTATACCTTTGCTTAGAGAATTGCAAGGGGATGCAAATATGATCAGTCTTGTAATGCTCCCCCGCAATTCATGCTTACTCATCCCTGCATTGTTAGTTAACACACAAACAGCCATAGCATATATATATTGTATGATTCTAGCCAAGTCAAGATATATAAGTTTTAAAGACAAGAAAAGAACCATACAAGCACTAAAAGCAATATGATGGCAATATGATTGAGGTATATTTCTCCCCCTTTGTCATCTCAAAAAGGCAGGGGGGTAGAAGAGCATACAAACCAGGTCTTCTCCAAAACACTCAATCAAACATAGCATATTAAGACAGAGAAGCACAAAGATAATTCATGAAAACAACCAACTGTCATTCATCAAAATATGGATTACATGATAAGATAAGTCATACAAAATGTATCCAAAACATAAAACCAAAAGCTACAAGGACAAGCGGAAAAGCCATAGTACATCTCAGATAATGTGCCTAATATAGATGATACAAACATAGTCCCTAAAGAAAATGACATGGTCATGCGAGACTACACTAGACACATCTACTCTAAGCTATACTAATCTATGTCGACGTCATCAACAGCAGCATCCATGTCCTCATCGGGCTGGTAGTCCTCGTCTCCATCAGAAGGAGGGGCATCAGCCGGTGTAGCCTGTTCATCAGCAGCATCATCATCGTCAGCATCCGTATCAGCATCTGTCGCAGTCGCCTCATCTGACTCGGCATCGTCCTGATCTGGCATATCCTCGTCTGTAGGACCAAAAGCACGTCCAGGCCATCTCGCGCTCTGCTCAGCCCAAGACATGCCCAGAGCATGAAGCTCATAAGCTATCTCAATGGGAGGAGCAGTCGAGGTGTACTGGGCCAGTAGCTCGGACAAGCGTCCACCTGGAAGCGCCAACACCGGGGAAGGGTGAGAGTATCCACCTGCAGAGTGGTCAGCGGAAGCAGAGGGTGGTGGAGGTGGATAGAACTGACTATACACATAAGAAGCGTAGTCGTCACCGGGGTAGGGCTGGTAGGTGGGGTAGGGCTGCGGGCAGGAGAGAGACATAGATGACATGATGTGGCAGAGGTCCTCATGAAGATGTTGTTGGACCTGCATGTTATAGGCTTGCTGGTGCATGAGATACCCCATGAGGGCCTCATTGGAAACATGAAAATCGGCAAAAGCCGGGTGTGGAGGAGGTTGGAAAGATGGCTCAGGAGGTGGTGGTGCAGCTGATGATGGTGGAGGAGGAGGTGCATCCGATGATGATGGAGGTTGTGGTGGTGGTGGAGCAGAAGAAGATGATGCACCAGATGTAGGGACACTCTTCTGGAGAGTGGTCTCACTGATGTAAACCCCTTTTCGATCAGGTCGGTAGAGATAATCGGTGAAAAGAGATTTACCAGTGGCAAACTGGAAAAGTCCACAGATTAGGGCAGGATAAGGAAGATGGGTGCCCTTCGTGTTCTTTCCAGAATCAAAACATGTCATATGGTGCAGGATATACCGTGCCCATTTGACTCCATGATTGTTCAAGAGGAGATACATCATCATGGCAGTGTTCTCGGCTATGTCCGTTTGGTTTTTCTTTGGGTGAACATTGCAACTAAGAACAAACGCCAACACACGGCGAGGGGAGGACAGAGCAGAAGAAGGCAGGGTGCCCTTCTTTCTATAAGGAAACTCGGGAAGCTTGAGGAATTTGTGAATATACGACAAGTCTATCTCGAGTGCCTTATAGATGTCCTCGGGACGCAAAAGATCGAAATAATCGGGATATGAGGTGGTCCAAGAGGCCGGGCCGACGTTGCCATTTAGGTAAAGATTAAAGGATCGCTCGGTGATATGAAACGGTTGTCCGGCGATCATAGAGGTTAAGACAATCGAGGTATCCGAGGGAGGAACCAAAGTGTCGTAATTCCACCGCAAGTTTGCGTAGAATTGGCGGACAGCCTTGGTGCTATACTTGAGATTGTGAAATTTTGGATCCTCGATGCTAAAGGCGTCAAGATGGTGTGTGCGAAACACTTGACTCGCCTCAAAAAGATCGGCGTGAAAACAATGCGGTTGATAAAGAGCACGAAAAGGAAAAGGAGATCGAGGGAGAAGCTCTTTATACCGTGCAACCGCGGTATTGTCCACGAAAGAGAGGTTGTCAAAGGACATATACCTCGGAGCTAGAGGAACCGAAGGAGCAGGAGCGGGAACAACGCGTTTCCGACGTTGCGACCTCATCGGAGAAGAAACGGAGAGAAGGGCGCCGATCCACACGGAGAAAAACGTAGCAACGGAACCGTACAAGCAGCTAGGGCACACAAGGGGGCCGTTTTGGGGGCAAGAACGGCCGGAGAGAGGGAGGAAAAGACCAGGAGAGGAGGAGTCGGGCTTGGGCGGCTAGGGTTCGGTCGGCTTTGCTCTAGTTGAGAGGGAGCAAGTCGGCCGAATCCTATATATATAAAACCCGTCTGCCGTCGATCGGCCGAGTTCCAGGGTGGGGAAACTCGGCCGACAGAGTGTACAGACACCCTGCGCCCGACCGATCGGCCGAGTTTCCAACTCGGCCGACAAAAACCCTGATGTGAGAAATCCTAAAATCTAGTCCTAGCCTTATACGACCTAGGGCAATTTTTCTGAGGGATCTAGGATGTATTTTAAACACATTTAGGCACATTCTCATCATCATAGTGTACTATTCGTCGATAAAAACTCGTTTTGCGAAAAATACCCGAAAATGAGATAAAACCAATAGAGATATTTATCAAAAACAAGCATTTTAAGCAAACAAGGCATTTATAAGCATGAGCAACACACATAACATGTAACCAGCTAATTAGAGAGCAATTCAACATCATCAAGAGAGGTTATTAGCAATTTTGACCTAATGAAATTAAATTGATCTCTAGCAAGCGGTTTAGTGAAAATGTCAGCCAACTGATTTTCCGTATCCACATGTGTGATATAAATATCCTTTTTGACAATGTGATCACGGAGAAAATGATGGCGGACTTCTATGTGTTTAGCTCTACTATGCAATATTGGATTATATGAAAGATTAATTGCACTAGTATTATCACAGAAAATAGGAGAAGCATCAAAATGAATGTTAAAGTCTTGGAGCATTTGCTTCATCCATAGGACCTGGGCACAACAACTTCCGGCTGCAATGTATTCAGCTTCGGTAGTTGATAATGCCACTGTGCTCTGTTTCTTGGAGAACCAAGACACCAAGCATGGTCCCAAGAGGAAGCAAGTGCCACTTGTGCACTTTCTATCAATTAAGCAACCTGCGTAGTCAGCATCACTATATGCCACAAGAGTAAAGTCCCTTGACTTAGGGTACCATAGTCCAAAATTTGGAGTTTTGGCTAGATACCTCAAAATCCTCTTGACGGCAATAAGATGTGATTTCCTAGGGCTTGATTGAAAGCGGGCACACAAGCCAACACTAAACATTATATCAGGTCTAGAGGCAGTTAAATAAAGTAAACTTCCAATCATACCTCTATAGAGCTTCTCATCTACCTTCTCACCTTCCTCATCCCTGTCAAGTTTGGCAGTGTTTGACATGGGCGTGTCCATCTGCTTCATGTTCTCCATCCCAAAGCGTTTTAGAAGCTCAAGCGTGTATTTGCCTTGGTTGATGAAGTTACCATTCTTGGTCTGCTTGATTTGGAAGCCTAGGAAGAAGGTCAGCTCACCCATCATACTCATCTCAAATTCACTCTGCATAAGAGAACCAAACTCTTTGCAAAGATCAAGGTCAGTTCCGCCAAATATAATATCATCAACATATATTTGAATGATGAGAAAATGGGTAGAAGTGTGTTTTAGAAACAAGGTACAATCAACTTTGCCCATGATATACCCATTATCTAACAAAAAGTTCTTTAGTTTCTCATACCAAGCTCGAGGTGCTTGTTTGAGACCATAGAGAGCTTTTTGCAAGAGATAAACATGATTGGGTAACTTATCATTTTCAAAGCCCGGAGGTTGAGCAACGTATACTTCCTCCTCAATTGTACCATTCAAAAACGCACTTTTAACATCCATTTGATAAAGCAAGAAATTTTTATAACTAGCAAAGGCAAGTAGCATGCGAATAGATTCTAATCTAGCAACAGGCGCATAGGTTTCATCAAAATCAATACCTTCTTGTTGATTATAACCTTGAGCTACTAACCTTGCTTTGTTTCTTACCACTTTTCCTTGCTCATCAAGCTTGTTGCGGTAGACCCATTTGGTGCCAATGATCATTCTATTGTTTGGTCTTGGCACTAAGGTCCACACTCGGCTCTTCTCGAACTGCTCAAGCTCTTCTTGCATGGCAAGGATCCACTCATCATCACCAAGGGCCTCCTTGATGTTCTTCGGCTCCATTTGAGAGATGAAGGCGCTGTCTGCTTGTTCTTTGTTGTGTGCAGCCCGTGTCCTTACTCTTTCAAATGGATTGCCTATGATCAACTCCTTGGGGTGATCTTTGGCGAAGCGGGGAGTGGGATCCTTCCTTTCTTCTTCTTTCTCTTCTTCTTCTTGATCTTCTTCTTGAACCTGCTTACCTTTATCTTTGATGTTGAGATCTTTGAGGATAGGAATGATTTCATCTGCAACATCATTATCACCAATAGGCTTGCCAACAACAGGGTTAGTTTCAATAAATTTAACATTTATAGATTCTTCTATTTTAGATAGTTCAATGTTAAATACTCTAAAAGCCCTGCTAGTAGTGCTATAGCCTAGGAAGAAAGCCTTGTAAGATTTCGGATCAAACTTGTCGAGAGATTCCTTGGTGTTCAAAACAAAACAAGGGCATCCAAACACATGGAAGAAATCAATCGACGGCTTCCTACCACGCCATAGTTCATAGGGGGTTTTCTTAAACGTCGGATGAGTGAAAACTCGGTTTTGCACAAAACATGCGGTGCTAACGGCTTCAGCCCAAAACTTCTTAGGAGTATCATACTCAAGAAGCATGGTCCTAGCCATTTCCTGTAGCGATCTATTCTTCCTCTCAACAACTCCATTTTGTTGGGGTGTGCGAGGAGAAGAGAAATTGTGCGAATAACCCGATTTTTCACAAAAACGTTCAAAAAGATCATTTTCAAACTCTCCCCCATGATCACTACGGATGGAAACAACATGACAAGAAGCTTCGTTTTCGACTCGTTTGCAAAAGCTCGAGAAAACGTCAAGGGTGTCGCTTTTGGAAACAAGAAAGAAAGTCCAAGTATATCTAGAAAAATCATCGACGATAACAAGACAATACTTGGAGCCGCGAAGCGTTTGTGTTCTCATAGGTCCGAAGAGATCAATATGAAGAAGCTCTAGAACTCTCTTGGTACTCATGACCCCTTTGGACTTGAAAGAGGATTTGGTTTGTTTCCCTTGGGTACAAGGTTGACATTCCTCATCCTTTTCAAAATCCAATTTGGGAAGTCCTCGAACCAAGTCCTTTTTGTCTAGTTTCTTCATTTGATGCAAGTTCACATGACCCAAGCGTCGATGCCAAAGCGAAAGATCGTTTTTATCCACGACTAAGCATCTATTTAGTATGGGCTTTAAAGCATCAAGAACAATCACATATAGATTACCATTTCTAGTTCCCTTATATATGACATTATAGGACAGGGAATCTAGAAGCAAGCATTCTAAGGAAGTAAAGAGCACAAGATAACCATTATCACATAATTGGCTCACACTAATCAAGTTGTGATGTAGGCCATCAACAAGCAAAACATTTTTAATGCACAAATCATTACCTACATCACCCTCACCTATAACCTTACCCTTTTTGTTGTCCCCAAAGGTTACCGATCCTCCTTTCTTCTTCACAAATTTGTTGAAATGGCTGATTTCTCCAGTCATGTGCTTAGAGCAGCCACTATCAACAATCCATTTCTTTGTGACCTGCAAGAAAAGAGGATGTCGGAACCCAACTCAAACTTTGGGGTCCGGGGTTAGCTTGGGGACCCATTTCATATTTGGGTTGGTCCCCTTAGGCTTGTAAGGACAATAGGTAGAATAATGATCATCACATTTGCAATGCATACATACCATGGGATTTTTAGAGCCGGAAGACTCTCCATTGAGAATTGGAGTTTCCACACTCTTTTTCTTACCTTTCTTCTTCTTCTTACCTTTTGGGATACTCTCATCGTATCCTAGACCACTAGTACCAATTTGTTTGGTAGAGTGCTCTAGAACATCATTTAGAGACTTTTTACCGGAAAGAAACCTTTGCAAGGTAGATCTTAATTTAGCATTATCATCACTAAGATTTTTAATAGTAGTAGATAAACTATCAAGATCTTCTCTAGCATGCAACAGGTCGGCCTCAAGACAGAGGGCTTTAGTAAGAAGAGAATCTTTTTCAATAGTTAAGTTAGCAACTTCATTTCTTCGTCCGTCCATGTTGTGATGTTCCCCTTCGGCTCGTCGTACTTGAGGTGGACTATCTTCCACATCTCGTAGCTAACTCCTTGGATGTAGAACTGCATCCTTCTCTTCCAATATAGGAAGTTGGTGCCGTCGAAGACCGGGGGTCTTGTGGAGTAGCTTCCCTCAAGGTTGAGTGAACCGAGAGCCGAATCGCCCATCTTCTCCTACTTGTTGAAGTAGCTTGGAGAAGACCCGCTCTGATACCACTTGTTGGATCAATGGGCTCTAGAAGGGGGGGTTGAATAGAGCTTCACAAACTTCACAAAAGTGATTAGACCACCAAATTATATTAAGTGCAGAACTTAATTCAAAACAGCAATTTGATGTCCTAAACTAGCATACAAAGCAAGGATAAGAGACAAGGAAAGCATGCACTTGGACAGGTGGTTTAGAGTGGTTCCATGTCCTAAACTTAGGAGCAATGTCAGTCCACTACCTAGAGTTGGTTAGGCTCTAGGATTTGTAACTTGGTTCTCTTATATATATCACACAATAAGATTACAAGCTACAACTACCAACCATCCAAGGACTTATATATCAAGCCAAGATCTTCAACCTCACCAAGGACTTACCCACCAAGCAAGTAGTCTTCAGCCTTCTTCAAAGGACTTACCTACTCTTGCTCTAGTCTTCGGCCTTGCAGGAATTACCCATCTTGCTTGAGCTTTGCCTTGCACCTCTCCTTCACTTGGAGAGCTTTAGCACCTTCCTCCTTCACTCGGAGGCCTGGAGCAGCTAGCCTTCTTCTCCTTCACTTGGGGAAGAACAGCAACCTTCTTCTCTTTCACTCGGAGAAGAAACTTCAATCAATCTTCATAGAGAATGGAGATGGGAGAAGTGGAAAGGAGAGCTTTACAAGATTACAAATGATAGCTCTCATACATGGGATCCTAACTCACTCATACTCACGAATTTGCTTTGAAGGTAGAGAGAGAAAGGGGCTCAAAGGATTAGAAACCACTCAACTAAGGCTAGGACCAAGCATATGTGAATGAGCAACCTTGGAATGAAGTCCAAGAGGTCCTATTTATAGTTGAGGGTGTCCCTTTGAGGTTGGGTGAGTTAAGTGGCACAAACTAGCCATTTTACAACTTGCAACGGATCTATTTTGAGTCCCACCAACTCCTCCAACGGTTGGAATTGCTTTTTCTGCATTCCAGTACAGTTCGATCGGCCGAGTTTCAATAAAGGCAACTCGGCCGACACACTAGGTGACAAAACCAACAGGGAATCTGTCGGCCGAGTTTCCAGGGGGAAACTCGACCGATCAGTCTTCCTTTGGTTTTGACTGACCAGTGGATCGGCCGAGTTTCCTGGCATTGAAACTCGGCCGACAGCCCAGAAAATTCCTCAATACATGGATCGGCCGAGTTTGTAATTCGGCCGACAAAATCCCTGTTAAGGGGTATTTTGGAATTTCCAAAAACTGTATAAATGATGGATTTTTGAGTTCCAATCATTTTATCCATCTTAGATACAATGCAAAACATGAATTTAAGTGATTACAAAAATTGCTCTAAGCCTCTAAGGGCTATATTACAAAGCGGGTGAAAGTCACATGTTTTGCATGTGCCGGGAGAGTAGCTTTGAGTGAATTTTGATTCTTTTCTTGTATCTAATGTCTGCAATGATCTCAATTAGAAATGTTAGATACATATGAGTGGAATGGTTAAGTCATTATCAAAATATGGGCAATATGCGACACCTAGGTCAACAAGAGGAACATGAAGCCTCTATCACCCGTTCTTGTGGTTGAGGTGTTTGATGTTTGGGGAATTGACTTCATGGGTCTGTTTCCTCCCTCCTTTGGATATATGTACATATTGGTGGCCATCGATTATGTGTCAAAGTGGATTGAAGCTATTTCTACTAGAACCAATGATCATAAAGTGGTGTGTGATTTTGTGAAGTCAAACATCTTCAACCAGTTTGGTATACCATGAGCCATGATTAGTGACGGCAGAAGTCGTTTCATTCATAGTACATTTAAAGGGTTGCTAAAAAGACATGGAGTAAATCATTGTGTGGCTACTCCCTATCACCCTCAAATGAGTGGTCAAGTTGAGTTATCTAATCAGGAGATAAATCTCATTCTTGAGAAGACAGTGAGGCCGGACCGCAAGGATTGGTCTTTACGTCTCAATGAAGATTTGTGGGCATATAGGACTGTATTTAAAGCCCTGATTGGTACCACACCATTAAACTTGTTTATGGAAAAAGCTGCCATCTACCAGTGGAAATGAAACACAAGGCTTTGTGGGCATTGAAAACCATGGATATGGATGGAGACACTGTCAGGTTGAAAAGAAAGTTGCAACTGCATGAGCTTGAGGAGATGAAAAATGAGGCCAATGAATCGTCCAAAAGCTACAAGGAAAGAAAAATATTTCTAAATGATAAGCTGACCAAGAAGAAGAAGTTTGAGCCTGGACAACGGGAATGGTTGTACATCTCTAGGATGAAGTTCTTTCCCAGAAAACTTTAGTTTGGAGGGGAAGTACCTTATCTAATCAAGAATGTATATCCCTCCAGAGCTATTGTGATATGTGAGAAGGATGGAGCGAGAGAGTTTACCATGAATGGACAAAGATTGAAAGCAGTTGTTGAAGTAGGTCTGAATAAAGCCAATCAAAGTTTTGATATTGTGATGTTACTTGAGGAACAACCAACTTGATGGAGAGATGTGCTTGAATTCACATGAGAGAGATATTTACTACAAAGATTCTTTGAAAATTATGTGAGGATGATCAAGTTTAATAATCAATAAGCCCTACTGAAGGCGTAAAATTTAGCGTTGATGGGAGACAACTAACCTAGGTTTGGGAACTTTTTCACCCAACCTTCACTTTTTGATACTTTTAGTTTGTTTTTACACAATTCCAAGAACACACACACACACACTTGTGCTTGATAGTTTTTGTTTTAGTTTTGATGATATGACAGGTGAAATGGGTGAAAGTTGAGAAATAAGGCACATTTTAATAAAAAATGATTGATACAACATCAAGTGGATTGATTAAATGATTGGATTATGAATGATGGAATGATTTGATGATTTTTGAAACTTTTTGAACTTGGAGGACCCAACACATCTGTGCTGGTTTGGAACGACTGTGCTAGAAAGATGGGTTTCAATAGGGGAAATGTGAGATTTGGGTGCGGGCAGCACGACCATGTAGGCCAACGCAGCTGTGCTGGCATCCCGCCAGAAAGGTTGTGCTGGCCAGAACGGCCATGTTGGCCCAGGCCTAGTACTTAAGTTTCCTGATTTCACCTGAGCTAGCACGACCCTGACTTCATTTATTTGACCTAGAATAGACGTTCCGCGGATGAAGGTGACTAGGGCGACCCCAAATCACCTCTTCTTGCTCTCAAACTCCAGATTTGAGTTCCCTTGGACTCCCAATCACCTTCCCCTACCTCAAGCTCCAATACCACCCTCCATTACCATCTATTTCTTCATCTCTAAGAAGATTTTGGCCCTATATCCTGGAAGTGAAATTCTTGTTGTTCTTGCTGGTTTTTCCACCAAAATTCTTACAAAGATGAAGAGCACGGGCAATGCAATTGTAATGCCCGGGCCCACTACCCAAGGCTCTAGTAGAGTTTCAAGAATGATGACTGGCCCCACAGACCACTACTAGCCTTAGCTGCATGCTTTGTCCTCACTCACGTGCATACCAGGATCAACTTCCTGACAGGTCACCCATCCCAGTACTACTCCAAGCTAAGCACGCTTAACTATGGAGTTCTTAGTAATGGGCTCCTGAAAAAGGAGGTGCACCTTGGTGATATGGGTAGTCCAATCATTCCTTTTAAGATCATATTATCTGAGGCCTCAAATCCTGGGATGTTACAATCTCCCCCACTTAGACTCTTAATGTCCTCATCAAGGCTCAACTATAAGGCCTCATAATCTCTTCCCCATTTCAATGCAGGCCCACAATGGCCCATGGACACCCAGCTCCTGATCACAGAATACCAGCACAAGGGTGGCTACGTCAGCCATGGACAGCCCTTTCCTACATGCCTAGACTGCATAGCTCAAGACTGGCATGCCATGCCCATGTGGGCACCACTTACTGGAGGGGAATTGGCTCTGATACCATTTGTAAAGATCGAGCCCACTTCCCAAGGCTCTAGCAAGGTTTCAAGAATGACGACTGGCCCCATAGACCACCACTAGCCTTAATTGCGTGCTTTGTCCTCACTCACGTACAAGTCATGGTCAACTTCTCGACTGGTCACCCATCCTAATACTACTCCAAGTCAAGCATGCTTAACTATGGAGTTCTTTAGTGATGGGCTCCCAGAAAAGGAGGTGCACCTTGGTGATATAGGTAGTCCAATCATTCTTTTTAAGAGGGTTTTATCCGAGGCCTCTAATCCTGGAATGTTACAACAATCAAAAAGGGGATAGAGAAAATCATGAATATCATCACTGGAGGCAAAAGCTGCACCAAACGGGCTTCAAATGTCTCACAACAGTCCCATAACACTTCATCACCATCTAACTCCATTTTGTAATTTCTCCAACAGTCAGCATCGACAAGTGCCTCTCGACACCGATCCTCCTCAAGGGGCCACACATCGGATCCAAGCTACCACAACCCCGACGAGGAGGAGGAGGAAGAAGAAGAGATGGAGAACACCATTGACTCGGTGGATGTTGATGTACCGACCTGAGAGAGGAGGGACAAGAAGGCTGCTTTTGCGTCGTCTTCACGACTACCTGCATGCCCAACTCCAGCGAGACACTCCACTTCATTAGCAAAACCATGCGCCGCTCAACAACCTACTAGGCTCCGATTGTTGATTGAGGAAGAAGATGAAGATGCACTCATTCAGATGGTGCCCTTGAACTTGGACACAAGTTTGGGGTCACACACATGTGAGGAGGAGGAGGTAGATGAGACTAAAAGTGAGGAGATTGAAGATGAGCCAGTGGACTTCCTGTCTAATCTAGAGGACGACAAGATGAAGTGGGTTGGAAAGAAGCCTGAGGAAGTTGCATATGGGAGAGGTACATCAAGGAGAGTGTTCACAAGGCCCCTTAACCCCAACACCATCCTAGCCCCAGGGGTTCATCTTATCACCAAGGATTTCTTAGAATCATGTGGGTTGTATCACTTGCTGACCACTGTGGAAGTAACATACTTAGAGACAACTCATGAATTCTTTGGATCTCTAGAGAAGGTGCAATATCAAGGGGAGGATGCAATCCGCTTAAGGCTCAACGACTCCAAACATGGCTAAAGTCCTCCCACCTCAACAAAATCTTTGCACCAATACCAGAGATAGCTCAAAAGTTTGATGGGGGCAGGTTTGACAAAAATGGGAAATGCAACTATTCTAAGATGTGGAAAACATTCACTAGCCAAAGCTCCTTTGCAGCGGGAAAGTAAAAAAAAGTAAGATTTTCAACTCTGCTTTGAGATATATTCAAAACGTTCTAGCCAACACTGTCTTTGGTCGGTAAGACAACCAAGGTTGTTGTTATAAAAAAGACTTGTTTGTGATGTTAGTAATGGTGAGTTGTGGCTATGTGAATCTGGGAATGATGATGATTGATCACTTAAAAACAAACACATCCAAGGCCAAGCTTCCTTTCATAATGGGAGGGATTGTGAGCACCATAAAAAAACACTTGATTGTGATCTTTAGAACTTCACAAAGGTAGAAGGAACCAAGTTGGTTGACTTGAACTATCTTGCAAGGTCCCAGATGATTTCCATAAGAGACAAAAAGATTATTTACAATATGAAACCCGGGTACCCTGACACCACTCTAGAGCTACCTTACCATTCTACTACTCTTCTTGAGGATATCAGGCCATTGGAAAATCTACCATCACGGATTTCCAAGTGGGAAAAATGGTTCCCTAGAGAGGACTACAGAGACGTGACAGTGGACTTACCAGAGGGTGAAGAAGAGACAAATGTGCCAGAGCAACAACACATCCTTCAACATCCACGCCACACAAAATAGAGACATGAGTACTTTGATGCACATCCACCTCCAACGAATGCATATGACATGTCAGCCATTCATGCACAATTGGAGGTGATTCAGCAAACACAGCATGCCATGTGGTTATATTACCAATAGATGCATCATAAAATCAACCACATGTACCACTATCAGCATGCGCAGATGCAGAGAAACCCCCAATGGGGGGAGGATTTCTGGAGAGCATTATCTGGATACCAGGAGACATACCCACCTCCACAGGAGGACTACTGGGGCCACTATTACCAACACCCTCCTCAATAGGCCATCCCACCATAGGATCCCAACCACCAGAGTAGTGACATCTACCCTATCACTCTTAAGCTTTAGTTTCATGCTGAGGACAACATGATTCAAAAGTTTGGGGTGGTAGGGAATTATGCCCCCATTCTTAGCTTATTTTGTTGATGTCTATCTCACTTGATCTCTCTTTGTTTGACATTACTCTTTCTAGTGTAGAATTCCCTTTGCTTGCATCCATGCATACATGTAGTTCAATTTCATGCATTTTTGCATAATTTTTCAATTTTTTTCTCTTTTTTCTCTCCCATGCCATGCATTGCATTTCCATGTAGATTTTGGTATTTTTTGTGTTTTTAACTAGGATTTTCTGCTTTATGTTTTAATTTTCCCGAAATGTAGGTTTAGATGTGATTGAATGTAAATTGGCACCATTTTGGCCAATTTTGCCCAGACATGAATGTTTTTGCCTAAAATCATGTTTTAACTTAATCTCCATTTTTTAAATGAAAATGTTGGTCTTTAACAAATGCATTCCACATTCTTAGAGTTTATTCTATATGGTCATAGTTGTTGACTTTTTATAAGTGCATCACCTCTCTCAAGTTTGTGAATGTTTTGTTGAATTGTGAATTGAGCAAGCTATGAACACTTAAAGCCTATGCAATCACATGATATAAATGTGAATCTCATGTTGTTCACTCATGTGGTGTGATATCATTTAATGAAGTGTTGGATTAGTTTTCATGCCAGATATTTTAGGTTGAGGACTACACTAATGACCCCTCTTTGACATGTCTCTTCTTTCACCATCTTCATACCTCTCCGCGTCATGAAAAGATCCCTTGGTGCACATATTTAGCCTTGTGCACCTCCTAAAGCTTGAGGTGGCCATATCTACATCTCCCCACTTCACTCTCTCCACCATATTCCCTATCTACACCAAGGGTCAAAGAAAAGAAAAGATGAAAATAAAAAGGAAAAAGAAAATAAAAGATTCTCCTATTTATGAGCATCTAAATAAAGAAAAGAGGAGTGTCTAAAAGCACTCCAATCTCTTACTGCAATCCTTTCTTCCTTTTTCATACCCATTGAGCTGGAAAACATCAAACCTAGATCAATTTACCCTTATATATATCCATGTGAGTCATTTGGTGTGGTTTGAATCATAAGATTGAATGCATGAAAGTGAAACAACACTCCTAGTCATCATTGACTAAAACCAACATGAAACAATTTATCCGGAATTACATGAAGGACATATGGAAGGCTTGTGCATTATATTCACTATATTAGAATTTTGTATGATTGGTGCTCTTTTCATTATTGGTTTGTGAAAGTGGACAATAAAGAGGTGGAACATATGCATTTAGTCACTTTTAAGCCCATTTTGTCAATAATCATCTTTAACAATACATTTATCACTCTTGTTTATTGAAAGAAAACTGAAGAGAGTGATTAAGTTGGACTATACTTGAGGAAAAGTATGTTTTAATTTTGGGGTGGTGATGCAACCCTATTTTAGGGCTTCATATTTTGTCTTTTTTATCTCAATCACATCTAAACATTGTATAATGCAAGTTAAATCTTCCAATATGTATATTATTGTCAAATTCACTTATGGACGTTCTTTGCATACTTTTCAAGTACTTGGACCATGCTTTGGATGGATTAGAGAGAAGGAAGAAGTTCTAGGGTTCCTCCATCCATGGAGGGGTCCAAAGAAGACCCCAAAGCTCCCTCAACCTACCCCTAATGGCCAAGGATCGACATCCAAAGTGAAATTGCCGCTGAAGACCTGAGTACGACTGTGGTGCCAAGGAACGACCGTGTTGGACAATGCTATAGTTACAGAGTCAACCTCAAAATTTCAAAGCTACATCAACATCTCTACTACGGCCGTGCTACCCAACACGGTCGTTCTATGAAGCCCCCTGGCACGGTCGTGCTACCAAGGATGAGAACGGGCATGCTGGCTAGAACGATCTCCCCTCTACCTCACCCACCACAACGATGCCACCTAGCACGTCTGTGCTACCTAGCCCCCACCACGGCTAAGTTGCCTAGCACGATCATGCTACCAGCCTCCATTTTACCACCTCAACCTGAGAGTTTTCCACTTTCTCAAAATGGTCATTCTCCACCACCATGACCATTCCAACCCTCCACCACCACAGTCGTGCTACCCAGCACAGTCGTTCTGCCACCTAAAACCTACCTTTTGCTACACTATTTTTCCCACTATACCCCTACTTACCTTAGTGATTCCACCACCACCTATATATACATGGGTGGAAGCCACATCACTAGGTTAGTTTCCATTACACCCCTACCTACTCTAGAGCATTCATTGCCATATCCTTTGCATTCAAGCCATCCACCCACCATTTCCATCTCATTTCCACAATAGAAACCTAGTTATCTAGGTCTTCTACCATAATCCCCTTCATTTCCATGATCTTCACCCACCTTGGAGGAGGGAGGTCGTTCTACAGCAGCTAGGAGGTGAAGACAAAGCTACTTTGAGCTCCATACATTCCTATCCCATTCTTCTCATTTCTTTTCTCTTTTGCATGAGCATGTCTCGATAAGCCCCTAGTGGTGGGCTGTTTGGGGTTAAAATGTGACTTTGATACCATGTTGGGGGCAAATAACTTGTTTTGAACATAATTTCATTCTATGATGATTTCTTCTTGATTCTTTCTCATTTCCAATTATCTTGCATGTGGTTTGTGCTTTTTAACATAGATTGCTTGTTTTGTGATGCTTGATGATACTTTGATTCTAGAGGAAAATGGAATGTATGTGGCAATCTTAAGAATGGCTCCTAGGTCCAACTAGTAGATCCCTATCTAGCCCCCTTTTTTCCTACATACATCTCCCTTCTTCTACAAGTAAGTGTGAGATCTAAGTAGCTAGTGTAAGTGTGATTAGTGCAATTGCCTAGAGTTTCCTAAAGGCTAGATGGCAAGTAACATGAGGTGAAACACCCTCATCTATACTCCCATTCCTACCCTTGGCTCTCAATTGCCCTAATACCACTTATCCTAGAAACCTAGACTTGCTAAGTCCTATTAGAATTACACCTAGCCCTACTTCTCTAGCTAGTAGCATAGGGAATATTCTAATAACACTTGCCTTCTTGTTTGGTTTGGTAATCTAGATTGAAATATGAGAATTGCATGCTATGTTAACCTTCCCCCAACTAATATCATGTTTCATTCCCAAACGGCCCACCTATCCATCATATTTCTTAAAATCCACTCTTGACTTATTAGCTTGTTAATGCTAGTGTAGTTAATTGCCTTTGTTATTTGTTAGCTAATTGCTTAGTTCTTTATAGTTAGCTCTTTCTTAGGTAGTTATGGTTCCTTTGATCTTGCTTGTGTTGATTTAGTTAACTACTGATAACCTAGGCTATTTCTTGTCTTATTGCTTAGCTTGCTTCTTAGTTGATAAATTGCCTTGTTAATGTAGTGTAACTTCTTGCTCTAGCCTAGTTGCTTGTCTTGCATAGTTTCTTAGTCTTAACTTGCTTAAGGTAATCTAGGGTTTTTGTTAATCTAGTTTCTTTCTTGTTGTTTCTTGCTTGCAATCGTAGCATAATTAACCAAAACTAACTTTAAACCCTCAAACCCTAGACTCTGCTTTAGGAACATAGATAACATTAACCTAGCTCTAGCGACCTCTCTGTCCCTAAGGAACAACCCTAATCTTGTCACTTGCCTATACTACAACATGACACCATGCACTTGCGGGTACGTGTGATTTGTTGAGCCTATATGTTGGACTACATCCATATATAAATTCTAAGAGATCTGTGTGTTTTCCTTTACGGTTTCATCTAGTCACCTTCTAGTTGGTTAGTGTTTGGACTTGAGAAGGTTACACCACCCACCTACCATCTCTACCCAACTACTGATTATGTCTCTTATGCATATGATCAGTTTTTCCCTGCTCAGTAGTACCCCAGTTTTGCTCCACCTCCTACCTCCGGTGAGGAACCTACCTATGCTTCCTTTTCTCAGTCGAGTGCCTCTCAGCTACTTGTTCTTCCTCCTGGCCCTGCCTCCACCTTGCTTGCTGGCATTGATGGGGTTTCTACACCCAACTTTGAGCAAGCAAATGCTTTGTTTGCATGTGGAATGTCCTAGAAGGAGCAACATTTCAAGTGGCCTTGTAACACCCGCTGCCGCACAAAGCGAGTTTACCCAAAACAAAATGTGGAAATAACACTTAAACAAGCAGATTACTGAAAAACACCAAAAATTTAAATCGAATGCACAAGGCACCAACATCAGAAAACTTGTGACATAAAGATCCATTACCTTCCATCTTTATCATATATCTCATAAAACGTCATACTTACAACATGTTCCATAGACATACCTATCACACATGATATCTGTTTCACTTGAATATACATGTCCATTCTGCCAACTATATATAATAAGAGGGCACATAAGCCAAAAACTCATATCGATAGCACAACCACAAAACACACTAAACTATCCACAAGACCTGAGTGTACAAGGATGACTCTAGGATTGTAACACCAAAAGACCAACAAGAAGAACACTCAACCTTATCAACTACTGATATTTTTGTTGCTCCACCTTAGCTGGATAACTCTACCTCCTCATGCACGACTGCCTATAAGATGTGGAAACCCACAGGATGAGACCAATTGTCCCATTGAGAGATATAACTCTCTGCCAAAGCTATTAAAGCACAAATACAATAACTAAAGAACATAATTAAATCTATGACTATGATAAGCATATTCAATTACTGATCTAAGTAGGGTAGTTGATATCATCTAATAGATTAGGTAGCTATAGCAAAGAAGTAGAACATTTTATAAACTTAGGAGGAATATGAAGAACATGTATATTTTCTATCAATCAAGCTATACAAAAGCAAAACAAGGCCTCATCCAATGTCTTCATATTTGATCCTAAGTAAGCATGCTACACGGATGATTATGTATTTTAATTACTACCCTGAGGATTTGAGTCCTACTACCCAAATTCAAACGACCATTACGAAGTCGAAATTGGTGCCATACAAGGTCAACAGAAGAGTCGGAATCCACGACCTCTCCAACACCTCTTAGTCAGCAGGAGAGTAACACCACAGAGACATGTCATTCAACTACAAAAGTGACTCATAGTCAACAGAAGGATCGAGTCACGCATGGCGTCCACATATAAAAACACCCAATCCCACCTTTGTACATGCAATAACACTAGAAGAATAGGCTCACGCATGGACGTTCTAAAAATGAGTGGCTCACACATGACCATCCATATCACAATGAGATCGGATCACACAAGGCCATCTCACACAACCTGTAACTAGGGATACAAGCAAATACCCGACTTGCACCCTTGCATATTCAAAAATATACACTCCGAGTAAAACTCATTTCACCAATCCAGCAATTAAGGCTGACACTAGAAAGGATCTATGGCACAGGGCACCTACGTGATTAACTTTCACCTATTTAGTTATACCAATTCATATTCTTTAAGCATCAATCAAGTTATAATGTACAAACGCATAACAAGCACTACAAAGATAATGGCATTATACAACTTTTAAGGATATAAAATTTATAATGAGTGAACTTGTCACACTATCACCACATAATACATGTTACAATGCCATTTACAATACTGTCATCACTATTACACAGCCATTCAAGGCTATCACTAATGTCACATCACTATGGGATATTAATCCCTTAATTATAGCATTAGAGGGTATTGTTTTACAATAGGCATCAAGCCATTACCAGGTCATAGGACCCATTCACATCATCCCCATATCACAAGTGTCTCAACATGCCTCATGAAGGCTCATTCAACATGTGTCACATCATACTCATCATAACATGCACTAGTTATGATATTCAAGTTCATATCACTTGCATGGTTAGAAATTTATAAACAAGAGAGACAAAACATCCTAAATTCATGTAGTACATCATTATCTCCACATGCCTCAATTATTCATAACCATCACCATAGCATACCCAAGCAATGACATGCATTCAAACCTACAAGGTTAGGGGTTCAAAGACAAGAGAGAGATAATATCATATCATAGTAGCCATTCCTAAAAGAGAAACAAATATGTTTCATTGTCCATCATTAGGGTAAGGGTTTTCCTACATAGCTAATTAGGGTTATGTAGCTATAATCAACCATCAAACCCTAGGTACACCATCTCTCACTATCTTGGAGCATATTAGGATTAAGGTGTTGGATAAATTGGATATTATGATAAATCCCTTTGTTTCGATGATGACAAACATTTCATTCTTGTTGATCTAACGTGCTACTTGAGTGTTGCAGGAATAAAGTGGATGACAAAGTTCTAGGGAAACTATACGCTTGAATGATTGTAAATGTCATGCAATGTAATCAATTGTAAACTTGTACAAACATATAATGTACAAGTACTTAGATCTCATGTAAATCAAGCGTTAGATCTTCCCTAGCCAATCACCACACTTAGATAGGTCATCCCTTTTAAATAGGATCACATATGCACACTCATGCATTTACTTAGTGCCTAAATTGAAAGATTGAAACAGGGTCAATCTCGGTCGACCAAAATCCTCGACTGAGACACTCTCGGTCGACAAACTTCTCGACCGAGAATGACCCAAGTAGCCGTTAGACACAGCTGACAAGGTAGTTGGCAGTTGCAAATGAACGTTGATCCAGAGAGCCTGTCGGTCGACAAAACTTCGACCGAGTAGGTATCTCGGTCGACAATTTGTCGACCGAGATGGTCTCTGACAGCAACTGCAGAATAAAGCAACTAGCCGTTACTAACGCACCTAACTTATACCTAACGGCTAGTTAAGCACTTAGAAACCCCTAGAAGTTGTCTAGAACATCCTTAAGCATCCATAGGCCATTCCTATAAATAGGACATGCCTTAGGACACCAAAACACACTTAAGCTACACTTGTGCTATACTTGAGCAAGCAATTACATTTGCAATCTGTTTTGAGCAATAGAGCAATTCCTACATTGGCTATTCATTACCATTGCTCCCATTTCGTGTCCTATAGGCTAGCATCTCCTTACCATAGAACTTACACTTCTACACTCATTGGTTAGGAGATCGATACGCTTGATATAGGCAAATCAAGCCTTGTGCTTCAAAGGATAAGTTGTAATTTCTATTTTCCTTCTTGTTCCTTTTTATCCTTTGTATTCTCCTTGCTACTCCTAGGGTTGGAGGCTGCGGATTGGAGAAGGTTCTTCTCGGAGGAGAAGGTGGACTTCAAGCTACTTCAAGAAGGCTATCGCACGGGAAGCTACTTCAAGAAGGCTATTGCAACGGGAAGCTACTTCAGGAGGAAGGCTGCTTCAAGGTGGTGCAATTACTTCTAGGTGAAGGCTGCTTCAAGGTTGGGCGATTACTTCTAGGTGAAGGCTGCTTGAAGGGTTTAGGGAGAGAATTGTAATTTTATGTAAAGTCCTTGCGAGGTAATAAAATTAAATTCTTTCCAAATCCCGGTTGGGTAAGCAACCGGGTAGTGGACTGACAACTTTAGTATTTGCTAAAGTTGGAACCACTCTAAATCCTTGTCCCCTTGTCCAATATTTTTGTGGTTGATTGTTTGAGTTCAATAATTGTTAAAATTATCTATAAAACTCTATTCACCCCCCCTCTAGTAGTTTTCAATTGGTATCAGAGCAGGCTTCAAGGAACCCTAACCAGGTCTTGAAGAATGAAGGGTGGAGGTGACTACAACCGCAGGCAAAGGAGCAACTTGGACCAACTTTCAACAAGCTGCAATTGGTGTTTAGGAACAAACCATACAACAATCGGTTGTCCATGGAGAGAAAATAAGAAAGAGGTCCACAAAAATTGTCTCATTGCTACAACCAATGAAGAAGAAGAAGAAGAGGTAATCCTTCTTGATTTATCAAAAGAAGAGCTAATTTCTAGTCTTGAAGAAACACACAATAAGTATATTGAGTGCAAGAAGAAATTAAAGAAATCTAGTAAAACAAACGATGAGTTAAATGCTAGACTTCTTGCTCTTACATCCGAAAATGAAGATTTATATGCTAAATTGAATAATCTTGGTTTTGAAAAAGATAGCATTGTTTCTGAAAATCGTACTTTGAAATCATCTCTAAGTAGTAGTGATGTGAAGATTTTTACTCTAGAAACAAATTATGATCTTCTATATCAAGAAAAGGTTGAATTACTTGCAAAGTTAAATGATTTTCAAAAACAACCTATTTTGTGTACACATCTAGATTATGATAATATAGTGAAAGAAAGGAATTCTTTATCATCTAATCTAGATCAAGCAAAACTAGATATTAAGAAAAGAATGGATGAGATCGCTAAGTTGCAACAAGAAGTTAGTAGGTTAAGCAACAATGGAATCCTTGATAGAATATTGGATAATTCCTATCATCAAATTGAGAGAAGAGGACTAGGTTATAAGCCCAAAGGGAAATCTCATCAACAACCTAGTTGGAGAAAGACACGAGCACATCAAGCTACATTTGTACCAAAGAACAACCTAGAACAAAACCATAGAAAAAGACTTGAGCTTGATTCTATATGTTGCCATTATTGCTCACGTCTTGGACATTACTCTTTTTCATGCCCATACAAGAAAAAGAATGTTGAGTTAGTATGGGTTCCAAAACCCCCAAACTAAATGGATAAAATTAAGTTGAGATATGACCAAAGACTCTAAGTGGTATATCTCTATGTCTATCTCAACTTAACATAATAGGACACCAAGTTAATCCAAGAAATTAAATTTCCAAATATACATCTTAAACTAATTGTTTAGTTTGGATTCACAAAATGTATATGATTAGTTGAGATTTAACCTAAATGTTGCTTTGATATTTAAATATCTCAACTAAATCGAGCTTTAACTTTCATACTTTTGCTTTTAATTATAAACAATATTTGAAAACAGGTTTGAAACAACACAGAACCTTTCTCGGTCGAGACACTGTCGACCGAGGCATCTGTCGGTCGAGAAATGGTCGACCGAGCAGGCTTCTATTGTCAAGTCTGACATAAATCTTCTGAAATTGTTTTTCAATCAACCTAGTTTGCTATCAAATTGTTATTGATGATTGAATTAACATGCAAATCAAGAATAAAATCTTGGAAGACAATTTTTGTAGCAAGACATATTGATTGTTTACATTATATGACATTATGAGTAGAAAATCCTTAAACATATTGCAAAAGTGCTGTGAGAAGACTAATCTTGAACAAACCTTATTCATTGTTTGAAAAGTTTCTTCGGCATGATCAGTTATAAAAGTTTGTCTTAAAATTGAAAACTTATATGAGACTATTTTGGTTTACTCTCAATGGTTGGATTTAAAACGGAAAAATCATGATTGGCTTAACCAAGGAAATTACTGTTTTATCATAGATATGCTTCATCATGATCATTATGTTTCATTGGTTTAAAATAAGCTTTGATTCATATATACAAACCATGAATGATCAGTGTGATTCAGAAAATTGCAAATGTCATTAGCATAAAAGCATCTTGACATAATAGATAATGCTTGTGGACACAGCTTGTAATGATGATGTTGCTATGACAAGCCAAACGGTGCCTCTTAGAACAAAATATTAATGTTTTTATCTATTTGCTTGTTCTAAGAAATCAAAAGCAAAAATATTGACTTTAAGATATTAATCTTGCTTTCAAAATATATGTTTCTAAAGGATCTTATGATAAGGGTATAAGAAGAAATGGGATTTGATATTTATGTACCCATAGCAAATCATATGAAACATCCTTTACAATGAATGTAAAACATGCATTCTAGAAAAATCAAGGTCAAAGACTTCACTATGATGCTCATATTAAGTCTTCATAATAGGTATATCTTAATGTGCTTCAAAATTGATAATTATAGCTATCTGCAGAAATTATACTTCACATATGAATGTTTATCTTGGAAATCTGCAGAATTTGCCTCTTGGTTAAAATTAAAATTGACCAAGGGGCGCCATGGTCGTAGTCAAGGGCGACCTAAAATAAGCTTTGACAAAATGCTTATTTGGACATCATTTTATTGCACTTAATCTTAGTATACTTTTGATAAAGGTCAAAATCAAAATTTAAAATTATTTGTGACCTTAGAAGCATCAAACTGCTTAAATTGTAAGATTAAGGGGGAGCTCATAACAACAAATTGGTTTAATTGATTAAGAAGCTTAGAAAAACATTGTAAACATCATTTGAAGCTTGTTACGACCTTAGTATTTTTACTCTTGATTATGAAGAAATCTATGAATATCATAAAAATGATATAGCTTGTACTTAAAGGAACTCTCTAAACAAATCAGGGCTTAACATCCCTTGCATTTGGTTGGAGACATTTTTATGTACTCTAAGATTAAAGGATTCTCATTTAATTTAGGGCTTAGCATCCCTTGATAAATGAGAAATAAATATACATTCATCATAAGCTTAAGGGAATCTCATATCATTTCAAGGCTTAACATCCTTTGCAAATGATTGAGAAACAAATTGTGGATAAATTAGACAAAAATTCATGTTCCTAATAGGATATCTATTTAAGGGGGAGCATAATATAAAATTAAGGGGGAGAAGAAAAATAAAATATTCAACTTGGATATCTTTTTGAAATGACAAAGGGGGAGAAAGAATATAAAATCAAAAATATAAATGAGTTTCATAACATCTTGGCCAGCACTCACTTGCAAAACATAAGTGGCTACAAAAGGTAATTTTCAGGTATGAAACTCACATGCTTTATATTTCCTTATTTCATATTTAGGAAATGTTTGTCATCTTCAAAAAGGGGGAGATTGTTGGATAAATTGGATATTATGATAAATCCCTTTGTTTCGATGATGACAAACATTTCATTCTTGTTGATCTAACGTGCTACTTGAGTGTTGCAGGAATAAAGTGGATGACAAAGTTCTAGGGAAACTATACGCTTGAATGATTGTAAATGTCATGCAATGTAATCAATTGTAAACTTGTACAAACATATAATGTACAAGTACTTAGATCTCATGTAAATCAAGCGTTAGATCTTCCCTAGCCAATCACCACACTTAGATAGGTCATCCCTTTTAAATAGGATCACATATGCACACTCATGCATTTACTTAGTGCCTAAATTGAAAGATTGAAACAGGGTCAATCTCGGTCGACCAAAATCCTCGACCGAGACACTCTCGGTCGACAAACTTCTCGACCGAGAATGACCCAAGTAGCCGTTAGACACAGCTGACAAGGTAGTTGGCAGTTGCAAATGAACGTTGATCCAGAGAGCCTGTCGGTCGACAAAACTTTGACCGAGTAGGTATCTCGGTCGACAATTTGTCGACCGAGATGGTCTCTGACAGCAACTGCAGAATAAAGCAACTAGCCGTTACTAACGCACCTAACTTATACCTAACGACTAGTTAAGCACTTAGAAACCCCTAGAAGTTGTCTAGAACATCCTTAAGCATCCATAGGCCATTCCTATAAATAGGACATGCCTTAGGACACCAAAACACACTTAAGCTACACTTGTGCTATACTTGAGCAAGCAATTACATTTGCAATCTGTTTTGAGCAATAGAGCAATTCCTACATTGGCTATTCATTACCATTGCTCCCATTTCGTGTCCTATAGGCTAGCATCTCCTTACCATAGCACTTACACTTCTACACTCATTGGTTAGGAGATCGATACGCTTGATATAGGCAAATCAAGCCTTGTGCTTCAAAGGATAAGTTGTAATTTCTATTTTCCTTCTTGTTCCTTTTTATCCTTTGTATTCTCCTTGCTACTCCTAGGGTTGGAGGCTGCGGATTGGAGAAGGTTCTTCTCGGAGGAGAAGGTGGACTTCAAGCTACTTCAAGAAGGCTATCGCACGGGAAGCTACTTCAAGAAGGCTATTGCAACGGGAAGCTACTTCAGGAGGAAGGCTGCTTCAAGGTGGTGCAATTACTTCTAGGTGAAGGCTGCTTCAAGGTTGGGCGATTACTTCTAGGTGAAGGCTGCTTGAAGGGTTTAGGGAGAGAATTGTAATTTTATGTAAAGTCCTTGCGAGGTAATAAAATTAAATTCTTTCCAAATCCCGGTTGGGTAAGCAACCGGGTAGTGGACTGACAACTTTAGTATTTGCTAAAGTTGGAACCACTCTAAATCCTTGTCCCCTTGTCCAATATTTTTGTGGTTGATTGTTTGAGTTCAATAATTGTTAAAATTATCTATAAAACTCTATTCACCCCCCCTCTAGTAGTTTTCATAAGGAACATGATTAGGGGTGGTTAGATATTATCCAAACATCACTCTACATGGCTTATACATTACTCATACAAGTGTATCATTATGTATTAAATCATTTCTCTCAACCACCCATTAGCCACATGTTTCAACCACTCTTGCAACTAGGTCGCGACCAATCAACCCATAACATGTCACGACCGTGGCACATAGGGGGTCTCGACTAGGACACCCCTCAATCTTGACCTTCTACAACCACATGTCTTGACCCATCTAGAGTTAGGGTTCCAAATGCTTACAAAGTTATCGCGACCCCAAGGAACATGGCTGTCTCGACCACCAACCAAAGCATGTTGCAACCCAAGACTAAATATGTCACAAACTCCCACCAAGAACATGTCATGACTGACCGAGACAAGGGCATGATCTTAACCCAAGAAATAGAGTAACACCCATAATAGGGCTCAACTTGGCCATCAACACCAAGTTTCGTGACCTAAAACAAAACTAGGTCCATCCCAACAAAAGAGAAGCATCTCGACCAAGACCAAACATGGGTCGCAACCATCACGGGGATATATGTCTCAAACACCCCAAGTGTGATATCTCGACCCCAAAATAGGAGACAAGGACTAAGAAAACCATCATGAATATGGAGGAGAAAACTCAAGCAAAATGGTCACTAAGAACCCTAGTTCATGCATCATGGATCTACCATGAAAAAATCTCATGCAAGATAGGTAAAACTATGTTTAAGGCACCCAAAACAGAACCTAAACTCCTTATAACATATACATACTCGAGAATCATGCACGTGATAAAAACCAAGGTTAAAAGGGTATAGTAGATCACCATAACACCACGATCACCAAAAATTGGGTATATGAAATTAGGGTTTCAGACTTCATCCAAACCAAGCAAGATAATCATCACCAAATATGTTCTAGAGATTATAATAAACTACTAAAATGTTAAGGGAACATTTTAAAGAGAGAACACAATAGTTTGCATGTATGAAAGAGTGAAAGTAATAAAGAGGGCAAAGAGTTATATAACCCGCCTTAAGAAGCTCAACCCCAAAGGTCCCTAGCTCCAGGATCAAGGGCTCCAAGCACATGATATAGAGGTTAAAGAAGATCCACCAAAGGCTCGACTATCAGCCACAAGAGCACCTCAAGCACAAGAAGGTACCAAGGTTAGAACTATCCCAAGAATAGAGAGCCAAAAAGCTCTAGGCCGAGCCAAAAGAGAAAGGGAGAAAGAGAGAAGAAACCCTCCTCACACTTGGGTCTACCTTTTCAAAACATGGTCTATGACCCTTATGATGAGAAGTTTCTCTCCCAAAACGACCACCATGGAGGAACCATGATCTAGGGCTGAGAAAAGAGAAGAAGATGGAGGTAGGAGATCAAAAGAAACGCCATCAAGGAAGATAAACACTTACTAAGGGTTGAAGATGGGCTATGGTCACCACAAACACCACATGCAAGAGTAGTTCGGTCTCCAAGAGCTCCAAGGTCAGATCTCCTTGCTCCACCAAGCTCAAAGATGAACAAAAGAGAAAGAGGAAGATGAAGGGATGAAAGGGTCACTATCATGGAGAGATATGGGGTTATATAGGTGGAATATGAGAGAGAAGGCAAAGGGATGATGTGTCAACACTCCAAGGTACCAAAGAGACACTTGTCCACTCAAAAGACCAACATGCAACCACTGTAGCCTAACATGCAAGACATGGTGATAAGCTCTAGGTTGGATCTCAACCATCTTGGTCACCTACATCATCGTGGTCACGACCCTCGCATAGTTCACCATCCATGGTCACGACACGCACACCACCATCACCACTTGGTCGCGACAAGGGACCACTTCAAACCCTAGGTTGAGACATCCTATAAGAGGGAAACCATATTGACCCAAGACCACCTTGGTTGCAACCCCACCATCTAGAGGTGGTATCTTGACTGTGACACCCACTAAAACTCACCCTAGGTCACAACCCAGGTCTAGACACTCAACACTCATAGAAACCCTAATCACCACTAAGGGTGACACTCCTCAAACAAGGAACCCACTTCTTTATCTATCCTCTAGATGATGTCAAGAAAGAGAAGGAATACTATAGAGGTGACAAATTTCACATCAACCCCCAACTTTGGGTAAATTACAATTTGCGCCAAAATTAGCACAAGCCCTAATCACATGTAAAAAGATTAGATCAAGGTTCTAAGAACCATAATCAAGCCAAACAAACAAGGTTAACCCAAAACATAGGTTAGGGGTCTTATAAGCCATAAACCCCAAACAAGGATTTTGCCCCCAAGATCCAAAGCGAAAAGAGATGGATATTACCTCTGTGTCTCTATCTCAAGTCCCTACTAAGGTCAATACAAAATAAATATAAAATAGATGCAGACATATCAGAATGAAACAACCTCATCTAACCTGTCTCAACTCGAGGGTTAACCACTCCTTTTGGCTGACTCAAGGAGTAAAGTCAAACCCTCACCTTTTTTCATCCTCGTCCCCCACTGGCCTGTCTAGAGGAACCATCCTGTGATGCATGTCCATGACCTCTTTCACCGTCATTGTAATGTTGTCTCTACGAGCCCTGCTAGCTCTGCCTCAACTTCTGGGTCACCACATCATATTTCACAGGGAATAAGGGTCTAGTATGCCCAATCTGTCCAAACTTATAGAACATCTTGTTCTCATACCAAGGCCTAGATGACCCTATCACAGACACTAAGGAAACACTCTAGGATCCTGGAGGAGGAAAATATGAGTTCTACTCTTCCTTGGTGACCACTGTGTTAGTGCAATAGACCTCTATTGTGTTAGCGGTGTTGACAACCTAGGCTCCTTAAAGCCTCCTGATGACTATCCTTGGTACTCAGTAGGCCTTTTTGGCACTCTTCTCAACCACAAACCTCTATATCCTCCAAACCAACTCCACAAACATAGAAAAATTCTCTCTATTCTCTTCGACAGCCAGCAGCCCTGACAACTCAGAGTTCAGCCCTTTCTTAAAATGTCAGATTCTCTCCTGATCTGTAGCAGCCATGTGAGGATAGAACCTCAACAACTCCATAAACCTTGCTTCATACTCATTGATAGACATGAATCCCTGTTGGATCCTCTCAAGATATCTAGTCTTATCATCCATATAGGTCTGAAGAAAGTACCGACTGATGAACTCACATCAGAACTCCTCCCATCCAACATCCAGTCCAGGCTTCTTTTCCTCCTCTATGGCCCACCAATGTCCAACATCCCCATTCAAAAGGTATATTGTGTGATTCACCTTATCAACCTCTGGGATATTAAGGATCTTGAAGGCTTTCTTTAGATCCATCAACTAGAGGTATGTATCCATTGGATCTGCCGTATCAACATACTCCACCACTCCAACTCACCTCAACTACTCAAACGTCTTCCCTGAGACCAGAGATTCCACATTGGGGACTGCATCTCTCGCTTGAGGAATGGGCATTATTTCCACCATATGTGTAATCATGTCCATAAACTATCCAAACATTGACTAAAAAGTGGGATGGCCACCACTACAGGGTCTATCTGGGGCATCTCAGGCACCCTCTCCTCAACATCCTACCTCTTTACACCTCCACAAAAACACCACTCTCAACAACAAGTTCTTATTGTTCTCCAACCATACTTCCAACTCTTCTTCTTCTTCTTCTACACATGTAGAAATCACCATAAGACAGACTAGAGGACACTAGAACAGACACAAACCCTAGTCCTAGGTCCCTGTAGACTCAGCGAACCTAAATCTCTCAACCTTTTGTTACACCCATTGCCACACAAAGCGATATTACTCAAAACAAAATGTGGAAATAACACTTAAACAAGTAGATTACCGAAAACACTAAAAATTAAAACCAATCGCACAAGACACCAACATCATATCACTTGTGACATAAAGATCCATAACATGCCATCATTATCATATATCTCATAAAATGTCATACTTACAACATGTTCCATAGACATACCTATCACACATGATATATGTTTCACTTGCATACACATGTACATCTGCCGATTATATACAACAAAAGGGCACATAAGCCAAAAACTCGTATCGATAGAATAACCACAAAACACACCAAACTATCCCTTAGACTTGAGTGTACATGGATGGCTCTAGTATTCCAACACCAAAAGACCAACAAGAAACACTCTCAACCTTATCAACTATTGATCTTGCTACTGCTCCTCCTCAGCTACACAATCTCTACCTCTTTGTGCAGGGGTACCTAAAAGATGTGGAAACTCACGAAGTGAGTCTAAACGTCCCAACGAGAGATATAACTCTTTGCCAATGCTATTAAAGTACATATACAATAGCTAAAGAGCAGAAATAAAGCTACAACTATGATAAGCAGATTCAATTACTGATGTAAGCAAGGAAGTTGATATTATCTAAATAGATCAGGTAGCTATAACAGATTAGTAGAACATTTTATAAACTAAGGGGGAATATGAATAACATGTATATTTTCTACCAATCAAGCTATACAAAAGCAAAACAAGGCATCATCCAATGTCTTTGTATTTGATCCTAAGAAATCATGCTACATGGATGATTACATATTTTAATTACTACCTCGAGGATTTGAGTCGTACCACCCAAATCCAACCGGCCACGAAGAAGTCAAAATCAGTACCATACAAGGTCAATGGAAGAGCCAAAATCCATGACCTCTCCAACACCTCCCGGCCATCATGAGAGTAATAGTGTAGAGACATGTCAGTCAAATGCAAAAGTGACTTATAGTCAAAAGAAGGATTGGTCATGCATGGCCGTCCACATATAACAACACCTAGCCCACCTTGATACAGGTAATGGCTCTAGGAGAACATGCTCACACATGGCCATTCTAAAAAGGAGGAGCGGCTCACGCATAGCCATCCATATCACAACAAGATTGGCTCATGTGTGGCCGTCTCACACAACCTGTAATTAGGGATACAAGGAGATACCCAACTTGTACCCCCTCATATTCAAAAATATGCACTTCGAGTAAAACTAGTTTCACCAGTCCAACAATTAAGGATGACATTGGAAAGGACCTATAGCATAAGGCACCTACATGATTAAGTTTCACTTGTTTAGTTATACCAATTAAGTGTCTTTAAGCATCAATGAAGTTATAATGTACAAAACCATAACAAGCACTACAAATATAAGGACATTATACAACTTTTAAGGATATAAAATGTATAAGGTGTGAATTTGTCACACTATCACCACATAACACATGTAACACTACCATTCACACTACTGTCATCACTATTACACAGCCACTCAAGGCTATCACTAATGTCACATCACTATGGGATATTAATCCCTTAATCATAGAACTAGATGGTATCACTTTACAATAGGCATCAAGTCATCAATAGGTCATAGGACTCATTCACATCATCCCTGTATCACAAGTGTCTCAACATGCCTCACGAAGGGTCATTCGACCTATGTCACATCATACTCATCATTACATGCACTAGCTATGATATTCAAGTTCATATCACACGCGAGAGAGGAAACATCCTAAATCCATGTGTCACATCATTATCTCCACATGCCTCAATTATTCTAACCATTACCATAGAATACCCAAGAAATGGCATGCATTCAACCTGCAAGGTTAGGGTCCAAAGACAAGTCCATACATATTCGATTAGGGTTGTGTAGCTATAATCAATCTTCAAACCCTAGGTACACCATCTCTCACTATCTTGGAGCATATTAGGGTTAAGGAACATGATTAGGGTTGATTACATATTATCCAAACAACACTCTATAGGGCTTATACATTACTCATACAAGTGTGTCATTATGTATCCAATCATGTCTCTCAACCACCCATTATCCAAATGTTTCAACCACTCTTGCAACTAGGTCGTGACCACTCAACCCATAACATATCATGACTACGGAACATAGGGTGTCTCACCCATGACACCCCTCAAGCTTGACTTTCTACTCACATGTCTCGACCCATCTAGGGTTAGGGTTCCAAATGCTTACAAAGTTGTCGTGACCCCAAGGAACATGGCTGTCTCGACCACCAACCAAAGCATGTCGCAACCCAAGACCAAACATGTCATGACCTCCCTCCAAGAACATGTCAAACTAAGACAAGGGCATGATCTTAACCCAAGAACTAGAGTAACACTTACCCAGAATAGGGCTCAACTTGGCCATCAACATCAAGTATCGTGACCTTAAAAAAAACTAGGTCCATCCCAACAAAAGGGATGCATCTCGACTAAGACCAAACATGGGTCATGAACATCATGGGGGTAGATGTCTCGACCACCCCAAGGTGTGATATCTTGATCCTAAAATAGAAGACAAGGCCAAGAAAACCATCATGAATATGGAGGAGAAAACCCAAGAAAAAAAGTCACCAAGAACCCTAGTTCATGCATCATGGATCTACCATGAAAGGGTCTCATGCAAGATAGGTAAAACTATGTTTAAGGCACCCAAAGTAGAACCTAAACTCCTCGTAACATCTAGATACTAGAAAATCATACATGTGAGAAAAACCAAGGTTAAAAGGGTAGAGGATATCACCATAACACAACGATCACCAAAAAATAGGTATATGAAATTAGGGTTTTAGACTTCATCCAAACCAAGCAAAATAATCACCACCAAACAGGTTCTAGAAATTACCATCATCTACTAGCATGTTAAGGGAACATTTTAGAGAGAGAACAAAGTAGTTTGCATGTCTAAAAGAGAGAAAGTAACAAAGAGGGCAAAGAGTTATATAACCCACCTAAAGAAGCTCAACACCAAAGGTCCCAAGCTCTAAGATCAAGGGATCCAAGCACATGATCCAAAGGTTGAAGAAGCTCAACCAAAGGCTCCACTTTCGGCCACAAGAGCACCTCAACCACAAGAAGGTACCAAGGTTAGAGCTAGCCCAAGAAAAGAGAGACAAAAAGCTCTAGGCCGAGCCAAAAGAGAAAGGGAGAAAGAGAGAAGAAACCCTCCCCACACTTGGGTCTACCTTGTTAAAACATTGTATATGACCCTTGTGTTGAGGAGTTTCTCTCCCGAAACGACCACCATGGAGTAACCATGGTCTAGGGAAGAGAAAAGAGAGGAAGATGGAAGTAGGAGATCAAATGAAATGTCATCAAGGAAGATAAAAACTTAATAAGGGTTAAAGATGGGCTACAGTCACCACAAACACCACATGCAAGAGGAGTTCAGTCTCCAAGAGCTCCAAGGTTAGATATCCTTGCTCCACCAAGCTCCAAGATGAACAAAATAGAAATATGAAGATGAAGGGACAAAATGGTCACTATCATGGAGAGATAGGGGTTATATAGGTGGAAGATGAGAGAGAAGTCAAGGGATGATGTGTCAACACTCCAAGGTACCAAAGGGACACTTATCCACTCAAAAGACCAACATGCAACCACTCTAGCCTGACATGCAAGGCATGGAGATACACTCTATGATGGGTCTCAACCACCTTAGTCACCAACATGGTCACGGTTGTGACCCTCCCATGGTTCACCATACATGGTCACGACACACACACCACCTTCACCATTTGGTCAAGACAAGGGACCACTTCAAACCCTAGGTCGAGAAATCCTATAAGAGAGCAACCATCTCGACCCAAGACCAACCAAGACCACCTTGGTCATGAACTCACCATAGAGAGTTGGTGTCTCGACCATGAAACCCACCAAAACGCACCCTAGGTTGCGACCTAAGTCAAGGCAACCCACTATATATACATAGGTCGAGACAGTCAACACTTATAGAAACCGTAATCACCACTAAGGGTGACACTCCTCAACCAAGGCTCAAACAAGGCACCCAATTCTTTTGCTTTCCTCTAGATGATGTCAAGAAAGAGAAGGAACACTCTAAAGGTGACAAATTCCACATCAATCCCCTACTTTGGGTAAATTGCAATTTGCACCAAAATTAGCACATAAAGCGTAAACAACATCCAAACAAGCTCAAACTTGAACTTAAGGTCTACACATGCCCTAATCAAATATCAAAATATTAGAGAAAGGTTCTAAGATCCATAAGCAATCCAAGAAAACAAGGTTATCTCAAAACTTAGGTCAGGGGTCTTACAACCCATAAAACCCTAACAAGGATTTTCCCCCCAAAATCCAAAGCGAAAAGAGACGAGTATTACCTTCGCATCTCTATATCAAGCCCCTACTAAGGTCAGCCCAAAACAGATATAAAACATATGTAGACATATCAAAATGAAACAACTTCTTTTGACCTGTCTCAACTCGAGGGTTGACCTCTTCTTCTGGCTGACTCAAGGTGTAAAGTCGAGTCGTCGCCTGTTGTCGTCCTCGTCCCCCACTGGCCTGTCTAGAGGAACCAAGCTCTGATGCATATCCATGACCTCTTCCACTGCTATTGTAATACTATCTCTATGAGCCCTACTGGCTCTACCTCAACTGTTGGGTCACCTCATCATCTATCAGAGGGTAAAACAGTCTAGTATGCCCAACCTAGACACACTTATGGTACGTCTTATTCTTATACCAAGGCCTAGGCAACCTTGTCACAGTCACAGAGGCAACACTCTGGGCTCCTACAAGAGGAAAACTACGACACCTACTCTTACTTGGTGACCACATAGTTGGTGCACTAGACCTCTATTGTGCTAGTGGTGCTGACAACCTAAGTTCCATAAAGCCTCCTCACGACTATCCTTGGTACTCAACAAGCCTTTTCTTGGCACTTTGCTCTCTCTTCTCAACCACATACCTCTCTATCCTTCGAACCAACTCCACAAATGTAGAAAAACAAGACATATGGAAGTTGAAAAACTGGGGCTACTGTTAGTTTCTTTTTAATTTGTGCAAAGGCACATGTGGCATAAGTTGACAACATCAATTTGTCATGTTTGAGAGCTTGGTGAGTTGAGTCATGAATGTGCTAAAACCTTAAATAAAGCAATGATAAAAGGTTGTAAGACCGTGGAAATTAAAAAACTCAGATATTATCTTTGGCTCTGGACACCCTATGATGACTTTAACTTTTTTCATTTCAGAAGCAATGCCGTCAACAAACAATTATTTCCAAGAAGACAACCTTGTTTTGAAGGAAGGAACACTTTTTCAATTGATATACAAGTTTTCTGAACTAACTACGTCAAAGACAAGGTGAGGTGTGCAAGATGTTCTTTATTGGTCTTGCTAAAGAGAAAGATGACATCAAAGTAACCTACCAAAAAAATTCCAGTGTATGGTTGCAAGACATTTTTCATTCATGAAAGTACTCAGTGCAATGGACAGACTGAAAGGCATGACCAACCACTTGTAAAATCCTTTAGGAGTCTTAAAATTATTTCTCATACATGCATCTCTTTGATATGGATTTGGTGGTATCCTCTATGTAAGTCAATCTTGGAGAGCCATTGAGATCATGTCAACAAATACAACATGTTGTCAAGTCCAGGAGTGGAAGACGTCATTGAGAATGATTTTCTTATTAGGGTAACAATCCAAGCACATTCTCCAATTTCCATCCTTTTTGAGAGAAAGGAGAGCTAGAGCACACAAGGGCTCTTACTCTAAAGAATAAATCCTTTTAGAAGGAGGATGTCTACTTGGCATTTCATTTTTCATGTCTGATTGGGTTCATTCTTTAATGTGGGTGATTAAGGAGGGAGGAACCAAGAATTAGGTCAATTTCATGTTGAATGTCACATGATCGAGGGAGTTACTCAGGTGTCATGTCTCTATATTATTCTGATAGTTGGAGAAGCTCCTATGGGGGAGGTAGAGTGTCAGAGCAATCGACAACCTCTTTGATATATAAAACATACATGCTTCTTGGTCCACGACAAGCATCCTACACTTCTCTACAAGTGACCAATGTAGAGAATGATGTGGTGCGGGAGAAGATGATGCATGGGTCTTAGTATTTTGAGTTGTGGGAAAGAAACACATCAGTTAAAGCCATATGTTTTTACCCTTATGTTGGAAGATGTAAATGTTTGAGTGACCCTCATTGCAAGCAATGATATCGAAAATACAAGGGCGTCCCAATATGATGTGTCCCACCTCCATTGGTAGAACATTGCACCAAATGTGATCCAAGTAGGAACTGAAGGTAATAGGCACCAAAAGTGTTGGGTGATAGGTAGACTCATATGATTAACCCAGTGAACTTAGTGTGGCTAAGGATTGTTTCTAGATTAAGATTCAGGCGTCCTAGTCCTTGGGGAGAAATTATGTTTTGTGAGCTGCCATTGTCAACAAAAAGCTTACATCTCTTTCTTGAATGCTTGAAGATAGTTTGAAATAGGGTTGTTCGTTTCCATTCATCTCTATCATAGGGGAAAAAAGAGCATGCAAAACTTGTACGTGGCTTGGGTTTCATAGTTAGGTTCATTAACAAAAGGCTCGAAAGTAGGAAAAACATCCTTGTGCTATGTGCCATCTTCTAGAGTGGGGTCAAGAGAGTCAAATGACACTAGGAGAGAACAACACGGGCATTGACCAACAAGATGAGATGTGTTGTGTTAGTGAAAGCATTAACAATCACGAGGGGGCAAGAAGAATTTCTCACTATCACCTTTTAGTCATTACTAGAGGGAGTATATGGTTGAGAAATTGAAGGAGGTTGTGGTAGATTGGAGGCAGTACGTGCTAGGAAAGGACTGCTGGTGGAACGATTGTGTTGCCCAAAATGAGAGAAGGAGCCATGTGATGTGGTAGAAAGATATGTCTCAATCTTTTGGGCATAGTGAAAAGTGTTGTCTAAGGAATCATATTGTTGTAGTTCAAGCTCATGTCAAACATATGTTTGCAAATGATTCACAAAGTAAGAAATCAACTTCTAGTTTGAGTTGTTGTGAATACATCAATTCTTTTCCTCCTTCAATTTTTCCAAGCATTCTTGCATGGTTCCTTGGATAAGGTTCATCAGATAAGAGTTGGTGTTGATATTGGGTAGAAAAATAGTGTTCTTGCAGCTTGGTTTTCATCTTATCCCAAAAGAGGATGGGAGGGAGACTAAGGTGCTCCATGGCACGCTGGACACCTTGCCAATAAACTTGGTTGAACCATGTAATTTTGTTTTGGCAAACTGAATTCGATGGGCATCTATCATCAAATACTAGTCAAAGTAATCTTCCACACTGGCTATCAATCCAAGAAGGCTTTGGGGTTGAGTTTTCTATCCAAAGTAGGGGCCTCCATTTTGACGTTATGAGTAAAGTCACCCTGTGGTGGTGAACACTCGCCAAGATACTAATTTCCAAGATGATTGTGAGGTAAGGCCGGTCCATAAGGTTGGACTTGATGATCTTTCTAATGTGGGGGTGAAATGAAGGTTGGGAATTTTGTGGAAGGCTTCGAGGAATAGGACGCAAGTGTGCCATCAGAGGGTACTAAGGAGTAGGATGGTACATAGGAGCATAATTTGTAGCATAGGGAGATTTTCCGTATAGGGGGTGGTTTGCTTGTAGAGGAGAAGGTCTATAGTTGGTGGAAGGAGGTGGCAAACCATAGCTGGCCGGTGTGGTGGGAGTGGATTATTCATAGTGGGCATGAGGGGAATATATATCTTGGATGAGAGTTTGGTCAGGGACACTGGGAGATAGTGTGTGAATTGGTATTGGCTAAAGATTTGTGTTTGGAATTGGAGGCAAGACATATCCCAAGTCAGGAGTTGATGATTAACTAGAGTGAAGTGTCTATATCTAACGAATGTTGTAAAATTAGGCTATGAGGTTGTATATTACTTGATCTAGAGTGTCATGGGTATAATACAATTGTAGAACAGGCTTGTGAGAAGATGATGAGGGTTGCTGAGGAGGTGGGTCACCCATGGTGGGTTCTGAAATAGGGCTTGTACTGACAAAAGACTACTAATCAGAAGTAGAAGAAAAATTATTCCATATAGCTATAACTACAAAATCCATATTCCACAAAATGATAAATATGCTAGTAAGTATGCGTGTTCAAAACAAAAAAAAACCTCACATGAAGTTGGACTTAGGAAAGTATATGGTAGAGTTGAAATGCACACAATTCTAAGGACCCATCGCAAAGTTACTAAAACTACAACAAATAAGCAAATAATATTGTAAGCAAAGAAACATTCTATAAAAAATAAAATCTTTAATTACAATTATATCTCCTTTGATCAATTTCTTTGAAATTAAGTGTGGTAGTGATTGTCCATCATGCTCTCTAAATGAAAAAAATGTTGAAGTAGATAGTTTTTCAGTGCTCTCTAACCAAAGGATTTATTTCTTCATTGTTCATTTTAGATGTTGCTGGTACAAGAAGCCCAATATTATTTTCAAGTTTGTAGTTCAAGAATCTCAGTCACAAAAATCCACTATTTTGGCTCATAGTTCAGTGTTGCCTTCAAATTGGCAGTTTGATGTGTTCATTGTTTGTTTCTCAATTGTATTATTCAATTATCGGGTGTGCACTATTTGTTGTTCAATGTTAGTTTTGTCGAAGGCATGGCCATCAAATTGATGTGCGAGTAGAATGAAGTTGTATTTCCAGAAAATTCTTGGGACGTCCCCTATAATGACCAATTTTCAATTTAGTCATCTAATTAGGGTTTACTTGGATGATAGTATGCTCAACTAAATTGATCATTGTTTAAATCTTGATTAATGATGGTATTTGGATCATGATTCTTTAAACCTAATGAGAAACTCCAAATATACTCTTGTTTCAAATAACTAGGGTTTGATAATTGAAAACCCTAATCAACCAAAATTGTGGTTTGGGTAGCATATGAATGTAGAATTTGATAAGTGTAGTAGTGTTCTAAATAATTTATTGTATTTTATTTACAACTCTAATTTAGTTGAAATTTCAATATAGTTCAGCTAACTCAATTATTAGTGTTCTTGAAAAATAATTTATGGCCCATTTTTCAGATGAGTTTCTCCAGGACAAACTCAAGCAACCATGTATTTAGATTGAAATCTAGCAGTCTGGTATTTGAATTTTATCATTTTCTTAATACATACAATTGTTTTGAAATTTTAATTGTAGCTTGGAAACTCCACTTTAGACATATTTTTAAATTTCCCCAATTTTTGAATGATTTTTGAGTTCTACTAAGTGTGGCGTCGGTCGAGCTTCCCTAGGATAAACTTAGTCGACCATGCGTTCAGGCTAAAAATAGTAGTTAATATTTGATTTTATCTTTTTATTGGTAATTTTGATTGATCTAAATTTTTTATTGGAGATTTGAGATATTGTTTTAGACAAGATATAATTTTTAGTAATTTTTGGAAAAGGTCTAACCTACTAAGTAAATTATCTTTAGTAACATGTTTTATGACAGTAAAAATTATTAAAATAAAAGAAAATGTAAGTTGGGTTAATTTGAAATTGACCCAAGCACCTTAATTGATCTATATGAGAAACTTAGAACTTAAAGAGATCTCATATTTCATGATCCATTCTAGAGAAATGAAATTCTAGAGAGAGAGGAGAGGTATGGTATTGAGAGGAGAAAGTGGTGGAGATGTTGACTTAGGGTTTCACTATCTAAGATATGATGTAATCGAGTAAGTTTAGCTTCTTTGCATAGTCTTTCATGGTGAATATTCTCTCACATGTAAAGATTTCTTCCATCCTATGATTTGATTCAAAATGATATCAAATCACCCCCTTTTCTCACTCCCTCTCTCCTAATACCATTTCTAGGGTTTTCGAGTTGAGAGGAGGAAGAAATGTATTCATTTTCTAGAGTTTAATTGGATTTCTAGAAATTCAGATTTTGGCGTACATTTTTAAGGTGATCGTCTCCTTAGGTGAGTGTTATATCCCTCTAAAGATATGTATTCATGTTGAAAGTCTAATTCTGTTTGGCTAAAATAATTAGAAATCTTGCTCGTATTTGTATGTGATTGGCTATTGATATGGGAAGATATTAGGGAATCAAATTCTACTGATTTTGATTATTTTTAATCAAATTGAAGTTGATTAGTTCCTAATATAATGATTTATATTCCATGGAAAATTCTACAAATAGAGGACTGTGTTGTTTAATGTGAATATTGTCCAAAAATCATCCCAATGCATGATATGCTTGGGAATTAAATTGACATGTATACAATCATATTTGAATTGTATTAGAATAAATTATACAAGTGTATTGTTAAATCTTAATGAAACTAAATATGATATATACATAACGATCAATATGAGGTGATGATATTCCCTGTTTAGGGTTTGTGTTGTGGGATTGAATTAATTGAGTCGATTAATCAATGTATACTTATGATTGATGAATGAAAATGTGAAAATGGAAACAAGGGTTTCCATGTGTGTAAATAGACCTAGTGAAACCTTGTGCACCATGATGAGATTATATAATAACATGACTCTTAAGATGTGTTGAATTAAGTTGACTTCTTAAACTCTACAAATCTAGTACTGAGCTGAGTATGAGAGATAAAGCTCAAGGTTGTATCTAGTCTTGTGAATGTGATGAAATTATCAATTGTAGGTGTTATTACTTTAAATGAAGATAATAAGTCTGATCAACATGATCTAAGCCTAATTCATCTTTCTTTTTATTATAATTTATGGAATTAAACTAAACCATCATGTGAATGTGAGTCTTTTATACAAGTCATATAAAGATGAATTGTGCAGGATAATTAGAGATTGTGGTGTAAGAAGATGTAACCCTAATTCATTCTTTTTACCTAAAGTGAGTAGTATAATAAATAATAATTATTGATTATTATGAGAATTTAATTAGAAGTCAATGGAATGGTACACTTATCTAAATATAAGAAATTATATGAATAAAAATGCATTGAATGGTGATTGCAAGTTAAAAGTGAAAGTAATGAAGTTATTATCATGAAATTTTTAATATTTTATTTTAATTACATGTGGCTTTGCCCAAATTGAATGAAATATACTAAAAATGGACTTTGATGGATGTTAATGAGAAGAGAAGCATTGTATATCAAGTTAAGTAAGATTGATTGATTCCAATAACACAATGAACATGAAATGAAAGATGTTGAGACTAATGAATATACAATGAAGGAAAAATATGGGAATTAGTAGATGAATCTAAGAACCTAATTCTGACCCTAAAAAGATGATTTATATTATGCTAATGAATAACATCACAAATGAGGGATTAAGAAATACACATAGTAGTAGTTGAATTCAATTGAAAGATGAGGTTCAAACATTTGAATTGATTTACAAGAACGTGTTCTTGGATTGTGATTGTTTGATAGAATACTTGTACTCTAGGAATGGACTATTTTGATGGACTTCAAATGATATTCAACATGTGTTGATTAGTAACCCTAATAGAAGAACGTGAAATAAAATAAGAAGAGAACTAACTTTGTTATGCATGTTTATGCATGAAATGTATTTGTACCTGTTGAAATTTGATGGATAAGTATATGTTGTATGATAAATCTATTTAGAATATGATGAATAATACAAGATATCTATATACTTTTATTGTTTCTAATCTAATGTCTCTCTAAATATTTGTTGAGAACTGTGACATGGAATAAATTTGTAATGACACTGACCTGGGTTATGATTTAACCCTATTTGTTTTTGCTAAGTAAGTTTCTTATAACTTTAATATAATCATCTAAGGTGTTTTGTTATCATGTGACACACTTATATTTCAAGTTTGGTCCCAATTGAATGTTCTTTGAGTGATGTTCCTTTGTTTTGGACCAAAGTGCAATTTACCCAAGATGAGGGGTTATATTGCAAAATGTCATATATTGAACATGCCTTAAGTGTTTTAGCATCATAAGAGAGAGAATTCATCTAAGTGGTGGCTTGTGGAAAGCCTAAGTTCCAAGTTACAGTTTGTTTGATTATGCAATTTGCAATTTACCCAAAGTATGGGGTTGATGTGAAACTTACCAACTCTAGACTGTTCCTACTCTCTCCTAGCATAATTTAGAGGAGAGATAAAGAAGGAGACACCATGTTTGAATCATTTTTTAGTGGTAGTATTCTTGGTGATGAAAAGACCAAGAAAGTGGTTGAATGTGAAACCCTAACTTGAGTTGTATCAGGTTGTAGACTTGATATGGGAGTGCCTATCAGCCAAGGAGCCATAGAGGAGATACCATATAGGTTTGTGAACTCATGGCCTCTTGGAAACGGCCATGACATCCTAAGCACCTCAAGGAGGTGATCCATGATGAGTTAGATGCTCCTTGCAAAAGGTGTATCGGTTTGCATAATTGTGAATATAATAATAATGTGAGTGGAAGTGGCTTGCCCTAGAAGATAACCAAAGGGGCCGACCCTTATCCCTTGCATTATCCTCAAGTTTTTATTTTGCATTTCAAGATAAAGATGGAGTGCATGTAAGTACATGTGCCAATACATGCATGGTCATGTGGCACCTACTAGTAGTAAGGTGATGACACCTCATATAGACACTATTTCATGAACCTCAAGTATATATACCCTTCCTTTCACCTCTTAGTGAAAACTTTCGAATCCTACCATCTCCTTGCTCTTGGATATGGTGCATAGAGTCTTGGTATCGTGCATATGTGAAGTGGTATTGTGGGCCATAGCAAGTGGTATCGGCCATAGCATGTTGATATCGGCCATAGCAAGTTGATATCAGCCATAGCAAGTTGATATCGGCCAAGTGAAGTGATATTGGCCACAAGTGAAGGGGATGTCGGCCACAAGTGAGGGCATATAATGTATGAGTAGTGAGGTATCGTGCAAGGTGCTAAGGACCAAGAAGGAGCTCAAATATTAACCCTAAGTTAAGGCCATGATCATCTTCAACCTTGGATTGAAGCATGGATGTAGGGTTATGATCTTCCTTTCTTTTCTTCTTCACCAAGTTCTTAACTATGGTAAGACTTTTGATAAATCACCTTCAACCTTAGGAATGTGAAGCTTTGGAGCTTGGATCCTTGAAGTTGTTCTTGAGGTGGGTTATATAACTTGAACCCAAGCATGTTATTACTCACCATCTTTCTTACTATATTTGATGATCTACTTTTAATTCTGAAATTTTCTTTAATACTTGATATATCTATGAGTTCTAGTAGTTGCTTAGACCTATTATCCTTGTACTAGAATAAGTAGATCAAAGGTCTAGAGCTTGAAGATGATGGTATCACCTTATAAAGTGATATCGGGTTCAAGCACATAAGCAAGAACCTCTAACTCGATATGGTGATGCACCTACACCACTAAAACAATATGGATATGATTTTATACTTCCTTGCACAATATGGTAAGGTAGTATACACCTCTTGGACGATATGAGGTCAAGAATACACCTCTTTTCCCGATATGGTGTGAAGAACACACACACCTCTTTGCCCGATATGGTGTGAAGCACACACACACCTCTATGCCCGATATGGTGTGAAGCACACACACACCTCTTTGCCCGATATGGTAAGCACACATACACCTCTAAAGTGATATGGGTAGCAAGCATACACCTCTTTCCCGATATGGTAAGCACATAGGCACCTCTAAAGTGATATGGGTAGCAAGCATACACCTCTTTCCTGATATGGTAAGCACACATACACCTCTAAAGTGATATGGGTAGCAAGCATATGCCTCTAAACTGATATTGGGTTAAGCATACACCTCTTGGACGATATGGTGTTGATCACACATCTCTGAAACAATATGGTGGGTAACCCAATACACTAGATGACAAAAGTGGTAAGGTGGTTAATACCCTAGAACATGTAGTGGCCAGTACACTAAAGTATGGTGTGGCCAATATCTTCAAGTGAGGTGAGGATGTTACACCCATGTATGGTGAAGGTTATACACCATAAGATTGGTAAGGTTGATACCTTGATGGGTAGTTGTATGAGGGATATGATGATGCCTAGCCCGATATACACCTAACCCAATACACGTGTTCAACTTGACATACATGATTCAATGTGATACACCTTCTAAAGGTGAGGGCAAAATGCTCTTAGGAGTGATGAGTGTAACACAAGTAATGATGTGGCTAATACCTTGATAGGTGAAACACCTCAAGTGGTTGATAATGGTCAACCCTATATCAACAATGCCTTAACCTGAGATGAGTCCATATCACTTGATGATAGTTGGGTAATTCAAATACGTGACTTATGGCCAATACACTACAGGATAAATGTGATGAGTTAGTGTATAAAGTATTAGGATGGGAAATACCCTAATACGACATAAGTTGATGAACTTAAGTAAGTTAAAAGTGATGAGGGAAGTGATACATCAAGGCATGATAAATATCACATCCAGCACCTCAAGGTTGATACACCTTGATTCACCTTAAATCCAATATACTTGGATGAGTAACACATGAAGTGTGTCATGTCAATTGTTACATTGAGATGTAATGAGTTTAATGTACTTTGATAAGTGTAGTATAACATACCTTGAAAAAGGGTTAAGCCAAGTTAATAAAGTATGATGTAATCCATATCCTAGTGAGGATGAGAGAGAAACTCATACTTTGTGTTGATAATCATTTAATGATAAATGATGAGAATAAATAAGTATGATTGAATACTTATGATATCATTGTATGCTCCTAGATGTGTAGAGCAATGAATTAGGGTTTGGATTGATAAATATGAACTTAAAACCCTATTCGGATATAAAGGGAAACCCTATCCCTAAAAACATAGTAACAAAAGTCTCTGAATTTTACAAAAAATCGGCAATTTCGACTTCGCAGTGGTCGGTTGGAGGATGAGCGGTATACCTCATATCCTCGGGGCATAAATATGTTTTTAAAGTGTAATCAGCCGTGTAGCATATTTGCTAAGGTCAAAATGCGAGAATCACTGGTTGATGTATATTGCTTAGTATATCCTAGAAGAATAAATGATATACATGTTTCTTCAATATCTTGTTGAATAGTGACATGCTGCTTTATCAAGTCATAGCTGAATTGCTCTGAATAAGCATATTGCTCTAATCAGTTTAGATATTGATTTATCTACTGTTGGATATATATATGAATCTTCTGATCAGTTTATTTTTATTAAACTACAATAATAATGTTTTCAGAGGAGAGTTATATCTCTCGCTGGGGCAATTTACAAATTGTCTCATCCCCGTGGGATCCAACATTTTTAGGTGGATGCAGACGAAGTAGAGGAAGAAATCCCATAGCTAGGGAAGAGTAGCAGCAACAGCAACAGGGATCGTAGTAATTCTAGAGGTGGAAATACTGGTGGTCAAGTTTTGGAATAGATAATCCTATGTGTCGTCTCTGTACTCTCAGGTCCTAGGAGTTAGTGCTTTTAATAAATCGATCTGAGATTTTGGCTTTAAGCCTCGAGGTTTTTATACTGCTTGTGCACAGCTAAGACAGAGTAGTTGATGCTTGTATTCCTCGAGAAGGGATGATACATGATATGTATATATGAACCAGGATGTAAATGTCATACTTTGGTTCTTGTTTAAAGAGTTTTCCTGATAATGGATCTCTTTGTAAATGGTTTTAATTTTTAGTGATTTTTAGTAATCCGCTTCTAACGATAGCTTCCGCTTGGTTAATTACGTTTTATTCAGACGGTTTGTCACAAATTAGTGGTATCAGAGATCTAGGTTCGCTGAGTCTACAGAGACATAAGATTAAGGTTGTTGAGTCTGTTCTAGTGTTTTCCAGTTTATCTGATAAGTGTCTTCTGCTCATACAGGAGAAGAAGAACTTAAAGATGTCTGGATCACATGATGAATACGCTGCTGAGAGCAGTGTTGCTGCACCAGGAGGAGGTGCAAGGGACCAGGATAGGGGGGAACCAGTGCCTGAACAACCCTAGTTCAATCAAGAAGATATGGGGAACCCAGCCTTCCAAGCCATGTTTGGACAGTTTATGGCAGCCATGACTCATATGACAGATAGGATGCCACTACCTGCACCGAGGGCACCAACCCACAATGAAAGACAGGGAGCTGGCAAGACTTTTGAATGACTTCACCGGGTTGGAGCCATAGATTATGCTGACATAGCTGACCCAGCAGATGCTGATTTGTGGCTGACTGAGCTAGAGAAAGCCTTTAGAATCCTTATTGTAACGATCAGTCGTGAAAATAGGATTAACTAATGCGTAAGCGAATTATTAGCAGCAGAATTATGAAAAATCACTAAAAATTAAAACTTCTTGGAAAGAGATCTTTAAACCATAACTCCTTCATAAGAAAACAAGGTAACTGTTTACATCATAACTTGACATCACATCTCTGTGATTACATACATCCATTGCCCTATTATCTGAAGAAGGAAAGATACAAAATCTCAAGGCACTAAGCCAAAAACCTCAGATCTACTGACTCCTAGGACCTGAGAGTACAGAAACGACATAAGACATACTATCTACGAGACTCGACAGTCAGTATCACCACATGAGATTCACTGCTGCCCCTAGTGTTGTTGTTGTTGCTGACACTGCTCACCCTCATATGGGTTTCTCCGTCCTCGGCGTCCACCTAAAAATTCGAATCCCATGGGGGTGAGACAATTTGAATAATTGTCCCAGCGAGAGTTATAACTCTACGCCAGAAGCTTTGTTATAGCAATAAAGGATAAACATAAGAAATATAATCTTTAAGGCATTCAACAACAGATTTGGTATTAAGTAAGACAACATTTACTTAAGCAATCATATCAATAAGGAATATGAAGAACATGTATACTAGTTACCTGACTAGAACATTTATAAACAATGTAACATCAACCATTGTTTCTCGTAGTTCAACCTAAGCAGTTATGCTACACGACTGATTATGTTTTACAATCATTATTATGCCCTGCGGAGATGAGGTATACCGCTCATACTCCAACCGATCATTACTAAATCGCATCGGTACCATACATAGGTCATCAAAAGAGTCAGATTCTTATGACCTCATCTTCCTCAATCAGTGTGAGGATCAACATGCAGGACATCTCGTCTCTCTGCTAAGATAGCTTTCCAGGGTATTCTGGAAACTTCGCTATCAGAGTTACAGTGACGTTATGTACTCTCTTCGTCATCGAAAGATCTCTTGTTTATCTCTCATCGATGTGGCATTTAAAGGTTCCCTCAGGAGATTAGTAATACATCACCCTGACATTCACACATAATGGAGGATTGATGGATTAAACTACATCTTACTCACCATCATTTGGTTTCTGGAAATGATGTGTTCCAGGGGTTCCCTTAGGAAAACCTGTTTCACCATCATTTGGCTTCTGGAAATGATGGATCTATGATCATGGCTCTACATGATATGATTATACATGATTATTTAAGTACATTATAGCATTCTTTTGACATCAGGCATGTTTTCAATCATTAATCATTAAAACACTACTATAAAAGAAGAATACTAAATGTATCAAGTTTAACTCACATCAGTTATCATATGGATATTAATTCTTAACCATCTCATCATATGATTCAGGAAAATGGTTATTCAAACCCTCAGATTATCATAACACTTGCTACCAAGTGACATATAAGCATCAAGTCATCTAACAACATGACCTTGATTGAAGCAATGTATATACTTTTCACATATCATTACTCTAAAAGCTTATAATTGTTTTCAAGGAATATGACATCATAACTCTTACCTGGCTATGATCACCTCATAATATCAACTTGCATGACTAATATAATTAAGGACATGCATATATAATAGTCTTAGCACAATACTAAAACTTTTCAATTTCATTATAGGACACCACGGACGTGCCACCTTGCACGGTCGTGCAAAGTAAGGTTACCACGGCCGTGCTCCCTTGCACAGTCGTGCAAAGTAAGGTTACCACGACTGTGCTCCCTTGCACGGTCGTGCAAAGTAAGGTTACCACGGCCGTGCTCCCTTGCACGGTCGTGCTACAAAAGATCACTACATGATTCATATTTATATATATGTATTATAATCTTTCATCCTTTCAACTTGATTAGGTCACGTCAACCCTTCAATCAAGTACATACAACTATGTTTAACATAGTGTATCAAGCTATTAATCCTATAAGCAATTAAGAATTCTCCCTATAATTGGTTCTAATCACTTAGGTATTATTAAGGTTTCAACCTTTGTGCCTTCATTGATTATCATTACTAATCATTATTGGATCAATAGAACAATCATCATCTTAATTCTCAAAGATTCAATCACATTGGACCTCCACTACATAAGGTATCCAGTTGAATTAGGGTTTCCAATGTTGATTCCTTCAATCATTGAATTCGTGGGACCAATCATCAATTGGACCTATACTCATACTTCAAATGAGTTTAATAGGTCAACCTTCAACTGATTTGACCCTCAATTGATCATCAATTAGGGTTTAAATCAATCGAATTAGGGTTTGGAATCAATAACCCTTCAACATATTTCAATGTGGGTATAATTGATTTGAACCCATTGAACCATCATTCAATTTGGACATGACCTGACCCCAAACGGTCTTGAGGTCGTTTGGATGACCTCCAAACGGTCTTGAGACTGTTTTCCCATGTCCACATCATAATCCAAGTCAACCAATTATAGTTTGGATCATTGGATTGATCACCAAATCAGCATTTGATTGCAAATCAACCTGGTACCTTTAGACCTTCAAACACCTAACCATACTCAACCCTAGACCTCCAAATGGTCTTGGGTGACCACCAAGCGGTTTTGAAACTGTTTGGATGAGCTCCAAACGGTTTGGAAACCGTTTGGCTCATCCAACCTTTGGATTCTAGTGAATTTCCATCAAGGTTTGGTCTATTGAGTTGATCAACAAATCAACACTTAATTGCAATATGATTTGGTAACTTTGGACCTTCAATTGATCAACTATACTTAACCCCAGGCCTCCAAACGGTCTTGGGTGACCCCCAAACGGTCTTGGAACCGTTTGGGTGATCCCCAAATGGTTTTGAAACCGTTTGGGCCAATCAACCCAAAACATCATCTCATTCACTTGCAAAATCAGCACTTAGCCGATTAGGGTTCATACCGCATCTTTGGATCTTCAAACACATATCCATACTTCACCCTAGACCTCCAAACGGTCTTGGGTGACCCCCAAACGGTCTTGAAACCGTTTGGGTGATCCCCAAATGGTTTTGAAACTGTTTTGGCTAATCAACCCAAAATCTCAAATTAACTCATTGGAATTTCAGCACTAATTTCAATTAGGGTTTGCCCAATTGATTAGACTTCAACTCATGATTCCTTGGGAATTAACCCCTAAAATTTGGTGAGTAATTAACCAACATAATTAATAACAGTAATCTCAAACGGTCAACCCTTGGTCAACGCACTCAAACGGTTTTGAAACCGTTTGCCCAAAAAAGTCAAGTTAATCAGGTTGAAAATCAGCACTTAATCCAATTAGGTTTACCTAATTGATTAGCCTTCAACTCACGATTCCTTGGGAGTTAACCCATAAAATTTGGTGAGTCACTAACCAACATAATTAGGAACAGTCATCTCAAACGGTCAACCCTTGGTCAATGCAATCAAACGGTTTTGAAACCGTTTTCCCAAAAAGGTCAAGTTAATCAGGTTGGAAATCAGCACTTAATCCAATTAGGTTTACCTAATTGATTAGCCTTCAACTCACGATTCCTTGGGAGTTAACCCATCAAATTTGGTGAGTCATTAACCAACATAATTAGGAACAGTAATATCAAACGGTCAACCCTTTTTCAACGCACTCAAACGGTTTTGAAACCGTTTTCCCAAAAAGGTCAAGTTAATCAGGTTGGAAATCAGCACTTAATCCAATTAGGTTTACCTAATTGATTAGCCTTCAACTCATGATTCCTTGGGAGTTAACCTATAAAATTTGGTGATTTATTAACCAACATAATTATGAATAGGAATATCAATGGTAAACCCTTTCTCAACTCAACCAAACGGTCTTGGAAACCGTTTGCTCCAACCGACCTTGTGAAACCGTTTGCCCTTCAAACGGTTTTGCAAACCCCCAAACGGTTTTGCAAACCGTTTGGCCAAGGGGTGCAAGACCATTTGCTAAAGTAACATTGGTATTCATGCCCCCTTCTTCTACCTCCAGATCCAGGTCTGTTCTTCATGGTTTTAGTTGCAAGAAAGCAAGGAAGGATGGGGGAAAGAAGAACAAACTACTTTTGCAAGAAAGAAAAATGCATAACAAAGTTTACGGGTTTAGAGTTATAAAACCCGCCTTAGAACCAGATCTAGAGATCCAAGCTTCGAAGCTTTAATGGTGTCTTGAGCTCCACAGGTCGTCCAAGGTTTCTTCTTCAAGAATTGGTTGGAAAGGATGACTAGAAAGAAGAACTAAGTAAGAAAAGCTAGCAAACCAACCTTATATCATGTTTTCCTCCATGAATCCGAGCTAGAAGATAACCAAAGCTTACCCAACTTTACTTGGCCATTCTCCCCTGCTCCTGAGCGCCTTCCTTAGTCGGCCACAGCAAGAGATAAGTGAAGAGAGAAAGGGAAACGATCCCTTGGTTGTAAAAGAAAGGTGTATATATACTTTGGGCATGTTTTCAAGATAAGGACAATCTTTTCTTCTATTTCTCATATGGGTCCTTCTCTCCTTATTGACCACGCCCCTCCTTTCTATACTTAAGCAAAAATCCTCCTTTAACCAAAGTTTATAGGAAAAAGAAACCAAACATCCTACTAAGTTGCACACATAAAAGGGTCATTTTGCTTACAACTTAGTTATTTAATTACAAGGGTTTTTCCTTCTTATTTGATTGGTCAAATGAAGTGCCCTCTTCATTACTCTTACTCTAATTAATGCCCAAAGTCATAAAAGATACTATAAAAGGCATATTTTACATGTTGTACCCCATGTTTTGGGTAAATTGCACTTTTCACCAAAACTAGGGTTTTAAAGCACAAGGATTGCTCCACAAGTTGCATCTTGATGCGCAAGCTTGGAGAATCCATAACACTTCATCATATTCATTCTTATGATGTCTCATCATCAGAAGAACATCTAAACAAGTGAAATTTGCAAGTTAACCCCTCTAATTGGGTAATTTGCACATAGGTCCCTATTAACAAAACAATATTATAACATTGTTCAAAAAGAGCAGAAAATAGAATTATATGTTCCTCAGAAGCTTTAATTACATACCAAATGATAATCACAGGTATCTAATTACATAATTAAACAAAACACCTAGGGTTAGTTCATAACCCAGGTCAGGGATGTTACAAATTATCCACCCCTTACAAGGATTTCGTCCCCGAAATCAACAAAACATATTAAGAGAAAAGGGAAGGGTATTTCCTTCTGATCTCTTCCTCTAGTTCCCATGTGGCTTCTTCAATACCACGATGATTCCAGAGGACTTTTAGGAGACTTATGTCTTTCTTTTTCAACTTTTTAATTCTGTTATCAAGGATTAACACTGGTCCTTCCTCGTATGACACATTATCATTCAATTCTACCTCCATAGGTTGTAGAACTGACTCTGTATCAGGGTGACATTTCCTCAGCATAGAAATGTGAAACACAGGGTGTAGCCTCTGTAACTCTGGGGGTAACTCTAGTTTATAGGCTATTTTTCCAATCCGTTCAATGATTAGATAAGGCCCCATAAACCTAGGAGCTAACTTCCCTTTCCTTCCAAACCTCAGAATTCCCTTCCAAGGTGAGACCTTGAGATATACTCTATCTCCAACCTACAACTCCAAAGGTCTACGACGCTTGTCAGCATAAGATTTCTGCCTATCATGTGCAGTCTTGATCTGTTGTTGTATTACTTTGATCTTTTCTGTGGTCTGCTGCACAAGATCAGGACCTAACAGTTGATATTCACCAGTTTCATACCAACATAGGGGTGATCTACAAAGTCTACCATACAAAGCTTCATAAGGTGCCATGTCAATGCTATGTTGATAGCTATTGTTGTAGGAAAATTCTATCAAGCTTAGGTGCAGATCCCAAATCCCTATAAGCTGAAGAACACATGCCCTCAGCAAGTCTTCCAAGGTCTGTATAGTCCTTTCTGACTATCCATCAGTCTGAGGATGAAAGGTTGTACTAAACCTTAACAGGGTGCCTAAAGCTTTATGAAGTCATTCCCAAAAATGACTCATAAACTGGGGACCCCTGTCTGAAACTATAGTGACTGGAACTCTGTGAAGTTGCACTATCTCCTGAATATACAACTGTGCTAGCCTCTCAGAAGAATAGGTTGTTTTGACAGGTAAGAAATGCGCTGTCTTTGTCAACCTATTAACTATTACCCAAATGGAATCATACCCTTTGATTGTCCTAGGTAGGCCAACAACAAAGTCCATGGTTACGTGATCCCACTTCCATTGTGGTATGGGTAAAGATTTCATTGTTCCTGCAGGCTTCTAGTGTTCAGCCTTGACTTGCTGACACACATGACACCTCATAACAAACTCAGCAACGTCCTTCTTCATTCCAGGCCACCAATACATATCTTTCAAGTTTCGATACATCTTGGTGCTTCCTGGATGCATAGCATACATCGAAGAATGAGCTTCTTCCAGGACTAACTTTCTCAAGTTATCCACATCATGCACTATCATCCTCCCATGATAATAGACTACTTGGTCATCAGAGTCATGGAAACCATCTCATTTCTCATCACCAAACTCCGATCTGATATGTTGAACTGCAGCATCGATTTGCCATGCTTCCTTGATCTGCTCTCTCAGAGTAGGTTTTATATGCATCTCAGCTAACAACCCAGCTAACAATGATACTCTCAATTGTACATTGTTTTGCCTTAAGGAGATAAGCATATCTCTTCTAGAGCATACTAAAGAGTTTTGTTGTGCCCTATCTAAGGCTGGTGTTGCTGATTTCCTACTCAGAGCATCTGCAACTACATTGGCCTTCCCTAGATGGTAATCAATTGTACAATCTTAGTCTTTGATTAACTCCATCCAGTGACATTGCCTCATGTTAAGTTCATGCTGAGAGAAGATATACTTAAGGTTCTTATGATCAATGAAAATCTGGAATGTCTCTCCATAGAGATAGTGTCTCCAGATCTTTAAGGCATGAACCACAATAGCTAGCTCCAGATCGTGTGTTAGATAATTCTCCTCATGTTTCTTAAGCTGTCGAGAAGCAAAAGAAATCACTTGTTTATCCTGCATCAGCACACATCCGAGTCCATTCTTGGAGGCATCACAGAAAACTATGTATCCTTTGCCTTGCTCAGGTAACACAAGTACATGTGCACTTGTCAACCTGTCCTTCAGCAACTGGAAGGATTGCTGACACTTATCACAACAAACAAAAGGAATATCCTTCCGGGTCAACTTAGTCAAAGGTAGGGCTATGGAACTGAAGTTCTTAATGAACCTTCGGTAATAATCAGCCAACCCTAAGAAGCTACAGATTTCCGTCGGTGTCTTCGGCTGTTCCCATTGTAGAACAAATTCTACCTTTATAGGGTCAACACGAATACCCAAGGCAGATATCACATGTCCAAGGAAAGATATTTCCGGTAACCAGAACTCACACTTTCTAAACTTAGCATATAGCTTATGTTCTCTTAGCAAAGTTAGAGCCTGACGAAGATGATGTTCATGCTGCTGAGCATCTTTACTATAGATCAGAATGTCATCTATAAAGACAACAACACACTGATCGAGGAAAGGTCGGAAGATTCCATTCATGAGTTCCATAAATGCAGCTGGTGCATTAGTTAGTCCAAACGACATAACTATGAACTCATAGTGACCATACCTTGTCCTGAAGGCAGACTTGGGTATGTCACTATCCTTAATACAAAGTTGATGATATCCTGACCTCAAATCTATCTTTGAGAAGATGGTTGCACCACGCAACTGGTCAAAAAGATCATCAATCCTCGGCAGAGGATACTTGTTCTTTATTGTTACTTTGTTTAGTTGTCTGTAATCAATGCACAACCGCATTGATCCATCTTTCTTCTTAACAAAAAGGACCAGAGCACCCCAGGGCGAAATAATCGGTCGAATAAATCCCTTCTCAAGCAACTCCTGCAGCTGTTTCTTGAGTTCTTCCATCTCAGCAGGCGCCATCCTATATGGTGTTTGTTCTATAGGTTGTGTGTCTGGGATCAAATTGATTTCAAAATCAATTTCTCGAGGCAGTGGTACACCTGGAAGTTCTTCAGAAAATACATCTTCAAATTCCCTGACTACAGGAACTTCAGCAGGGTTAGGACTTTCCATGGTAGTATCTACCACATGGGCCAAGAATGCATAACATCCTTGCCTCATCAGCTTCTCAGCAACTATAGCTGACACAAGACAGGTGGGTAGAATCTTTATCTCTCCTTGAAAGATCCATGTGTCACTTTCATCTGCAAACACAGCTTGCTTGGATTCACAATCCAAAACAACCTTATACCTTTCCAAGGTATCCATCCCAAGGATTATGTCAAATCCTTGCATCTCAAGTGGTATAAGATCCACTTGAATGCGGTGTTCATAAAAGAAAAGAATACAGGAAGAGCATACCTCCTGCAACACAGCAAACCCTCTCAATGGAGTCTCCAACAACAGGCTATCTGGTCTATGACTGACTGTCATATTGCAGTTACGAATCACCCTTCGAGTGATAAAGGAATGCGTAGCACCCAGATCAATCAAAACAGATACAATGCAGGATGTAGACATATCAGAATATAACAATTCCATCTGACCTGCCACAACCTAAGGGTTGATCACTGCATCAGGTGGATTCATTGCATAGAATCTCGATGTTTCTTTTGGTTGATTCGGTGCTGACGATCCAGCTTGGGACGCTTGTCCACATCCTCTAGCTCCTCCTGGAAACTGTCTTCTCTACAACCCTTGATGACCCTGCCTCTGTGGTTGGGTTACACTCACTGGTCTAGCTTTGCAGTCTTTCATCAGATGCCCCATCTTCCCACATATATAACAACTTCTATCTTGTTGTTGTGGTCTGGGTGGTCCTATAACCGACATAGATGTTGAACTGCGAGCCGCTTGTAGTGGTAGGCTTCGTCCTCTACCTCTACTCGGTGTCCACTGTGTCTGAGCACTGGGTCTAGGTGGTGGTAGTGTAGGCGCAGAAAATCTAGGCTTCTTGAAGTCTCTAGATGAAGATCCTTGGAACTGAGGATACATCCTCTTGTTATGGGTTTGCCTCTTCTCTGCTACGGACCTCTCTATCCTTCTGACATACTCTACAAAGATAGCAAACCTTTCCCTATTCTCTAGGGCAGATACAGGGGTAGTCAAGTCAGCGTTTAACCCCTTCTCAAAACGCATGATCCTTTCTTCATTTGTAGCAGCCATATGCAGACAGAACTGCAACAACTCCATGAACTTAGCCCCGTACTCGCTAATGTTCATCAAAACTTGCCTTAACCTCTCAAACTGAGAGATTTTCTTGTCCAAGAACGTTTTAGGGAAATATCTATTGATAAATTCCTGTCGAAAGACTTCCCATGCAACCTCCACACCAGGCCTCTTCTGCTCTTCCATGGTCCACCAGTGACCAACACTCCCTTTGAGAAGATAGATAGCATGTCTAACCTTCTCAGCTTCTGGGATGTTTAGGATTCTAAAAGCTTTCTCTAGTTCAGTCAACCACAGGTCGGCATCTGCGGGATCAGCCGTTCCAAAGTACTCGGTTTCTCCAACTCGGCGAAGTCGTTCAAATGTCTTGTTGATTCCTTGTCCTTCAGGTTGGGTAGGTTCCCTAGGTGCATGCATGGGCATCCTATCTGTTATGTGTGTCATGGCAGTCATAAACTGCCCAAACATAGTCTGGACGGCTGGATTCCCCATGTCAGTTGGATTGAACTGGGGTGGCTCAGGTACAGGTTGTTCTATCTCCGGGTTCCTTGCACCTTCTCGGGGTGCAACAATGCTACTCTCTGCCACATATTCCTCATGTGGTCCAGACATCCTTAACTTATCTTCTCCTGAGGAGCAGAAGACACTATTGGATATACTGGAAAAACACTAAGAATAGACTCGACATCCTTAGTCCTATGTCTCTTTAGACTCAGCGAACCTAGAGTTTGACAGACTCCTGAGGAGCAAAAGACACTATTAATATCCATATGAAGACAAATGATGGTGAAACAGGTTTCCATAAACCCCCACATACTCAAAAGTATGTGTTCCAGGAGTTCCCTTAGGAAAACCTGTTTCACCATCATTTGGCTTCTGGCAATGATGGATCTATGATCAGGGCTCTACATGATATGATTATACATGATTATTTAAGTACATTATAGCATTCTTTTGACATCAGGCATGTTTTCAATCATTAATCATTAAAACACTACTATAAAAGAAGAATACTAAATGTATCAAGTTTAACTCACATCAGTTATCATATGGATATTAATTCTTAACCATCTCATCATATGATTCAGGAACATGGTTATTCAAACCCTCAGATTATCATAACACTTGCTACCAAGTGACATATAAGCATCAAGTCATCTAACAACATGACCTTGATTGAAGCAATGTATATACTTTTCACATATCATTACTCTAAAAGCTTATAATTGTTTTCAAGGAATATGACATCATAACTCTTACCTGGCTATGATCACCTCGTAATATCAACTTGCATGACTAATATAATTACGGACATGCATATATAATAGTCTTAGCACAATACCAAAACTTTTCAATTTCATTATAGGACACCACGGCCGTGCCACCTTGCACGGTCATGCAAAGTAAGGTTACCACGGCCGTGCTCCCTTGCACGGTTGTGCAAAGTAAGGTTACCACGGCCGTGCTCCCTTACACGGTCGTGCAAAGTAAGGTTACCACGGCCGTGCTCCCTTGCATGGTCGTGCTACAGAAGATCACTACATGATTCATATTTATATATATGTATTATAATCTTTCATCCTTTCAACTTGATTAGGTCACGTCAACCCTTCAATCAAGTACATACAACTATGTTTAAGGGATTGATGATGTGGACATGGGAAAACAGTCTCAAGACCGTTTGGAGGTCATCCAAACGACCTCAAGACCGTTTGGGGTCAGGTCATGTCCAAATTGAATGATGGTTCAATGGGTTCAAATCAATTAGACCCACATTGAAATATGTTGAAGGGTTATTGATTCTAAACCCTAATTCGATTGATTTAAACCCTAATTCATGATCAATTGAGGGTCAAATCAGTTGAAGGTTGACCTATTAAACTCATTTGAAGTATGAGTATAGGTCCAATTGATGATTGGTCCCACGAATTCAATGATTGAAGGAATCAACATTGGAAACCCTAATTCAACTGGATACCTTATGTAGTGGAGGTCCAATGTGATTGAATCTTTGAGAATTAAGATGATGATTGTTCTATTGATCCAATAATGATTAGTAATGATAATCAATGAAGGCACAAAGGTTGAAACCTTAATAATACCTAAGTGATTAGAACCAATTATAGGGAGAATTCTTAATTGCTTATAGGATTAATAGCTTGATACACTATGTTAAACATAGTTGTATGTACTTGATTGAAGGGTTGACGTGACCTAATCAAGTTGAAAGGATGAAAGATTATAATACATATATATAAATATGAATCATGTAGTGATCTTCTGTAGCACGACCGTGCAAGGGAGCACGGCCGTGGTAACCTTACTTTGCACGACCGTGTAAGGGAGCACGGTCGTGGTAACCTTACTTTGCACGACTGTGCAAGGGAGCACGGCCGTGGTAACCTTACTTTGCACGACCGTGCAAGGTGGCACGTCCGTGGTGTCCTATAATGAAATTGAAAAGTTTTGGTATTGTGCTAAGACTATTATATATGCATGTCCTTAATTATATTAGTCATGCGAGTTGATATTACAAGGTGATCATAGCCAGGTAAGAGTTATGATGTCATATTCCTTGAAAACAATTATAAGCTTTTAGAGTAATGATATGTGAAAAGTATATACATTGCTTCAATCAAGGTCATGTTGTTAGATGACTTGATGCTTATATGTCACTTGGTAGCAAGTGTTATGATAATCTGAGGGTTTGAATAACCATTTTCCTGAATCATATGATGAGATGGTTAAGAATTAATATCCATATGATAACTGATGTGAGTTAAACTTGATACATTTAGTATTCTTATTTTATAGTAGTGTTTTAATGATTAATGATTGAAAACATGCCTGATGTCAAAAGAATGCTATAATGTACTTAAATAATCATGTATAATCATATCATGTAGAGCCATGATCATAGATCCATCATTTCCAGAAGCCAAATGATGGTGAAATAGGTTTTCCTAAGGGAACTCCTGGAACACATCATTGCCAGAAACCAAATGATGGTGAGTAAGATGTAGTTTAATCCATCAATCCTCCATTATGTGTGAATGTCAGGGTGATGTATTACTAATCTCCTGAGGGAACCTTTAAATGCCGCATCGATGAGAGATAAACAAGAGATCTTTCGATGACGAAGAGAGTACATAACGTCACTGTAACTCTGATAGCGAAGTTTCCAGAATACCCTGGAAAGCTATCTTAGCAGAGAGACGAGATGTCCTGCATGTTGATCCTCACACTGATTGAGGAAGATGAGGTCATAAGAATCTGACTCTTTTGATGACCTATGTATGGTACCGATGCGATTTAGTAATGATCGGTTGGAGTATGAGCGGTATACCTCATCTCCGCAGGGCATAATAATGATTGTAAAACATAATCAGTCGTGTAGCATAACTGCTTAGGTTGAACTACGAGAAACAATGGTTGATGTTACATTGTTTATAAATGTTCTAGTCAGGTAACTAGTATACATGTTCTTCATATTCCTTATTGATATGATTGCTTAAGTAAATGTTGTCTTACTTAATACCAAATCTGTTGTTGAATGCCTTAAAGATTATATTGCTTATGTTTATCCTTTATTGCTATAACAAAGCTTCTGGCGTAGAGTTATAACTCTCGCTGGGACAATTATTCAAATTGTCTCACCCCCATGGGATTCAACTTTTTAGGTGGACGCCGAGGACGGAGAAACCCATATGAGGGTGAGCAGTGTCAGCAGCAACAACAACACTAGGGGCAGCAGTGAATCTCATGTGGTGATACTGACTGTCGAGTCTCGTAGATAGTATGTCTTATGTCGTTTCTGTACTCTCAGGTCCTAGGAGTCAGTAGATCTGAGGTTTTTGGCTTAGTGCCTTGAGATTTTGTATCTTTCCTTCTTCAGATAATAGGGCAATGGATGTATGTAATCACAGAGATGTGATGTCAAGTTATGATGTAAACAGTTACCTTGTTTTCTTATGAAGGAGTTATGGTTTAAAGATCTCTTTCCAAGAAGTTTTAATTTTTAGTGATTTTTCATAATTTTGCTGCTAATAATTTGCTTACGCATTAGTTAATCCTATTTTCACGACTGATCGTTACAATAAGGATTCTAAAGGCTTTTTCTAGCTCAGTCAGCCACAAATCAGCATCTGCTGGGTCAGCTATGTCAGCATAATCTATGGCTCCAACCCGGCGAAGTCGTTCAAAAGTCTTGCCAGCTCCATGTCTTTCATTGTGGGTTGGTGCCCTCAGTGCAGGTAGTGGCATCCTATCTGTCATATGAGTCATGGCTGCCATAAACTGTCCAAACATGGCTTGGAAGGCTGGGTTCCCCATATCTTCTTGATTGAACTAGGGTTGTTCAGGCACTGGTTCCCCCCTATCCTGGTCCCTTGCACCTCCTCCTGGTGCAGCAACACTGCTCTCAGCAGCGTATTCATCATGTGATCCAGACATCTTTAAGTTCTTCTTCTCCTGTATGAGCAGAAGACACTTATCAGATAAACTGGAAAACACTAGAACAGACTCAACAACCTTAATCTTATGTCTCTGTAGACTCAGCGAACCTAGATCTCTGATACCACTAATTTGTGACAAACCGTCTGAATAAAACGTAATTAACCAAGCGGAAGCTATCGTTAGAAGCGGATTACTAAAAATCACTAAAAATTAAAACCATTTACAAAGAGATCCATTCTCAGGAAAACTCTTTAAACAAGAACCAAAGTATGACATTTACATCCTGGTTCATATATACATATCATGTATCATCCCTTCTCGAGGAATACAAGCATCAACTACTCTGTCTTAGCTGTGCACAAGCAGTATAAAAACCTTGAGGCTTAAAGCCAAAATCTCAGATCGATTTATTAAAAGCACTAACTCCTAGGACCTGAGAGTACAGAGACGACACATAGGATTATCTATTCCAAAACTTGACCACCAGTATTTCCACCTCTAGAATTACTGCGATCCCTGTTGCTGTTGCTGCTACTCTTCCCTAGCTATGGGATTTCTTCCTCTACTTCGTCTGCATCCACCTAAAAATGTTGGATCCCACGGGGATGAGACAATTTGTAAATTGCCCCAGCGAGAGATATAACTCTCCTCTGAAAACATTATTATTGTAGTTTAATAAAAATAAACTGATCAGAAGATTCGTATATATATCCAACAGTAGATAAATCAATATCTAAACTGATTAGAGCAATATGCTTATTCAGAGCAATTCAGCTATGACTTGATAAAGCAGCATGTCACTATTCAACAAGATATTGAAGAAACATGTATATCATTTATTCTTCTAGGATATACTAAGCAATATACATCAACCAGTGATTCTCGCATTTTGACCTTAGCAAATATGCGACACGGATGATTACACTTTAAAAACATATTTATGCCCCGAGAAGATGAGGTATACCGCTCATCCTCCAACCGACCACTGCGAAGTCGAAATTGCCGATTTTTTGTAAAATTCAGAGACTTTTGTTACTATGTTTTTAGGGATAGGGTTTCCCTTTATATCCGAATAGGGTTTTAAGTTCATATTTATCAATCCAAACCCTAATTCATTGCTCTACACATCTAGGAGCATACAATGATATCATAAGTATTCAATCATACTTATTTATTCTCATCATTTATCATTAAATGATTATCAACACAAAGTATGAGTTTCTCTCTCATCCTCACTAGGATATGGATTACATCATACTTTATTAACTTGGCTTAACCCTTTTTCAAGGTATGTTATACTACACTTATCAAAGTACATTAAACTCATTACATCTCAATGTAACAATTGACATGACACACTTCATGTGTTACTCATCCAAGTATATTGGATTTAAGGTGAATCAAGGTGTATCAACCATGAGGTGCTGGATGTGATATTTATCATGCCTTGATGTATCACTTCCCTCATCACTTTTAACTTACTTAAGTTCATCAACTTATGTCGTATTAGGGTATTTCCCATCCTAATACTTTATACACTAACTCATCACATTTATCCTGTAGTGTATTGGCCATAAGTCACGTATTTGAATTACCCAACTATCATCAAGTGATATGGACTCATCTCAGGTTAAGGCATTGTTGATATAGGGTTGACCATTATCAACCACTTGAGGTGTTTCACCTATCAAGGTATTAGCCACATCATTACTTATGTTACACTCATCACTCCTAAGAGCATTTTGCCCTCACCTTTAGAAGGTGTATCACATTGAATCATGTATGTCAAGTTGAACACATGTATTGGGTTAGGTGTATATCGGGCTAGGCATCATCATATCCCTCATACAACTACCCATCAAGGTATCAACCTTACCAATCTTATGGTGTATAACCTTCACCATACATGGGTGTAACATCCTCACCTCACTTGAAGATATTGGCCACACCATACTTTAGTGTACTGGCCACTACATGTTCTAGGGTATTAACCACCTTACCACTTTTGTCATCTAGTGTATTGGGTTACCCACCATATTGTTTCAGAGATGTGTGATCAACACCATATCGTCCAAGAGGTGTATGCTTAACCCAATATCAGTTTAGAGGCATATGCTTGCTACCCATATCACTTTAGAGGTGTATGTGTGCTTACCATATCAGGAAAGAGGTGTATGCTTGCTACCCATATCACTTTAGAGGTGCCTATGTGCTTACCATATCGGGAAAGAGGTGTATGCTTGCTACCCATATCACTTTAGAGGTGTATGTGTGCTTACCATATCGGGCAAAGAGGTGTGTGTGTGTGCTTCACACCATATCGGGCATAGAGGTGTGTGTGTGCTTCACACCATATCGGGCAAAGAGGTGTGTGTGTTCTTCACACCATATCGGGAAAAGAGGTGTATTCTTGACCTCATATCGTCCAAGAGGTGTATACTACCTTACCATATTGTACAAGGAAGTATAAAATCATATCCATATTGTTTTAGTGGTGTAGGTGCATCACCATATCGAGTTAGAGGTGCTTGCTTATGTGCTTGAACCCGATATCACTTTATAAGGTGATACCATCATCTTCAAGCTCTAGACCTTCGATCTACTTATTCTAGTACAAGGATAATAGGTCTAAGCAACTACTAGAACTCATAGATATATCAAGTATTAAAGAAAATTTCAGAATTAAAAGTAGATCATCAAATATAGTAAGAAAGATGGTGAGTAATAACATGCTTGGGTTCAAGTTATATAACCCACCTCAAGAACAACTTCAAAGATCCAAGCTCCAAAGCTTCACATTCCTAAGGTTGAAGGTGATTTATCAAAAGTCTTACCATAGTTAAGAACTTGGTGAAGAAGAAAAGAAAGGAAGATCATAACCCTACATCCATGCTTCAATCCAAGGTTGAAGATGATCATGGCCTTAACTTAGGGTTAATATTTGAGCTCCTTCTTGGTCCTTAGCACCTTGCACGATACCTCACTACTCATACATTATATGCCCTCACTTGTGGCCGACATCCCCTTCACTTGTGGCCAATATCACTTCACGTGGCCGATATCAACTTGCTATGGCTGATATCAACTTGCTATGGCCGATATCAACATGCTATGGCCGATACCACTTGCTATGGCCCACAATACCACTTCACATATGCACGATACCAAGACTCTATGCACCATATCCAAGAGCAAGGAGATGGTAGGATTCGAAAGTTTTCACTAAGAGGTGAAAGGAAGGGTATATATACTTGAGGTTCATGAAATAGTGTCTATATGAGGTGTCATCACCTTACTACTAGTAGGTGCCACATGGCCATGCATGGATTGGCACATGTACTTACATGCACTCCATCTTTATCTTGAAATGCAAAATAAAAACTTGAGGATAATGCAAGGGATAAGGGTCGGCCCCTTTGGTTATCTTCTAGGGCAAGCCACTTCCACTCACATTATTATTATATTCACAATTATGCAAACCGATACACCTTTTGCAAGGAGCATCTAACTCATCATGGATCACCTCCTTGAGGTGCTTAGGATGTCATGGCCTTTTCCAAGAGGCCATGAGTTCACAAACCTATATGGTATCTCCTCTATGGCTCCTTGGCTGATAGGCACTCCCATATCAAGTCTACAACCTGATACAACTCAAGTTAGGGTTTCACATTCAACCACTTTCTTGGTCTTTTCATCACCAAGAATACTACCACTAAAACATGATTCAAACATGGTGTCTCCTTCTTTATATCTCCTCTAAATTATGCTAGGAGAGAGTAGGAACAGTCTAGAGTTGGTAAGTTTCACATCAACCCCATACTTTGGGTAAATTGCAAATTGCATAATCAAACAAACTGTAACTTGGAACTTAGGCTTTCCACAAGCCACCACTTAGATGAATTCTCTGTCTTATGATGCTAAAACACTTAAGGCATGTTCAATATATGACATTTTGCAATATAACCCCTCATCTTGGGTAAATTGCACATTGGTCCAAAACAAAGGAACATCACTCAAAGAACATTCAATTGGGACCAAACTTGAAATATAAGTGTGTCACATGATAACAAAACACCTTAGATGATTATATTAAAGTTATAAGAAACTTACTTAGCAAAAACAAATAGGGTTAAATCATAACCCAGGTCAGTGTCATTACAAATTTATTCCATGTCACAGTTCTCAACAAATATTTAGAGAGACATTAGATTAGAAACAATAAAAGTATATAGATATCTTGTATTATTCATCATATTCTAAATAGATTTATCATACAACATATACTTATCCATCAAATTTCAACAGGTACAAATACATTTCATGCATAAACATGCATAACAAAGTTAGTTCTCTTCTTATTTTATTTCACATTCTTCTATTAGGGTTACTAATCAACACATGTTGAATATCATTTGAAGTCCATCAAAATAGTCCATTCCTAGAGTACAAGTATTCTATCAAACAATCACAATCCAAGAACACTATGTTATAGGCTATTTTTCCTCAGCATAGAAATGTGAAACACAGGGTGTAGCCTCTGTAACTCTGGGGGTAATTCTAGTTTATAGGCTATTTTTCCAATCCGTTCAATGATTAGATAAGGCCCCATAAACCTAGGAGCTAACTTCCCTTTCCTTCCAAACCTCAGAATTCCCTTCCAAGGTGAGACCTTGAGATATACTCTATCTCCAACCTACAACTCCAAAGGTCTATGACGCTTGTCAGCATAAGATTTCTGCCTATCCTGTGCAGTCTTGATCTGTTGTTGTATTACTTTGATCTTTTCTGTGGTCTGCTGCACAAGATCAGGACCTAACAGTTGATATTCACCAGTTTCATACCAACATAGGGGTGATCTAAAAAGTCTACCATACAAAGCTTCATAAGGTGCCATGTCAATGCTATGTTGATAGCTATTGTTGTAGGAAAATTCTATCAAGCTTAGGTGCAGATCCCAAATCCCTATAAGTTGAAGAACACATGCCCTCAGCAAGTCTTCCAAGGTCTGTATAGTCCTTTCTGACTGTCCATCAGTCTGAGGATGAAAGGCTGTACTAAACCTTAACTGGGTGCCTAAAGCTTTATGAAGTCGTTCCCAAAAATGACTCGTAAACTGGGGACCCCTGTCTGAAACTATAGTGACTGGAACTTTGTGCAGTTGCACTATCTCCTGAATATACAACTGTGCTAGCCTCTCAGAAGAATAGGTTGTTTTGACAGGTAAGAAATGCGTTGTCTTTGTCAACCTATCAACTATTACCCAAATGGAATCATACCCTTTGATTGTCCTAGGTAGACCAACAACAAAGTCCATGGTTACGTGATCCCACTTCCATTGTGGTATGGGTAAAGATTTCATTGTTCATGCAGGCTTCTAGTGTTCAGCCTTGACTTGCTGACACACATGACACCTCATAACAAACTCAGCAACGTCCTTCTTCATTCCAGGCCACCAATACATATCTTTCAAGTTTCGATACATCTTGGTGCTTCCTGGATGCATAGCATACATCGAAGAATGAGCTTCTTCCAGGACTAACTTTCTCAAGTTATCCACATCATGCACTATCATCCTCCCATGATAATAGACTACTTGGTCATCAGAGTCATGGAAACCATCTCATTTCTCATCACCAAACTCCGATCTGATATGTTGAACTGTAGCATCGATTTGCCATGCTTCCTTGATCTTCTCTCTCAGAGTAGGTTTTATATGCATCTCAGCTAACAACCCAGCTAACAATGATACTCTTAATTGTACATTGTTTTGCCTTAAGGAGATAAGCATATCTCTCCTAGAGCATACTAAAGAGTTTAGTTGTGCCCTATCTAAGGCTGGTGTTGCTGATTTCCTACTCAGAGCATCTGCAACTACATTGGCCTTCCCTAGATGGTAATCAATTGTACAATCTTAGTCTTTGATTAACTCCATCCAGTGACGTTGCCTCATGTTAAGTTCATGCTAAGAGAAGATATACTTAAGGTTCTTATGATCAGTGAAAATCTGGAATGTCTCTCCATAGAGATAGTGTCTCCAGATCTTTAAGGCATGAACCACAATAGCTAGCTCCAGATCGTGTGTCGGATAATTATCCTCATGTTTCTTAAGATGTCGAGAAGCAAAAGAAATCACTTGTTTATCCTGCATCAGCACACATCTGAGTCCATTCTTGGAGGCATCACAGAAAACTATGTATCCTTTGCCTTGCTCAGGTAACACAAGTACATGTGCACTTGTCAACCTGTCCTTCAACAACTGGAAGGATTGCTGACACTTATCACTCCAAACAAAAGGAATATCCTTCCCGGTCAACTTAGTCAAAGGTAGGGCTATGGAACTGAAGTTCTTAATGAACCTTCGGTAATAACCAGCCAACCCTAATAAACTACAGATTTCTGTCGGTGTCTTCGGCTGTTCCAATTGTAGAACAAATTCTACCTTTATAGGGTCAACACGAATACCCAAGGCAGATATCACATGTCCAAGGAAAGATACTTCCGGTAACCAGAACTCACACTTTCTAAACTTAGCATATAGCTTATGTTCTCTTAGCAAAGTTAGAGTCTGACGAAGATGATGTTCATGCTGCTGAGCATCTCTACTATAGATCAGAATGTCATCTATAAAGACAACAACACACTGATCGAGGAAAGGTCGGAAGATTTCATTCATGAGTTCCATAAATGCAGCTGGTGCATTAGTTAGTCCAAACGACATAACTATGAACTCATAGTGACCATACCTTGTCCTGAAGGTAGATTTGGGTATGTCACTATCCTTAATACAAAGTTGATGATATCCTGACCTCAAATCTATCTTTGAGAAGATGGTTGCACCACGCAACTGGTCAAAAAGATCATCAATCCTCGGCAGAGGATACTTGTTCTTTATTGTTACTTTGTTTAGTTGTATGTAATCAATGCACAACCGCATTGATCCATCTTTCTTCTTAACAAAAAGGACCAGAGCACCCCAGGGTGAAGTAATCGGTCGGATAAATCCCTTCTCAAGAAACTCCTGCAGCTATTTCTTGAGTTCTGCCATCTCAGCAGGTGCCATCCTATATGGTGTTTGTTCTATAGGTTGTGTGTCTGGGATCAAATTGATTTCAAAATCAATTTCTCGAGGCGGTGGTACACCTAGAAGTTCTTCAGGAAATACATCTTCAAATTCCCTGACTACAGGAACTTCAGCAGGGTTAGGACTTTCCATGGTAGTATCTACCACATGGGCCAAGAATGCATAACATCCTTGCCTCATCATCTTCTCAGCAACCATAGCTGACACAAGACAGGTGGGTAGAATCTTTATCTCTCCTTGAAAGATCCATGTGTCACTTTCATCAGCAAATACAGCTTGCTTGGATTCACAATCCAAAACAACCTTATACCTTTCCAAGGTATCCATCCCAAGGATTATGTCAAATCCTTGCATCTCAAGTGGTATAAGATCCACTTGAATGTGGTGTTCAGAAAAGAAAAGAATATAGGAAGAGCATACCTCCTGCAACACAGCAGACCCTCTCAACGGAGTCTCTAGCAACAGGCTATCTGGTCTATGACTGACTGTCATATTGCAGTTACGAATCACCCTTCGAGTGATAAAGGAATGCGTAGCACCCAGATCAATCAAAACAGATACAATGCAAGATGTAGACATATCAGAATATAACAATTCCATCTGACCTGCCACAACCCGAGGGTTGATCACTGCATCAGGTGGATTCATTGCATAGAATCTCGTTGTTTCTTTTGGTTGATTCGGTGCTGACGATCCAGCTTGGGACGCTTGTCCACATCCTCTAGCTCCTCCTGGAAACTGTCTTCTCTGTAACCCTTGCTGACCCTGCCTCTGTGGTTGGGTTACACTCACTGGTCTAGCTTTGCAGTCTTTCATCAGATGCCCCATCTTCCCACATATATAACAACTTCTATCTTGTTGTTGTGGTCTGGGTGGTCCTATAACCGACATAGATGTTGAACTGCGAGCCGCTTGTAGTGGTAGGCTTCATCCTCTACCTCTACTCGGTGTCCACTGTGTCTGAGCACTGGGTCTAGGTGGTGGTAGTGTAGGCGCAGAAAATCTAGGCTTCTTGAAGTCTCTAGATGAAGATCCTTGGAACTGAGGATACATCCTCTTGTTATGGGTTTGCCTCTTCTCTGCTACGGACCTCTCTATCCTTCTGACAGACTCTACAAAGATAGCAAACCTTTCCCTATTCTCTAGGGCAGATACAGGGGTAGTCAAGTCAGCGTTTAACCCCTTCTCGAAACGCATGATCCTTTCTTCATCTGTAGCAACCATATGCAGACAGAACTACAACAACTCCATGAACTTAGCCTCGTACTCACTAATGTTCATCAGAACTTGCCTTAACCTCTCAAACTGAGAGATTTTCTTGTCCAAGAACGTTTTAGGGAAATATCTATTGATAAATTCCTATCAAAAGACTTCCCATGCAACCTCCACACCAGGCCTCTTCTGCTCTTCCATGGTCCACCAGTGACCATCACTCCCTTTGAGAAGATAGATAGCATGTCTAACCTTCTCAGCTTCTGGGATGTTTAGGATTCTAAAAGCTTTCTCTAGTTCAGTCAACCACAGGTCGGCATCTGCGGGATCAGCCATTCCAAAGTACTCGGTTGCTCCAACTCGGCGAAGTCGTTCAAATGTCTTGTTGATTCCTTGTCCTTCAGGTTGGGTAGGTGCCCTAGGTGCAGGCATGGGCATCCTATCTATTATGTGTGTCATGGCAGTCATAAACTGCCCAAACATAGTCTGGACAGCTAGATTCCCCATGTCAGTTGGATTGAACTGGGGTGGCTCAGGTACAGGTTGTTCTATCTCCGAGTTCCTTGCACCTTCTCGGGGTGCAACAACGCTACTCTCTGCCACATATTCCTCATGTGGTCCAGACATCCTTAACTTATCTTCTTCTCCTGAGGAGCAGAAGACACTATTGGATATACTGGAAAAACACTAAGAATAGACTCGACATCCTTAGTCCTATGTCTCTATAGACTCAGCGAACCTAGAGCTCTGATACCACTAAATTGTAACGATCCGTCGCGAAAACAAGATTAACTAATGCGGAAGAGAATTATTAGCAGCGGAATTATGAAAAATCACTAAAAATTAAAACTTCTTGGAAAGAGATCTTTAAACCATAACTCCTTTATAAGAAAACAAGGTAACTGTTTACATCATAGCTTGACATCACATCTATGTGATTACAAACATCCATTGCCCTATTATCTGAAGAAGGCAAGATACAAAATCTCGAGGCACTAAGCCAAAAACCTCAGATCTACTGACTCCTAGGACCTGAGAGTACAGAGACGACATAATACATACTATCTACGAGACTCGAAAGTCAGTATCTCCACATGAGATTCACTGCTGCCCCTGGTGTTGTTGTTGTTGCTGAAACTGCTCACCCTCAGATGGGTTTCTCCGTCCTCGGCGTCCACCTAAAAAGTCGAATCCCACGGGGGTGAGACAATTTCAATAATTGTCCCAGTGACAGTTATAACTCTCCTCCAGAAGATTTGTTATAGAAATAAAGGATTAACAAAAGCAATATAATATTTAAGGCATTCAACAACAGATTTGGTATTAAGTAAGACAACATTTACTTAAGCAATCATATCAATAAGGAATATGAAGAACATGTATACTAGTTACTTGACTAGAACATTTATAAACAATGTAACATCAATCGTTGTTTCTCGTAGTTCAACCTAAGCAGTTATGCTACGCGGCTGATTATGTTTTACAATCATTATTATGCCCTACGGAGATGAGGTATACCGCTCATACTCCAACCGATCATTACTAAATCGCATCGGTACCATACATAGGTCATCAAAAGAGCCGGATTCTTATGACCTCATCTTCCTCAGTCAGTGTGAGGATCAACATGCAGGACATCTCGTGTCTCTGCTAAGATAGCTTTCCAGGGTATTCTGGCAACTTCGCTATTAGAGTTACAGTGACGTTCTGTACTCTCTTCGTCATCGAAAGATCTCTTGTTTATCTCTCATCGATACGGAATTTAAAGGTTCCCTCGGGAGATTAGTAATACATCACCCCGACATTCACACATAATGGAGGATTGATGGATTAAACTACATCTTACATCATTTCCTACATCAGGACGTAAGGATATTCGCGTCCATAAACCCCCACATACTCAAAAGTATCTGTTCCAGGAGTTCCCTTAGGAAAACCTATTTCACCATCATTTGGCTTCTGGCAATGATGGATCTATGATCAGGGCTCTACATGATATGATTATACTTTATTATTTAAGTACATTATAGTATTCTTTTGACATCAGGCATGTTTTCAATCATTAATCATTAAAACACTACTATAAAAGAAGAATACTAAATTTATCAAGTTTAACTCACATCAGTTATCATATGGATATTAATTCTTAACCATCTCATCATATGATTCAGGAACATGGTTATTCAAACCCTCAGATTATCATAACACTTGCTACCAAGTGACATATAAGAATCAACTCATCTAACAACATGACCTTGATTGAAGCAATGTATATACTTTTCACATATGATTACTCTAAAAGCTTATAATTGTTTTCAAGGAATATGACATCATAACTCTTACCTGGCTATGATCACCTCGTAATATCAACCTGCATGACTAATATAATTAAGGACATGCATATATAACAGTCTTAGCAAAATACCAAAACTTTTCATTTTCATTATAGGACACCACGGCCGTGCCACCTTGCACGGTCGTGCAAATTAAGGTTACCACGGCCGTGCTCCCTTGCACGGTCGTGCAAAGTAAGGTTACCACGACCGTGCTCCCTTGCACGGTCGTGCTACATAAGATCACTACATGATTCATATTTATATATATATCTTCTAATCTTTCATCCTTTCAACTTGATTAGGTCACATCAACCCTTCAATCAAGTACATAAAACTATGTTTAACATAGTGTATCAAGCTATTAATCCTATAAGCAATTAAGAATTCTCCCTTTAATTGGTTCTAATCACTTAGGTATTATTAGGGTTTCAACCTTTGTGCCTTCATTTATTATCATTACTAATCATTATTGGATCAATAGAACATTCATCATCTTAATTCTCAAAGATTCAATCACATTGGACCTCCACTACATAAGGTATCCAATTGAATTAGGGTTTCCAATGTTGATTCCTTCAATCATTGAATTCGTGGGACCAATCATCAATTGGACCTATACTCATACTTCAAATGAGTTTAATAGGTAAACCTTCAACTGATTTGACCCTCAATTGATCATCAATTAGGGTTTAAATCAATCGAATTAGGGTTTGGAATCAATAACCCTTCAACATATTTCAATGTGGGTCTAATTGATTTGAACCCATTGAACCATCATTCAATTTGGACATGATCTGAACCCAAACGGTCTTGAGGTCGTTTGGATGACCTCCAAACGGTCTTGAGACTGTTTGACCATGTCCACATCATAATCCAAGTCAACAAATTATAGTTTGGATCATTGGATTGATCACCAAATCAGCATTTGATTGCAAATCAACTTGGTACCTTTAGACCTTCAAACACCTAACCATACTCAACCCTAGACCTACAAACGGTCTTGGGTGACCACCAAACGGTTTTGAAACCGTTTGGATGAGCTCCAAACGGTTTTGAAACCGTTTGGCTCATCCAACCTTTGGATTCTAGTGAATATCCATCAAGGTTTGGTCTATTGAGTTGATCAACAAATCAGCACTTAATTGCAATATGATTTGGTAACTTTGAACCTTAAATTGATCAACTATACTTAACCCCAGACCTCCAAACGGTCTTGGGTGACCCCCAAACGGTCTTGAAACCGTTTGGGTGATCCCCAAATGGTTTTGAAACCGTTTGGGCCAATCAACCCAAAACATCATCTCATTTACTTGCAAAATCAGCACTTAGCCGATTAGGGTTCATACCACATCTTTGGATGTTCAAACACATATCCATACTTCACCCTAGACCTCCAAACGGTCTTGGGTGACCCCCAAACGGTCTTGAAACCGTTTGGGTGATCCCCAAATGGTTTTGAAACCGTTTGGGCTAATCAACCCAAAATCTCAAATTAACTCATTGGAATTTCAGCACTAATTTCAATTAGGGTTTGCCCAATTGATTAGCCTTAAACTCATGATTCCTTGGGAATTAACCCCTAAAATTTGGTGAGTCATTAAAAAACATAATTGGAACAGTAATCTCAAACGGTCAACCCTTGGTCAACGCACTTAAACAGTTTTGAAACCGTTTTCCCAAAAAGGTCAAGTTAAAATGGTTGAAAATCAGCACTTAATCCAATTAGGTTTACCTAATTGATTAGCCTTCAACTCACGATTCCTTGGGAGTTAACCCATAAAATTTGGTGAGTCATTAAACAACCTAATTAGGAACAGTAATATAAAACGGTCAACCCTTGTTCAACGCACTCAAACGGTTTTGAAACCGTTTTCCCAAAAAGGTCAAGTTAATCAAGTTGGAAATCAGCACTTAATCCAATTAGGTTTACCTAATTGATTAGCCTTCAACTCACGATTCCTTGGGAGTTAACCCATCAAATTTTTTGAGTCATTAACCAACATAATTAGTAACAGTAATATAAAATGGTAAACCCTTGGTCAACGCACTCAAATGGTTTTGAAACCGTTTTCCCAAAAAGGTCAAGTTAATCAGGTTGGAAATAATCACTTAATCCAATTAGGTTTACCTAATTGATTAGCCCTCAACTCATGATTCCTTTGGATTTAACCTATCAAATTTGGTGAGTTATTAAGCAACATAATTATGAACAGGAATCTCAAACGGTCAACCCTTGGTCAACTCAACCAAACGGTCTTGGAAACCATTTTCTCAAACCGACCTTGTGAAACTGTTTGCCCTTCAAACGGTTTTGCAAACCCCCAAATGGTTTTGCAAACCGTTTGGCCAAGGGGTGCAAGACCATATGCTAAAGTAACATTGGTATTCACGACCCCTTCTTCTACGTACAGATCCAGGTCTGTTCTTCATGGTTTTAGTTGCAAGAAAGCAAGGAAGGATGGGGGAAAGAAGAACAAACTACTTTTGCAAGAAAGAAAAATGCATAACAAAGTTTAAGGGTTTAGAGTTATAAAACCCACCTTAGAACCAGCTCTAGAGCTCCAAGATTCGAAGCTTTAATGGTGGCTTGAGCTCCACAGGTCGTCCAAGGTTTCTTCTTCAAGAATTGGTTGGAAAGGATGACTAGAAAGAAGAACTAAGTAAGAAAAGCTAGCAAACCAACCATATATCATGTTTTCCTCCATGAATCCGAGCTAGAAGATAACCAAAGCTTACCCAACTTTACTTGGCCATTCTCCACTGCTCCTGATCTCCTTCCTTAGTCAGCCACAACAAGAGATAAGTGAAGAGAAAAAGGGAAACGATCCCTTGGTTGTAAAAGAAAGGTGTATATATACTTTGGGCATGTTTTCAAGATAAGGACAATCTTTTCTTCTATTTCTCATATGGGTCCTTCTCTCCTTCTTGACCACGCCCCTCCTTTCTATACTTAATCAAAACTCCTCCTTGAACCAAGGTTTAGAGGAAAAAGAAACCAAACATCCTACTAAGTTGCAAACATAAAAGGGTCATTTTGCTTACAACTTAGTTATTTAATTACAAGGGTTTTTCCTTCTTATTTGATTGGTCAAATGAAGCGCCCTCTTCATTACTCTTACTCTAATTAATGCCCAAAGTCATAAAAGATACTCTAAAAGGCATATTTTACATGTTGCACCCCATGTTTTGGGTAAATTGCACTTTTCACCAAAACTAGGGTTTTAAAGCCCAATGATTGCTCCACAAGTTGCATCTTGATGCCCAAGCTTGTAGAATCCATAACACTTCATAATATTCATTCTTATGATGTCTCATCATCAAAAGAACATCTAAACATGTGAAATTTGCAAGTTAACCCCTCTAATTGGGTAATTTGCACATAGGTTCCTATTAACAAAACAATATTATAACATTGTTCAAAAAGAGCAGAAAATAGAATTATATGTTCCTCAGAAGCTTTAATTACATACCAAAAGATAATCACAAGTATCTAATTACATAATTAAACAAAACACCTAGGGTTAGTTCATAACCCAGGTTAGGGATGTTACACTTATGATTCCTGAAGATGAGAAGGTGAGACATGCGGTGTATCTGCTAAAGGGGAGTGCTGGTCATTGGTGGACCATTGAGGAAGACAAAAGACATGGTGTTGAAGTCTGATGGGATGAATTCCGACGTGAATTTGTTGCTAGATACTTTCCCAAGACGTATCTAGATGAGAAGATCTCTCAATTTGAGAGGTTGAGGCAAGGACATATGAACATTAGCGAGTATGAAGCTAGGTTCATGGAGCTTTTGCAGTTCTGTCCGCATATGGCATCTACAGATGAGGAGAGGATTCAACATTTTGAAACAGGATTGAACGCTAATTTAACCACTCCTGTGTCTTCTTTAGAGAACAGGGAGAGGTTCTCCACCTTTGTGGAGTCCGTGAGACAGATAGAGAGGTCTGTGATTGAGAAGTGTCAGACTAAGAGTAAAAAGGTATATACTCAATTCCAAGGAAAGAGTTCTGGAAGCTTTAAGAAACTGAGGTTTTCTGTACCTACACCACCACCAAGGTTCAATACCCAGATGCAGTGGACGTCAAGCAAGGGTAGAGGCCGTAGCTTACAACTGAAGGGAGGTCATAGATCAACATCAATGTCAGTAACAGGACCACCTAGGCCATAGTGGGGAAATATAACCTATTACAGATGCGGGAAAGAGGGACATGTTGTGAAGGATTGTCCTGAGAAAGTCAGGAATATGACCCAATTACCGAGGCAGAGCCAGAAAGGCTCTCAGAGGAAGCAGTTTGGCAGTGGTGCTAGAGGACATGGACAAGCATCACAAGCTGGATCGTCAGCACCCAACATTTGAGCACAGGGTCAACAGCAAGCAACGGCTAGATTCTATGCTATGAACCAGCCCGAAGAAATAATCAACCCTCGGGTTGTGACAGGTCAGATGGAACTATTTTATTCTGATATGTCTTCATCCTACTTCGTATCTATGTTAATTGATCCGGGTGCTACACATTTGTTTATCACTCGAGAAGTGATTCATGACTGTAACATGATTGTCAGTCATAGAGCAAATAGTTTGATGTTAGAAACCCCTTTGCTGGGATCTGCAGTGTTGCGGGAGGTGTGTTCTCCCTACAATCTTTCCTTTTCTGATCATCGCATTCAGGTGGATCTTATACCACTTGAGATGCAGGGTTTGATATAATCCTAGGGATGGACACCTTAGAGAAGTATAAGGTTGTCTTGGATTGTGGTTCCAAGCATGCTGTGTTCACAGACAACGGTGACACATGGATCTTTCAGGGAGATAGAAAGATTCTTCCAACTTGTCTTATGTCAGCTATGGTAGCTAAGAAGTTGATGAGACATGGATGCTTTACATTCTTGGCACATGTGGTAGATACCACCATGGAGAGCCCTCATCCTTCTGAAGTTCCGATAGTCAGGGAATTTGAAGATGTATTTCCTGAGGAACTTCCAGGTGTTCCTCCGTCCCGAGAGATTGATTTTGAAATTAATCTAATCCCGGGTACATAACCAATAGCACAAACGCCGTATAGAATGGTACCTACTGAAATGGCAGAACTCAAGAAACAACTGCAAGAGTTGCTTGAGAAGGGTTTTATCCGACTGAGTACTTCACCATGGGGTGCTCTGGTCCTCTTTGTTAAGAAGAAGGATGGGTTAATGCATTTATGCATCGACTATAGGTAGTTGAATAAAGCAACCATAAAGAACAAGTATCCTCTGCCAAGGATTGATGACTTGTTTGATCAGTTGCGTGGTGCAACTATCTTCTCTAAGATAGATCTGAGGTCGGGATACCATCAGTTGTGTATCAAGGAGAGTGACATACCTAAGTCTCCTTTAGGACAAGGTATGGTAACTATGAGTTCATAGTTATGTCATTTGGACTAACTAATGCACCAGCTGCATTCATGGAACTCATGAATAGAATGTTCGGGCCTTTTCTTGATCAGTTTATAGTCGTCTTCATCGACGATATCTTGATATACAGTAGAGATGCTCAACAACATGAGCAACACCTCCGTCAGGATTTGACTTTGCTAAGAGAGCATATGCTATATGCTAAGTTTAGCAAATGCGAGTTCTGGTTACCAGAAGTTTCTTTTCTAGGATACGTAATATCTGCCTCAGGTATTCGTGTTGATCCTAAGAAGGTAGAATATATCCTACAATGGGAACAACCTAAGACACTGACAGAGATACGCAGTTTCCTAGGACTGGCAAGCTATTATAGAAGGTTCATTAAGAACTTCAATTCTATAGCATTACCCCTGACCAAGTTGACTAGGAAGGAAGTTCCTTTTGTCTAGAATGACAAGTGTCAACATTCCTTCCAGTTGCTAAAGGAAAGGTTAACAAGTGCACCTATGTTAGTATTACCTGAGCAAGGAAAGGGGTACAAGTGATTTCTTTTGCTTCTCGACAGCTTAAGAAACACGAGGAGAATTATCTGAAACACGATCTAGACCTAGCTGCTATGGTCTATGCCTTGAAGATCTGGAGACATTATCTCTATAGAGAAACATTCTAGATTTTCACAGACCATAAGAATCTAAAGTATATCTTCTCTCAACATGAGTTGAATATGAGACAACACCGCTGGATGGAGTTAATCAAGGACTACTATTGTACAATTGATTACCATCCAGGGAAGGCCAATGTAGTAGCTGATGCACTAAATAGTAAATCATCATCACCGGCCCTAGATAAAGCTTAGTTTAACTCCCTAGTTTGCTCTAAGAGAGATATGCTTATCTCCTTAAGGCAAGACAATGTACAGCTTAAAGTGTCATTGTTAGCTGGGCTGCTAGCTGAGATGCAAGTGAAACCTACTCTGAGATAGCAGATTAAAGAAGCACAGGAAGCTGATACTATGATTCAACATATCAGGTCAGAGTATGGTAGTGAAAAATGAGATGGCTTCCATGATTCAGATGATCAGGTAGTCTGTTACCATGATAGGATGGTAGTACCTGATGCTAATAACTTGAGAAAGTTAGTTATGGAAGAAGCTCATTCTTCAATGTATGCTATGCATCTAGGGAGCACCAAGATGTATCATAACTTAAAGGATATGTATTGGTGGCCTGGTTTTAAGAAAGATGTAGCTGAGTTTGTTATGCGATGTCTGGTGTGTCAACAGGTTAAAGCTGAACATCAGAAGCCCGCAGGAACAATGCAACCTCTGCCTATACCACAGTGGAAATGGCATCATGTGACCATGGACTTTGTGGTTGGTTTGCCTAGAACAGCCAAAAGTCATGATTCCATTTGGGTGATAGTTGATAGGTTGACTAAGACAACACATTTTCTTCCTGTCATAACAACCTACACTACTGAGAAGCTTGCACATATATATATAGATGAGATAGTGCGGCTGCATGGGGTTCCAGCCACTATTGTTTCTGATAGAGGTCCCCAATTCACGATTCATTTTTGGAAACAACTTCATAAAGATTTTGGTACACAATTAAGGTTTAGTATAGCCTTTCACCCTCAGACAGATGGACAGTCTGAGAGGACTATACAAACTTTGGAGGACTTTCTTAGGGCATGTGTCTTTCAATTTGTAGGAAGTTGGGATCTACACTTGAGCTTGATAGAACTTGCTTACAATAATAGCTATCAGCACAGTATTGATATGGCACCATATGAGGCATTGTATGGTAGACGTCGTAGATCTCCTTTATGTTGGTATGAAACAGGAGAATATCAACTTTTGGGTCCTGAGCTAGTACAACAAACAACTGAGAAGATTAAAGTCATACAACAACAGTTGAAAGCTGCCCATGATAGACAGAAATCTTATGCTGATAATTGTCGAAGACCCTTAGAATTCCAAGTTGGAGACAGAGTGTACCTCAAGGTCTCACCTTGGAAAGGTATCTTGAGATTTGGAAAGAAGGGGAAGTTAGCTCCTAGATTTATGGGGACTTATCCAATCGTTGAAAGGATGGGGAAGGTAGCCTATAAGCTGGAGTTACCGCCTGAGTTGCATAGATTGCACCCAGGGTTCCACATTTCCATGCTAAGGAAATGTCATCCTGACACAAAATTAGTTTTGCAACCTATGGAGGTAGAACTAAATGATGATATATCATATGTTGAAGGACTTGTGTTGATCTTTGATAGAAGAATCAAAAAGCTTAAAAAGAAATACATTTGTCTTGTAAAAGTTCTCTGGCATCACCATGGCATTGAAGAAGCTACGTGGGATCTAGAGGAAGAGATGAGGAGGAAATACCCTACTCTTTTCTCTTAATATTTTCATTGATGATTTCGGGGACGAAATCCTTGTAAGGGGTGGATAATTTGTAACATCCCTGACTTGGGTTATGCTTTAACCCTAGGTGTTTTGTTTAAGAAAGCTAATTATATGCTTAATATTATCTTTTGAAAAGTAATTAAGGCTGAAGAGGAACTTATATTTCAATTTTAGTCCATCTTGAATAATGTTGAAAACAATGTTTTGCTTTTGTTGGACTAAAGTGCAAATTACCCAAGTTGAGGGGTTAAAATGCAAATTGTGCATGATAATATGTTCCTCATGTGTTGAAGCATCATGATAATGAAGATGATGCAGAGGTATGGCTTGTGGTAGCATGAGTACCAAGAAAGAGTTGATACAACAATGTTTGTGCATTAAAACCTAGTTTTGGTGTAATGCACAAATTACCCAAAACCCAGGGTTCAATATGCAAATTACCACTTCAAAATAGTCCCTGATATTTCTTGACAACATGTAGAGCAAAGAAAATGAGAGAGGCATTCATTTATATCTCTTTGAAGGAGAGACGATCTTGATATTAAAATAATTAAGATTTAAGCAAAATTGAAACCCTAATTCAATTTAATGCAAAAATAATTATATTAATTGGATTGCCCTTCAACCAAAATTATGTTGGTTGAAATATATAAGTGTGGACGTCCTTTTTCCTTGCAAAGGAAATGTAAATATCTACGTGAGTGGAGAACCCACTCACATTAAGAAAAGAAAAAGAAATATCCACTAACTTTAGGATATTATTATAATAAGGGTTAAGGTGCTTAATTTGCTTTTCATTAAAACATGGATAATTGAGAGGAATAAGAGGCAAAGGAGATATACTCATAACCAAGGAAGGGAAGGGGGCATGTGGCAAGGAAATGGAGGAGATAATTCCTACTTTATCTCTCTTAAATGAATTTTCAATAAAATTCATATATATGCTCCTTTATCCATGAAATGAAAGGGTAATTTCGAAACTACTTTCACTTCTTGCTTGCAAAAACGACCAAGGGAGCTTGGAGCAATAGGAGGACGACCCCCAACCTGTTGGTAAGCTTCTTGACCTTCTTTCACCTTGATTTCATGGTGGAAATCACAAAACAATGCATGATTTCTTCTTTTCTTCACTCCATCTTCAATCCTAGCCAATCTTTTCACTCCAAAGCTTGAGGACGAGCCTTGGGAGAGTTGCAAAATCTTCATGGACCACTGTTAACGTGAAGCTCCAAGCTTAGAAGCTCAATTGAAGGCAGGTTATATAACTTGAACCCTTATTCATTGTTATTGAAATCAATTCCTCAATTCAATATGTTCAATTGTTCTTCTTGAAATCTCTATGATTAATTGATGAAACTGCCATGGAAATGGTAGTAGATTTCAAGGGGTTGAAGCTTGATGATAATGGCATCATCTTAAGCACACATCTCAATAAGTCTTAGTTGCAATCGGTTTCAACAAATCAATCCAATCGATTTTCACCAAACGGTTTGTTTGCAAATCGTTTGGAGATTGAACCCCAAACAGTTTGGGCATGTTGACCGAATGAAATAGTTGACCTTTTGGTGCCTTAAATGGTTTCAAACCATTTGAACATACTTGAGTTGACCATTTGGGGTTGGGTTGACCGTTTGGACTTTTAGGTCAAAACCGTTTGGAGCCTTAAACAGTTTCAAACCGTTTGGACTTTTAGGTCAAAACCGTTTGGAGCCTTAAACGGTTTCAAACCATTTGGACCATGTCAACCAAAATCATTTGATGATCCAATGGTTGGTATTTGAAGGTTTGAAGATCCAATGGTGTTAATTGATGAACATTCAATCGCATGATTAAAGGCCAATTCAATATAGCAAATCATGATCAGTTGATTGATGGAACTATCACATGAACCCTTTTGGTTTTGAGACTGATTTGGCCCAAATGGTCTCAGGACCGTTTGGAATCAAAAGGTTTCAAAACCGTTTGGTGTTGAAACCCCAAAACCGAATGGAGGTCCAATGTGATCAAATCATTTGGAGATTTAGGATGATAATTGATCCATTGATCCAATGATGATTAGCAATGTTAGGTACAAAGGTTGAAACCCTAAAGTACCTAGATAATTAGTACCTTTAGGTTAGTTAACCATACAAGGTTATGAAAGCAATGTCTTAGTACACTATGTCAATCATAGTTGTATGTACTTGATTGAAGGGTTGAGGTAACCTAATTAAGTTGAGAGGATGATAGAAAGGAATTCATACATGAGTATTAACCATGTGATGTTTAGGGTATGATCCTTAGTGAAGAGATCATGAAAATTCTAATCAAGAAGGTTAATGAACCCTAACCCTAATTCAGGGCAATTCTGAGTGAAACCCTAATCTAGGGTAATAGTGAAACCCTAATTGAGGGTAATGAATGAGTAATCCTAAGTTAGGGTTATGAAATGTAAAACCCTAATTTAGATGAATAATAAACCCTAATTATGGGTAATTGAATATGAAACTCTAATTGGGATAAATAGTAGACCCTAATTGTGGGATATTGTATGTAAACCCTAATCTAGGGTGATATTATGTGGAACCCTAATTTAGGGTGATGATATGTAAAACCCTGGTATATTAATGTGATGTGGAACTCGAATATAATGCTCTATGAAACCCTAATCTTGGGCAATATGGTGATAAACCATAACCCTGATCTGGGTAATGGGATGAGTATCCCCAATTGACCTAAAATGGGAAACCCTAACCCTAGTGAGGGAATAGTGGTGTTACCCTTGAATAGTGATGTTATATTTGTTTTGCATGGTGCTGATGTAAAATTGATGTAACGATTATCATCTGTACTAACCATGCAGGTATCATGAGATGATGAGCATAGCTAGGTATGAGCTATGATGTTTTATTTATTAAAAACTGTTATTGGGCCTTACGTGCCATAATATGCATTGTTGCCTAGTAAGAGCTAATAAGAAAATTAATGGGCCTTATGTGCCATGAGAGATGCTAGTGTAACAAGTATCATGTTTACCTTGGTCAGATGACCTGAAGGTGATAGTTACCTGAAAAAGTGGTAATAATGCTCAATGATGAGTTAAGGATTTGAATACCCAGAACCATATGATTATGACATTGAGTTTGTGAAGGGATGAGTATTCCGAGTAATTGAAATGAGGGACTGAGACCCCAATGTCTTATAAAGACTGAGAAGTAATTGATGAAAACAATACATGTTTCTTTGTAGCATTTGTCCTAATAAGTTATGTTTGAAAACTTCACTGATGCTAAAAGAATATGATAATGTACTTAATTAATCAAGTAAAATCTTTTCATGTAGAGACCTGACCATAGATCCATCATCGTCAGAAGTTGGTGATGGTGAAATAGGCTTTCCTTTGGGAATTCCTAAGGAACACATATTTTTTAATATGTGGGGGTAATGGGTGCTAATACCTTACGCCCTGATGAAGGGATTGATGTGAGATAAGCAATAAATCCATCAATCCTTCATTAATTGTGCCGGGATGGATGTATCACAAATCTCCCGATGATGATGAATGTCGGGTCGATATGAGATAAACATTAAATCTCTCGATTGCCGATGAGAGTGCAGTTGCCGCTGTAACTCTGTAGTGAAGTTGCAAGTATACCCTGGAACGCTATGTTGAGCAGTTGACATAGTCCTACTGGTAGTCTCGCATTGATCGAGATGTGAGAGGTCATGGAATCCGGTTCTTCCTTTGACCTTATATGGTACCGATTTCAACTTCGCAGTGGTCGGTTGGACGATGAGCGGTATACCTCATCTCCTCGGGGCATAAATATGTTTGTAAAGTGTAATCAGCCATGTAGCATATTTGCTAAGGTCAAAATGCGAGAATCACTGGTTGATGTACATTGCTTAGTATATCCTAGAAGAATAAATGATATACCTGTTTCTTCAATATCTTGTTGAAAAGTGACATGTTGCTTTATCAAGTCATAGCTGAATTGCTCTGAATAAGCATATTGCTCTAATCAGTTTAGATATTGATTTATCTGCTGCTGGATATATATATGAATCTTCTGCTCAGTTTATTTTTATTAAACTACAATAATAATGTTTTCGGTGGAGAGTTATATCTCTCACTGGGGCAATTTACAAATTGTCTCATCTCCGTGGGATCTAACATTTTTAGGTGGACGTGGATGAAGTAGAGGCAGAAATCCCATAGCTAGGGAAGAGCAGCAGCTGCAGCAATAGGGATCGCAGTAATTCTACAGGTGGAAATACTGGTGGTCAAGTTTTGTAATAGATAGTCCTATGTGTCATCTCTGTACTCTCAGGTCCTAGGAGTTAGTGCTTTCAATAAACCGATCTGAGATTTTGGCTTTAAGCCTCGAGGTTTTTATACTGCTTGTGCACAGCTAAGACAGAGCAGTTGATGCTTGTATTCCTCGAGAAGGGATGATACATGATATGTATATATGAACCAGGATGTAAATGTCATACTTTGGTTCTTGTTTAAAGAGTTTTCCTGAGAATGGATCTCTTTGTAAATGGTTTTAATTTTTAGTGATTTTCAGTAATTTGCTGCTAACGATAGCTTCCGCTTAGTTAATTACATTTTATTCAGACGGTTCATCACGACAAGTATAATGTTATGTGGTCTGATGACCTAAAAGATAGTTGTTGCCTAGTGAGAGGTGACAAGATGTTTAATGGGCCTTGTGAGCCATGTGATTAGTTGTTGCCTAGTGAGAGGTAACAAGATGTTTAATGGGCCTTTTGAGCCATGTGAATACTTGTTGCCTAGTGAGAGGTGACAAGATGTTTAATGGGCGTTGTGAGCCATGTGAATAGTTGTTTCCTAATGAGAGGTGACAAGACATTTAAATGGGCCTTGTGAGCCATGTGATATGCTTGTGCAACAAGTATCATGTATACCTTGGTCTGAGGACCTAGAGGTATTAGTTACGAGATAAGTGGTAACATTGTTCAGTAATGAACTAAGGGTTTGAATACCCAGATGTAGTAATCATGATGATGATAATGTTAAGGGATGAGAATTCTCAGTAATGTGATAAGGGACTGAGATCCCAAATGTTATGCCTTCAAAGTGTTACAAAGGTTATAAAAGTACTTGATAAATGTATTGCACCTTTCTTTGTAGCATATGTCATAATTCATGTTTAAAACTTGGTTGATGCGAAAAGATATTGTAATGCACCTAATTAATCAAGTGGAATTTCATCATGTAGTTCCCTGACCATAGATCCATCAACGTCAGTAGCTGTTGAATGGTGAAACAGGTTTTCCCACAGGATTTCCTGGAGCACATATTTTTGAATATGTGGGGGTGATGGGTGTGAATATCCAGACACCCTAATGAGGGATTGATGTGAGATCTCCTTCATTATAATTTTGGGATGGATGTATCATAATCTCCTGACGATGATGAATGTCGGGGATGGATAATTGAAACTCCCTGAAGAGAGTGCATGCTGCGGCTGTAGCTCTATAGTGAAGATACCAGTATACCCTGGTAATCTAATTGCAACTGACACGAGATGTCCTACTAGTGGTCTCGCACTGACCGAGATGGCAGAGGTCATGACATCCGGCTCTTCCATTGACCTTGTATGGTATCGATGCTTTATGGAGTCATGGTTAGTTGGAGCATGAGCGGTATACCTCATCTCCTCTGGGCATAAGTGTGATTGTAAAAATGTAATCAACTGTGTAGCTTATTTGTTTAAGGTCTGTATATAGAAAATATTGGTTGATGTTACATTTATGTTATACATATTAAATGGATAGATGTTATACATGTTCTTCATATTCCTTCTAAAATGAATAGATGATTTACTATTTTATCATATATAGCTGCAATGCTTCAGAAGATGATACTGTTCTACTCTTCTTAAACAGTGATTAAATCCTCCTTATTAATGTAAAAGAATCCTTTGCCCAATTTTATACTGTTTATCTGTGATAATAATATTGTTGGTGGAGAGTTATATCTCTCGCTGGGACATGGGTCTCACCCCATTAGTCACCAAAATTTTTAGGTGGATGTAGACGAAGAGGTAGAGACCATACTACAGAGGGAGAATAGCAACAGTAGGGACAATAGTAATAGCTCAGGTTGAGTATTCTATCTACCGTGTCTTGTAGATAGAAGTTGTAACATACTAGATCTCAGACCCTACCTTGGAAGTTGACATTTTGGACTTAGCCAAACAAGGTTGAAGGTTAGACCTAAATAAATGTTTTTATAATCCCAATGAGCTAATACATTTATAGATCACCTTAATGTAACCTAATGCTCTAACATTAATCTTAGGTTTATAATACATAACTCATTTTGGTGGTAATATGAAGATAAGAAACTTAATTGGATAAACAATTTAGATAATGGGTCGTTAATGGTCCATATGACATATCTCATAAAAATAAATCTCAAAATAGGAAACAAACTTCAAATTTGAATTCTACATATCAATATTAGCCTACATGTCAAATTTCATCTAATTTAGACAACCTTGAAATATTAGGATAAGTTTGGGAGAGAGAAAATGAGTAAAAGGCATAAGTAATAAATAATGTGATTATATAACATCAAAATATATCTATAATGGCAAATTAATATTCTACACATCAAATATCACTTGTGGATAAAGTTTGGTCCAATTTGGATGTTGTTTGTGCAAGTTATGCAATTTTAGGTACATTTTGGACTTTTATGCAATTTACCCAATTGGGATGTTTTCTTTGCAAAATATCACATGAATTATAATAATTAGATACCACCTTACCATGTTCGAATTCTAAAACCATGGGAGCACATAGTTTCACCTTGGTTTGATGGTATTGCTTTCCAAGGGCATTTTAGGATTTTTCTCTTTATAAGTGAGCTTACCTTTAGAAGCCATCGACCAATGGGGTTATTTGCTTTATGGAGGTCGATTGAGAGGGCCTAGAAACGTCCATAAACCTACCTTAGATATTTTAGATCCTCCATGAGGTGTCCACTTGCATGGCCATGAAGCCTTAGCCTAAAAACACATGGAAAGTCACATATACACCTCATGCTTGAACTTTTTCTATAAATAGCCATGCATACCCCTTTCCCAACTCACAAAATCGAAACTCTTGGTCTCTTTTTCTTTCCTCTAGCTTAGAGAATAGTTCCTTTGGTATTTGGCCACGAAGTTTCTGACCCAAGGTAATAAAGGGAGCCTACCTTGGTGAAGAAGGCTCATATGGTTTCCAAATTTCTCTATTTTAGATTCTTAAGCTCCTCCTTGGTGATCTTTGTTCAAGAAAGGAGCTAGGCTTGGAGAAACCAGACCTTATAAGCTTGACATCCTTGCTGTTTGTACCTTATTATCTTCCCTAGATGTGAGCTTCATAACCCCCTTTCCATATATTTCTTATTACATGCTTAAAACTAATGATCTTATGTTAAAATTGACGATGTGTCGATTTCTAATTGATCGATTTTCAATAATTCATAATGTTTGATTCGTCTGTCCAAAAATTAAAGTAAAATATGTTCTGAACTCATAAAACATGTTCTTTTTAATAAAAATATTTCCAAGTATTGGTTTTCAGTTTTGTTGAAAAGAATTCTTAGAAAATGAATTAAATACATAAAAATCACCAAAAATACACTTTAACCTTCATAACTCCAATATATGCAAAATTATATGTTTTCTTAATCAGAAAAACATAACTAAGTCAGTGGTGATATTTTTGAGGTCTGAATAGAGGTTTTGTGTAAAAATTTCATATATTAGGGTTCAACTCTTTAATGTATATATGTTATTCTAATACATGAATATGAAATTGGAAATAGACAAGTGGACCTTGGTTTCAACTAAAGGTTTGGAAAAGAGGTTAATAGGACTCTAAGTAAGAGAGGTATGGTGTATCCCTTATTCCTCTATAATGAGCAATTCACCTATCTTTTCATTCTTTTGAATTTGACCTACACAATATGTCTTATCTCTTGTTATCATGGTTCGTGTGAACTATCTTGCTTGTTATGAACTTAGATATTTTCTTGATATCTTTTCTTGTGCCTTGGTGCATGTTGGTCTCTTATATTGGTATGTGCTACTTTGAAGTGGATGTTATATGTTTGCGTTGTCCATTGTGTGATGGCAACCTTTGTATCATCTTCTGACTAAACTATTTACTTTCCTCTACATCAAACATGCTATGTGATTCAGTAGCACTAGAGTAGTGTAATTACATTGGTTTTGGGGCAGTATTCCCCTATTGTTTATTTGGAGAGTGGCAGTATACCATTCCTCTGTAATCGAGTGTGGCAGTAATCCATACTCAACTTTATATATTTGGTAGATTGGCAGTATTCCTTTCTCTTTCAGGTTTCAACTTTATGAGGGTTGTCCGCCAATTGTGTTTATATTGTTATAGGGCTATGTTTATCTCACATGCATGCAGGTTGATTATTGTGGGGTGTGTGCCTTACTACTTTCTTTTGTGCCAGAATTGCACAATCTTTATTGTTTAGATCATGGAAAAGTATCTTCTTTTATGATGATTCTTTTCTTTTATGCCCGATTGGGTAGTCCTTATCTCTGGTATGGGAAGCATTTTACATTTGAAGTCCTTATTGCTTAAATTGCTCAAAGTTTCCTTTAGCATACACCTACCAGCTTTTGCTGATGTATTTCTTTTCTCTTCTCTTTTGTGGGGTATGCTTCCAACCCCAAGTTAGATCAAGGAGAGGCGAACTTCGACATCAACCTTGTAGCCGAGCTTTTGGGGAGACTTGAAGAGGTGGTTAGATGACCCTCAGCTTGATCTTTGTCTTATATGATTAGATTTCCTTTTTGACACCCATATGCGGTGAAGTGTTGTATCATGTTATCGAGCATTGTAAATTGTTAGATAATGATATTTTCCACTGCTACTCCTTGTGTAATGGTACATACATGTTGAAAGAATTGGTCTCCATCCCTTTGACTGAAAATTTTATGTGGTGTTTGGTTTTAAGGGATGTGGTCTTTTCTTTTTAGTAGAGGAGTGGTTTCACTCCTTTACAGAAGTCCTATGTATCCTCTCTATACTCTCAGGTCCTTGGAGTCAGTACGTAAAGGTTTTATAAACAATCTGAGATTTTGGCTTGTATGCCTCAAGGTTTTATGTTGCTTCAGTATAAGTTTTGACCTAGCAACTGTTATATGTTATCCTCAAGATAAGATGGTACAATGTAGGTACAATGTGAACCCTGATGTATATAAAGTTTTGGTTCTTTCAGTAAGAGTTTCCTGGAAGAGGATCTCTTTGCAAAATGGTTTTAATTTTTAGTGATTTTGTTAATCTGCTGCTTATGGTTATTCCGCAATTAGATCATGGGTGACAGTTTGATTTGATATCTGATTGTCACAAAATTGATAAGAAATATGTTTAGATTGAATTTAACTTGCACTAATTACATTTAAGAAACCTTGATGAGGGTAAGTGTTGTACAATCAGATTATGTCTTATAATGATAAAACCATGATGGTAAATGTTGGACAATGAGATTATGTCTTGGGCTGAAAGCCCACTAATGTGTCCAATCAATGGGCTCTAGGGGGGCTGAATAGAGATAAAAATACTTCAACCAAATTCATTTGACCTTCAAATTATATCACAAGATAAGGTTTCAAATATGGAATTTGAGTGCAACTAAGAATACATAGCAAGGATGAGAGACATTTAAAAAAACAAGAAAATAAGCTATGTATAGTTGTTCCAAACTCCAAACTAGGAGAGTGTACATCCACTACCTGGAAGGGTCAATCTATAGGATTTGCAACCATTGCACCATTCTTATATTCCATTATAAGAGATACATTAAGACCACCGTGTTACAAGGTCAAGGGTACCTAGATTTTCTTTTGAAGGCCAAAGGATCCAATAACCTAAATAAAGGGCTTACCCATCCATTAGTAAGAGTCTTCTACCACTAAGGACTTACCTATTTTTACACTGAGATATAGGCCTTCCCCAAGGGGATCTACTCCTCCAACAAATATTCGACCCTGAGGATTTACCCAATCTTCTCTTAGATCTTTCACCTTTTCTTCACCTTCACCAAGGAGAAGCTTTCACCAACTTTTTTTTGAGAAAGGATGTTGGGAAAGGAAGTGGAGAGCTTCACAAGGAATATAATGGAGCAACTCTGTTATAAGGATTCTATCTCACTCATAATGATGTAGATTAGCAAGTAAGCATGAGAGAGAAAGAGGATCTATGTAGATGAATCCACTCAACTATAGCTTGGAGCAAGGTAGGAAAACATGAAATGAAGTCTAAGGGCCCATATTTATAGTGGGAGTGTTCACTAGCCAGTAGATTCACTTTGGAATGAATTCTATATGTTTGGGGTGTTGCAACAAATATAATTTCAAGTTTTGCAACAACGTAACGGGTAGAAATACTTTTTCCGCACATTATGTATAGTGCTTTTGGTCGAGTTTCAATACACTATACGACAAAATAATTTTGAATTGTCAATCGAGTTTATCCTAGATGAAACTCAACCGATAGCTTAAAATCATTTTGTCTGTGTAGGGTATCGGTCGAGTTGTCACCAAGTCATAGTTTTGTTGATTGTGGTGTTATGGTGATACCCTCTACCCTTTTAACCTTGGTTTTTCTCACATGCATGATGTTCGAGTATCCATATTTATGAGGAGTTTAGGTTCTATTTTGGGTGCCTTAAACATAGTGTTACCTATCTTTCATGAGATCCTTTCATGGTGGATCCATGATGCATGAACTAGGGTTCTTGGTGACCGTTTTGCTTGAGTTTTCTCCTCCATATTCATGATGGTTTTCTTTGACCTTGTCTTATGTTTTGGGGTTGAGATATCACACCTTGGGGTGTTCAAGGCATCTATCCCCATGATGGTCATGACCCATGTTTGGTCTTGGTCGAGATGCTTCCCTTTTGTTGGGATGGACCTAGTTTTGTTTTAGGTCGTGACACTTGATGTTGATGGCCAAGTTGAGCCCTGTTCTAGGTAAGTGTACTCTAGTTCTTGGGTTAATATCATGCCCTTGTCTCGGTCATAACATATTCTTGATGGGAGGTCACAACATGTTTGGTCTTGGGTCACGGCATGCTTTGGTTGGTGGTCGATACAACCATGTTCCTTGTCGTCGTGACAACTTTGTAAGCATTTGGAACCCTAACCCTAGATGGGTCAAGACATGTGGGTGTAGAAGGTCAAGCTTCAGGGGTGTCGCGATTGAGACACCCTACGTGCCATGGTCCAGACATGTTATGGTTTGAGTGGTCACGACCTAGTTGCAAGAGTGGTCAAAACATGTGGCTAATGGGTGGTTGAGAGACATGATTGGATACATAATGATACACTTGTATGAGTAATTTATAAGCCATGTAGGGTGATGTTAGGATAATATCTAATCACCCCTAATTATGTTCCTTGACGCTAATATGCTCCAAGATAGTGAGAGATGGTGTACCTAGGGTTTTATGGTTGATTATAGATACACAACCTTAATTGGTTATGTATGGAAAACCCTAACCCTAATGATGGACAATGTAACATGTTTGTTTCTCTTTCAAGAATGGATATTATGATATGATGTTATCTCTCTCTTGTCTTTGAACCTGTAACCTTGCATGTTGAATGCATGACATTGTTTGGGTATGCTACGATGATGGTTATCAATAATTGAGAAATGTGGAGATAATGATGTGACACATAGATTTAGGATGTTTCCTCTCTCTTATTTATCAATTTGTACCATGTAGGTGATATGAACTTGAACATCATAGCCAGTGCATGTTATGATGAGTATGATGTGACACAGGTCGAATGAGCTTTCATAAGGCATGTTGAGACACTTGTGATATAGGGATGATGTGAATGGGTCATATGACTTGGTCATGGCTTGATGCCTAGTGTAAAGTGATACCCTCTAGTGCTGTGATTAAGGGATTGATATCCCATAGTGATGTGACATTAGTGATAGACTTGACTGGTTGTGTAACAATGATGAAGGTATTGTGAATGGCAGTGTTACAGGTGTTATGTGGTGATAGTATGACAAGTTCACACCTTATACATTATATATCCTCAAAAGTTATATAATGTCATGATATGTGTAGTGCTTGTTATGGTTTTGTACATTATTACTTGATTGATGATTAAAGACACTTAATTGGTATAACTAAACAAGTGAAACTTAATCATGTAGGTTCTCTGTGCCATAGATCCTTTCTAGTATCAGCCTTAATTGTTGGATTGGTGAAACGAGTTTTACTCGGAGCGCATATTTTTGAATATGTGGGGGTGAAAGTATGGTATATCCTTGTATCCCTATTACAAGTTGTGAGAGACGACCATGCATGATCCAATCTCGTTGTGATATGGATGGCCACGCGTGATCCACTCCTCCTTTTTAGAGCGGCCATGTGTGAGACTATTCTCCTAGAGTCGTTACCTTGTACCAAGGTGGGCTAGGTGTTGTTATATGTGGACGACCTTGCGAGAGATGATCCTTCTTTTGACTATAAGTCACTTTTGCAGTTGACTGACATGTCTCTGCGGTGTTACTCTCATGCTGACCAGGAGGTGTTGGAGAGTTTGTGGATTCCAACTCTTCCATTGACCTTGTATGGCACCAATTTCAACTTTGTAGTGGTCGGTTGGATTTGGGTGGTACGACTCAAATCCTTAGGGAAGTAATTATAATATGTAATCATTCGTGTAGCATGCTTGCTTAGGATCAAATATAAAGACATTGGATGATGCCTTGTTTTTCTTTTGTTTAGCTTGATTAGTAGAAAATATACATGTTCCTCATATTCTCCTTTAGTTTATAAAAATGTTCTACTGCTCTGTTATAGTGACTTGATCTATTTAGATGATATCAACTTCCCTGCTTACATCGGTAATTGAATCTTCTTATCATAGTCGTATCTTTACTTCTATTCTTTAGTTATTATATATGTGCTTTAATAGCGTTGGAAGAGGGATATATCTCTCACTGGGACGTTTGGTCTCACCCTGTGGGTTTAAAAATCAATTAGGTAGCCATGCATGAGGAGGTAGAGATTGTGCAACTGAGGAGGAGCAACAGCAAGATCAGTAGTTGATAAGGTTGAGTGTGCTTCTTGATGGGTCTTTTGGTGTTAGAATCCTTGAGTCGGCCCTATACACTCAGGTCTTGGGGATAGTTCAGTGTGTTTTGTGGTTGTGCTATCGATACAAGTTTTTGGCTTATGTGCCCTTTTGTTGTATATAGTTGGCAGATGTACATGTATACACAAGTGAAATAGATATCATGTGTGATAGGTATGTCTATGGAACATGTTATAAGTATGACGTTTAATGAGATATATGATAACAATGGTGGGTTATGGATCTTTATGTCACAAGTTTTCTTATGTTGGTGCCTTGTGCAATCGATTTTAATTTTTAGTGTTTTTCAGTAATCTGCTTGTTTAAGTGTTATTTCCACGTTTGGTTTTGAGTAATCTCACTTTGTGTGGCAATGGGTGTCACAAAAGGTTGGTATTAGAGCTTTAGGTTCTTTGAGTCTATAGGGACCTAGGACTAGGGTTTGTGTTTGTTCTAGTGTCCTCCAGTCTGTCTTATGGTGAATTTTGCTTGTGCAGAAGAATAAGAAGAAGAGTTGAAAACATAGTTGGAGATCACGAAGAACACATTACTGAGAGTGGTGTTGCTGCACCTTATGGAGGTGCAAGGAGGCAAGATGTTGAGGAGAGGTCACCTGAGATGCCCCAGATAGACCCTGTAGTGGTGGCCAATCCCACTTTTCAATCCATTTTTTGACAGTTTATGACCACGATTACACATATGGCGGATAGAATTCCCATTCCTCAAGTGAGAGAAGTGGTCCCCAATGTGGAATCTCTGGTCTCAAGGAATACGTTCGAGTAGTTGAGGTGAGCTGGAGCGGTGGACTATGTTGGTACCACAGATCCAGTGGATGTGGACCTCTGGTTGATGGAGCAAGAGAAAGCCCTCAAGATCCTTAGTATCCCAGAGGCTGATAAGGGGAAGCACGCATTATACCTTTTGAAGGGGAGTGTTGGTGATTGGAGGGTGATATAGGAGGAAAAGAGGCCTAGAGTGGTTGTTCGATGGGAGGAGTTATGATGTGAGTTTGTCAATCAATACTTTCCTTAGACTTATATGGACGAGAACATCAACTAGTTTGAAAGGATCCGACAGGGATCCATGTTGATCAATGAGTATGAATCAAGTTTATGGAATTTTTGAGGCTTTGTCCTTACATGGATTCTATGATTGAGGAGAGAATCTGATGTTTTGAGAAAGGGATGAAATCTAAGATGTCAATGCCGGTGGAAACCTTAGAGAATGTGATTCCTCAGTGTTGGCATCAGTGGTCTGTTGAGTCAAGAGCCCACGTGATTGCCTTATTTAGTGAGAAACATAATGACGCTAAACCCAAGTATTCAACACATGATAAGGATGTGGTCATACTGTCTTTGTGTCATTGGCGGCATTATCAGCTACACTAGCAATTTATTCTTTAGTCTGATAATCAAGCTATGTGCTTCTTGAACTCCCAGAAGATCTTGATTATCCACCACACCAAGTGGTTTGAGTTTCTCTAGGGCTGCACCATTGTTCTAAATTATCGTTTTAAGTGTTGAGAATAAAGTGGTCGATGCTTTAAGTAGTCGTATGACCACAATTCATTAGATAAGTGTTGCAGTTGTAGGATTTGAATGCATAAATGACCAATATCCTTCGTGTTCTGGCTTATCATAATCTACTTAGAACTTCTCAAGAACACATCATATCCCTCTTTTGATTTTGCAATTTGAGTTGTGTTTATTTTTCTTGCTAGCCAACTTTATATTTCTGACACCTCTCTTTGGGACTTCTTTGTGTGGGAATTACACAGTGGAAGTCTCTCCAGTCATTTTGGTAGGCATAAGAATATTTCTCTAGTTTTAGATATATTTTATTCTCCTTATCTACATTGAGATGTAGCACAAATCATATCTCAATGTCCTATGTGTCAGTTATCAAAATCCAAGAAACAAAATACATTTCTTTTTTACTCCCCTCCCAATTCCCTAAGAACTATGGAAAAATCCAAGCATGGGTTTCATTCTTTGCCTCACTCACACCACTCGTGGACATGATTTAGTGTTTTTTGTTGTCGATAAATTTTCAAAATGGCTCATTTTATACCATGTAGTAAGGCATCATATGTGTCTCACATTGCTTTCCTTTTCTTTAATGAGGTTGTTAAACCACTTGGACTTCCTACCACCATAGTGTCTGATTGGGATGTGAATCTTGTTAGTTATTTTTAGAATACATTGTGGAAGATGTTTGGTAGCAATCTCAAGTTTTCTTTTGCCTTTGACCTTCAAAAAATGGCCAAACTGAGGTGGTCAATCAAAGCTTGGGTAATATTTTGTGATGTTTAGTGGGTGATTGCCTAGGCAATTGGGATTTAGTTCTATCTACAACAGAATTCACTTATAATATCCATATTATAGGTCCACATGGAAAATCCCTTCTGAAGTTGTCAATGGTAAAAAACCTTAACAACTTATTGACCTCATCCCTATATCCATGGGCTCTCACCCTTTTCCATTTTCAAAATCCTTTTCATAACATGTTTGTGATTTGCACAATAAAATTCTCCAAAAACTAACATTGTCATATGAAAGTTATAAACTGTGTATAGGTACTAATCATACATTCTAGGAATTCCAAGAAGGAGATTGTGTGCTAGTACGTATACACCTGAATGCTACCCCAAAAATTATTTCAAAGCTTCTTGTTAGAGCGTCAGGCCCATTCCATGACCTCATGGGTATTTAGTTTATTTCATTCAAACAAGGCGATTGACCAACACTCCCATATATATACATGAGGCAGACACCCATGTTGCACTCACTTGCATCAATCTATCACAACCACCATTTCGTTTGCCTTCCTAAAGAATTGAGCCTCAACGAGTTGCATCGTTCCTTTGGTATATCCTCCTTTGTGTAATTGAAATATTCAAATGGATTCCCTCATGTCTTTCTTTCTAGTTTTCCTCCTCTTGGGCACTCTGAGCTCCGTGATTCGGCATCTAATGGGGACAACGGAAGAGTATTGGTAGCATGGAGAGCCACAATTGTGATCAGGGGATTTCTTACTTGCTCATGGTTTTGGCTCTTCTTGTGACCTACTTTGTCCATTGAAGGTATCCAAATGGAGCAGGGTATCGGGTCATTGGATGCAGCTAGTTCGTGATTCATTTATTAAATTCTAGCTTTAGATATGTTTAAGTACATATATTATTTATTTATTAGATGAGCACAATGTCATTTGACCATGGTGTACCAATAATACATCAAACTAATGGAGTCCAAAAATGAAGAACATAAATTGAAAATAAAATGCATATACTTTTTTAGGGCATCATCTCATATCTCAGGGCCATCATGTACATAATATCAAATATGCATATACTTTAAGTGTTCATATTTCCATAGCCACAATATGCACCATTTTGTAATTTTTCTCTCCTACTCTTTTATGGCTTTTGTGTTTGGTGGATCAATGTCACCAGTGTTCTATCTTTGGTAGTCCAATTCAACGGGACTTTTGTGGTTGAGGACCCCTGCTAACATTTCAATGGCATGTTATCTAAAGGAGAGATCGAGCGCACATCATAGTATTTGGTTGATATGGTATTCATTGGATCATTTTTGTGGAGTCCAGTCAATATAATGTTGTACTAATATTCTTTTTCTTGCTTATCAGATTGAGATAAACAAAATTCCTCACAAATTTACCTTCACTAGAATAGTTTTCTGAAGGCAAAAGATGGTAGTGACTGGTAGTGATCTATTGTTGTATCCCCCATAATGAATTTCTAGTACATAGAGGGCAACCTAATCAGCCCACAACTTCCTTCATAACCATTCACTAGTCTCTACCAGGCCTATCAACTGTCATTTTTTTAGAATCACCTTATTAATGACTACCAACATTATGTTGGAACTAACAGACTGTACATAGTGATATGATTTTACTAATCAATGGAATTTAGTGTGCATGTACATCTAAAAATAGGATCTAGTTGAAAATATAAAAGTAAAGAGTAAAATGATAAAAGAGATACAAAATCAGATTTGATTATCTGAATGAGTCGATTAAAAAGGATTCTCCTTAGAGGAAAGAGTGTACTATTATTGGTGTAAGTATATCTCCACTCTTTCTCTCAAATAGCATAATGTTCATACATTAGATACATACATATTGTTTGAAACAACTTTGGATCGCACCTCAGTCATTAATAGAAAACCATGAGCACAAGAAATAGTAATTTAACACACAACAAGAAGGAGAAACAATTCCATTCGGATGTCCATTTTTGTGGAGGAGTGAATACGGTTAATGAAACGTTTATCTCTGTTCTAATCACCACAGAGGCATATTTTAAGAGCTTACATACCAATTTCTTTTTTTCTTTGCAATGAAAATGTTTGCGCATTCATAAAAGACAGTCTATCCAAAATCACAACCTCAATGTTTGATTACAAGGCCAACATCATATATATGTTGAAACTATTTTAATGAATGTGTACCACCTATTTCATTTTTAATACTTAATCTCACTAGTTTATAATGTGGGTTTGGCATTTAAAAATATTTTGCAAGTATTCCCCACAATTCTCCAAGTACACTGATGTTGATGGATAAATACCAACCTATATATGTACTTCAAGAAAAATTGGATAAGAGACTATCAAAATATTTTTAAAAACCAAACATACATTATACACATACATCCTAAGTGGGATGAAGTCTTCTAGAAGAGTCCCAAATTAGGGACTATACAAGATTTAATCCAAATGAGTAAATTAGATATGGGTTTCTAGGCCAACTTATTTTGGGTTAACATGTCTCTAATTTAAGTCTAAATCAATTTAATTTGAGTTGATTCATATCAAGTTTAGTGTAATACTAGGTGTGATTCACATCAACTTAGGTAAATTCATATCAATTTAGATAAATTCATATAACTTTTGGTAAATTCATATCAATTTAGATAATATCATATCAACCTAACTAAATTCATATTAATGTGTAATTGATAACAAGTTAGTCATAATAGTTATACAACAATGCATTCAACAAACAATTTTAAAAATAATGCACTCAATAAGCAATTCTAATTATATAGCCACATGATATATTGTTAAAATTCAACAAAGTAGACATGCAATTGGTGGCAAGGAGATATACAAAGTGAATGAGGAGAAGAAGGACCATCATCTACAGTAGGGGCATAGGGTGTCCATATGGCAGAGGTAGAGCAACAACATGCAACATGTAAAGAGGGCAAGTAATCTTTGTCCACAACAATGACAAATGTTGTTAGCAGCAAATAGAGAAAAACAGTAGCAGGGTGGGGTGACAAGTGAGAGAAGAACAACATGCAACAACATAGAGAGAAGAACAATAATAGTAGGGTGGCAACAACTCATGTTAGCTAGAGGAAAGCATCCCAAGGTGACGAGTGAGAGTTAGGGAAGCATGCAACGAAAGATCGTAGGGTAAAAAGACTTGTCATGATAATGATGATAGTGGCGGGGAAGAAGGGTGTCATCAACATTGGGATTAGGATCAGGGAAGAAGAAATTCAAGGTTTTTGTGGTAGAGATAGAGAGAAATGAAGAAAGAAAGATCACATGAGTGTTACTAACAAACCTAGAACATTGGTTCCTAGGATGAAACTGATAACGTAGCCAAAATAGCACTCGAATTTTAGTCTTATTTCAATTTCTTTTAAAATTAATGTAAAAGTGAAGATTTTCTACTTGGTTTGGGTCAAAAAATTGATGTAGTAGTTAAGCTTTATCTTCTAAAGACACATACATTTGTGTCAATTTACCATTGTAAACTAGCATAAGAGGTATTTAGAGGGAACAAATGAATTATATAACTCAAACTTGTATCGGTTTAGATTAAGAAATTGACATAAAAGGTTAATTGGAGAGAAAAATCATATTTATGAAAAACTCAAAGGTTCAATATAGATTTACCATAGGAAACTTATTTAACAAGCTATTTTGATAAACAAACAATTATTTTGCAGTGAGCATTGTCGATACTTTACAATGCCAATTTTAGTATCCATAAATCGACATTGTAGATGATCATAAATTAATAATGTTTTCAATGTTTTCATCAGTTTTGGTAAAGAAAATTGATGCCATTATTTTTCTAAAGGGAACAATTATTTTTTTGGTAGCATAACTAGAGAGGTTATACCATCACTTTACATGAAACAAGCACGATATGTTATTGTCCTAAAAATTTTCAGGAAAATGAATTTCCTTGGCTATATGTAACATCAGTTTCACCTTCTAAAACCAATGTAGTAACTAAAGTGCTACTAAAAAAATTTCATCAATGGCCATTGTAGATTTATTATGAAGCTTCCATTTTTGAACTAAAATTGTAGTGTTTTGTGTCAATTTATTAAGAAACCAATGTTACATTTATGGATGCCACGTTCAAAAAATATACTAATGCATGGTTTTCCTAAACAGGAATCAGTTTCCATCACATTCTACTTACACAAGGTAGGCAATAGTCATCATGAAACCCTAGATCTCAATTAAACATTTAGGAATCATTATTATTTAGATAACTAGGGCATACATCATTCAAGAATAAGAAAAAACAAATTCCATTTGACGATGTAGCACAAATACGCTTAATAAGGCTATCATTTCACCTTATCCATCATTTAAATAGAGATTTAGTGTAGAAATTTATATATAACACGTTAGTAGCATATTCAACCCTTATTTAGCCTTTAGAAAGGATGTATGGTGACATTCTAGTCTTAATAAATATAGATTATTGTTGTGATTTTGGTAACATATCAAACATGGATCATTTGTATAGTATACACTCAATAACACAATAGGCAAGAATCAAGCATCTTCATACAATCATTATAGTTAATTTCCCATTCCCCTATCACATCTCTACTCAAATCTAGTGAGGGTGAAGATCCACTCACCTCAAACAAGGCAAGAAGAAATCCACCACAAGGCTACATCAAACGAGCTTCTTCTTCTAGATTCAGTCACCAAATGATAAAGAAGCACCTCCCCCATGCTAATCGACGAGCACAATACCACCAACAAGATTAAGGATGTCACCTTCCATCTTATTCCTAGCCAAAATACCAAGGAAAGAGAGTAGAAGGGGAAGGAGGCTCAAGTTCCTCAAGAACATGTCAACAATAGATCGTCCAAGGCATCAAGGAAAGTAGAAGAACAAGAAGAGAAATGATATATAATTAAGAACCAACCTCAAAAACATATTCTTTCACCAAGATCCTCCCATGAACAACCTTCCCCAAGAAAAACAAGGCTAGATCATCAGTATTGCCTCCCAATCACCTCTGCAAGCTCCAACCTATCTAACAAAGTAAAATGAAGCTCTGGACGTGATTTACCTTAGACAAAACATTGTCTTACAAAATTGCAAACACCAGGGAAATCATATCGACCTAACTTCCAGGAAAGATGGGTGTGCATTGGACATCATGGGGAACAAAGCATCCAAACATAGTTTGTCTCCATTGGTGCTATGTGACTTATGTTGACAAAAGTGAACAAGATCATTCGAGAAAAGTAAGAAACTAGAGAATGAGCTTTTAGAAAGATAGTATATAGTAATCTAGAGTTCCTCTACGAGAGATGCGGGATTGCAGTGGATCTCTTCAAGGTCTGATATATATATATATATATATATATATATATATATATATATATGTGTGTGTATATATGTATATATATGTATATATATATATGTATGTATGTATATATATGTGTATATATATATATATGTATATATGAGATTGTTTTTAATACCCGCGCGGGTACCGAATCGAAAGCTACCCGTGCATGAATACACGGTGGCATCATTTGTAAATAATGAGAAATTGTAGCAATTCTAAAACCCAAACTGCACGGTCACGGCTCCAGCGCCTTCGGCCCCAGCACCGCCACCGCGGCGCAGGGCCTCCCTCCGTCCTAGGTCTAGAACCGGAAGGTGTCAAAACAGGCCACACTGCCCTTCTTTTCCCTAATGACTTTCTTTGAAACCCCCATTGCTCCGGCCACAATCTGCATCCAACAGTATCAACCAGAAACGACGTTGTCGCTGACTTCGCAACTGATGGGAGCTCCGAGACATTGAGAGGCTTCGCTGGTCCATTAACCTGAAAGCTCAAGCCAAGGATGTAGCTGGATGCGCGGGACTCCTGGTAACCCCCGTTTGTGGCCGAGAAGCCGATAAACATCTGGTCCTCGATCACGCGGGATAAGTTGAGAGGCGTGGATAGTAGGGGAACCGTCGGTTTGGACATGTTCAGTGGTGCCAACGAGACATTGAGCTTCATCTGTGAGCCATCGTAATCGATCCACACCAGCATCGGATATCTACTGGCGAGCAAGAGATTCGTTATCTTCCCACCATGAGCCAAGTTGTGGTATTTGGCCGGAGCAGATGCGTTTGAGCGGATGTCGTTGACGTTGATCCTGACATGGTTGTTATCGATGTCCCCTATCTCCGTGTTCCGGAAGGTGTCGAACTCGACGAAGAGGGGGTGGTTCGTGGCGTTGCCGTCGTTAAACTTGTTTAAGAGGCCAAAGTACTCGCTTTTCCAGGAATCAGAGAAGTTTGTGGTTGGGATCCACACAGGCACCTGTGTCAGTCTGTTCTGAGATCTGGCCACAAAGACGTCCATGGTGCTCGACGGGATTACAAACAAAGATAACGCTGTTATGGGCTCCCAAAGGATCGACACCCGGATGAGCCATCAGAGTTTTCCTCACCCTGAGACACTGACGTCGACATTCTGTTCATAATGCACACCATTTCGATGGTGCTGCATGCTACGGAGGAAACGGCTACGCTCGAACAGTTTGGGAGATTTACTAGAAACCAATGACGATAACTCAAATTCACTTGATATGTATAGTTTGATGCATTTAAACGGACTACACAACACCTCTTCTCAAGCACTAATTTGCCCTCAAGTTTGACGACTATAAAACTGTTCGCTTGGATATATCCTACTTTCTCTATACATTAGTTTTAGTCACACTGTGCATAGCTAACATAAATTTCAATGTGACATAACAATGAGGACGACTACACTACTAGCATACAACATAACAACCTCCACAACTAAAACAACATCTTGAACAACGCAGTTTTACATACGATGAATTCACATGTCTTTTGTAATTGAAGTAATAAGAGGCATAGAAAAGTAATTATAAAGCTTAAGTGTTTTCTTAAACAATTTCAGAGTCCCACACCAAAAGTACATCTTTAACACCATAACACAAAAGGAATTGTATGGTTAAAAAGTACCCATCCGGAGCCTAGGGCGGCAGCGATTGATATCATCCAACTATAGACAGGAGGGGTATCAAATCGTGCTTGGATAGGGTTTCTTTTGTTATATATTCGTATTGTATTTTGAGACAATAATTTCATACCAACCCCTAAAATGTAACAATTTCATTCACATTGTAATAGGCAAGAGCCAACCGTAATGTAGGTGATAATTTTGTAATAAGGATACTCATATTGTAATAAGCACGTGACATCTGTAATATGGGCAGTCACATTGTAATAGGAAAGAGCTAATTGTAATGTAGGTGATATTTTTGTAATATGAATAGTCATATTATAATAAGCAAGTGCCATATGTCATATGGACAATCACATTGTAATAGGCAAGAGCAAATCATAATGTAGGAGATAGTTTTACAATACGCATACTCATATTGTAATAAGCAAGCTCCATTTGTAATATGGACAGTCACATTATAATAGGCAAGAGCCAACCGTAATGTAGGTGATAGTTTTGTAATATGGATACTCATATTGTAATAAGCAAGTGTCATCTGTAATATGGACAGTCACATTGTAATAGACAACAACCAACTGTAATGTAGGTGACAGTTTTGTAATATGGATACGCATATTTTAATAAGCAAGTGTCATCTGTAATATGGACATTCACATTGTAATAGACAAGAACCAACTGTAATGTAGGTGATAGTTTTGTAATATGGATAGTCATATTGTAATAAGCAAATGTCATTTGTCATATGGACAATCAAATCTAATATGGAAGAGTCAACCGTAATGTAGGTGACCGTTTGTAATACAGATAGTTATGTTGTAATAAGCAAGTGTCATTTGTAATATGGACAGTCACATTGTAATAGGCAAGAGCAAATAGTCATGTGAGTGACACTTTTGTAATATGGATACTCATGTTGTAATAATCAAGTGTCATCTGTAATATGGACTTATTATTCTATCATGACTTGAAACTTTTGGCTTATTCTTAATTTCAAACCTTGATCTGTAAACAATAATTGATGCGTCAATATGAAATATCTTATCCGATACAGCTCATGACAGCACACTTTTGTCCCCTACACTCTCTTCCTTGTCGGTGAAAGGTAAATTAGAATGACTGATTTGCGATCATAGTGGGTGTAGAGTCGACGCCAGAGCCACACTCCGACAACGTACAAAAAGGTCACGTACATCCACACATTGTAGCAACAACATAACTCATCCATCTGCAATCAGTCAGTGATGATCGGCTTTCTGAGTGGAGTCAGTTTTCTAAGCCAGTGTCTAGGTAACACGCTCTCCTTTTCTACGTACGGTGCATGATTGGTGGCACTGGGGTAACATGCTGAAGTCGTGCCGGGGGGAACAACAAAGTCGTTTACCTCGTCGAGAAGGGAGGCGGTGGCACCGTCGTGGACCTCAGCAACCCCACCAGGTCAGTGCTCTGCATGGACGACGGTAGGGTCAAAGACACGTGGCGCCACACCGACGCCGCGTTGCGCCCGGGTACCGACCGGCGCGGGGGGAACGAGAAGTTGGAGTACTCTAGAGCCGGTTGTGGCGGCTGCTCGTACGAAGACTGATGCCACTGATGCAAGTATGGTGGCATCCCAGATCCAGGAGGAAGATGGGTCGACAAACTGCCGCCGTAGCCTGTTGCTGTATAACTCGCCGTCGTTGGCTTCCTGGCTATGGTTGTAAGGATAGTAGCTGCCACTGTAAGGGCTGTTTTGGCTATAGTAGTGGTTCTGGGCGGTGGTGTCATAGTTGTAGTTGTTGTTGTTGTGCTTTTTGGTAGAGGAGCTGGATGTGGTGGTCGTGGTCCTTCCAGTGGAGGAGTTGAAGGACTGTTGTTGTTGATCGTGGTGATCTACAGGGTGGTGGTGTTGGTTGCATTATCCACAGTCACCCCATCGTACTGGACTCATAGTCGTCGCAGTGAGCCTGATCGCAGGTGTCTGTGGATTCATATCCGCCGCATCACAATAAAAAATGTCTGCTCTAGGCTAATAAATAAGCTGGCTATTTACAATCGATGCCATCGTCTCTTTGAATACAGGAGTATTTAGCTTATTTACATGTGTGCCACTGTATTTTCAGCAGCCGGGTAACATTGATTCGGTACCCGCGCGGGCAACAAGTAAACATCCTATATATATATATATATATATATATATATATATATATATATATATATATATATATATATGAGTGATACCTAGGAGGTCCAATTCCATATTAAAGTGGCAGCCATGTGTCCCCCACCCGACACCTAAGCCCCTTTTTGTTTCAAACTCCTAGAAGGGGGTTAAAGAATGCATTGTTATATGTTCTTTGCAAATTGCTTGGCCCCTGGGATGTTGGTACAATTTTTGCTAAAAAAATCATCAATTTATCAGCCTGATCTTTGGAGATTGGTCAACTACCAGTCCGATCTTCATCACTTGGTTAATCTCCATCAATAGATTGATGGGTATTATCTTCTAAATTTAGTCCTGCTTCTTCTAATATCAGATGAGCTCAAGTCCTCCTTCAATGCACACAAGTCAAACACATTTAACTCCATCTTCTCACGCGTCATCCCTATTATACTTCTGTATACATGCACTATATTATGAAAACCTTAAGTTATCATCTTAACAAAAACAACAACAAGATCAAAAACATAATTCAATTTATTTGTTAACATTAACACATAATCACAACAAGTCCATCAAATTTGGGTTACATCCTTTTAACCCAAACCTTGATCCAACTCAAGGCTTACTCAACCTAATTCTATTATACATTCAAGGATTTGATTAGAGTCATTTTCACTAAGGCGTTGTTGCAAACATAAATCATCTGAGCATTACTTAATGACATGTGTATACATACGTCACTGTATCATATCCAAATACCTAATAATAATAAGGAAAAGCATAAACAAAGTAGGTGTAGAAGGTTAATGTGGATATAAGTTTTACAATGTGAGACCAAAGATGAAGTAAACTAAGCATAGTTGTTTCTTCAATTATCAGCCCAAAAAGTTATTAAATTAGTAGATTGTTTAACTTAAGGTATCCTACGATCGTCTTCCATGCTCGACCAATGGTGTAATTCAAACATTCAATAATATTATGAGCATAGGTATTAAGTTACTTACATTATTGTTACTTTTATGTGAACTTGCATCCCAAATTCACGCCTCAATACATAGCCATGAGTCTTTTCTTTTGTACATGTTATGGTAACTCATAAGATGCCTATATTTTGATTTTTATGTCACCAGATGGTGCATGACAAGTGATATCCAGTGTCACACCGAGTATTTACCGAATGTGTTTCTGTGAATACCTAAAACCTTTTTGCATGATCGAAAAAATGGCACAAGTTCTACATCTGTTAGGCTTATTGTAATTCTCAATACCTCACAACATATTTTAAGAAACTCTATTTGAAAATTTATCATTTTTACCGTGTTTAAAATATTTTGAACTGTATACTCGAAAGTCTCTTTTACTTTGATTAGCCTTGTGTCTAGGCTAAGTGCCTAGTTGCTTCGGTGATTAAATTTCATGGATACCATGTACCAAAAACATATAGACATGTTTATATATTCAGAGTATATTGCAAGAGATCATACATTTATAAAATTCTGATATCTTAGATTCTAGACATGATATCATGTGCATGATTTTGACATGTGTGATATTTAATTTTAGCAACCAAGTGCTTAGTACGTGCTTTTAGGTAGTGACATAGAGGACGTCGTTTGGAGGAGATATTAACCGTATGGACGTTTCCTAGTAAGGGTGCCCACTACCCAGAGAAATTGACTGACTGGAAGTTCTCCTAAGCACACGCCAGCTTTCCTAGTGGAATCTCTCAATTCCTAATCACGGGGAACTCTTCCCCACGTTGACGCACATCTAGTGCCTGCATTATCCTCCGCGTTTGCTTCCTCCTTGGAATCTTCCTAAGTCAAAGAGACCATAGAACATCTACAGCCAAGAAGGTACACGGATCTCGTAGGTCTTCGGCTTAATTTGGTTCAAACAAGGCGGCTGGCCCCATTCAGGTAGACCAAACCCCCGCCATATATATACGAGGCAGACGCCGTTTCTGCGCTCACTCGCCTCGATCCAACGGAGCCAGCATAGGCAGAAAGCATTCTTCCTTTCTATTCTTCAACAATCCAGTCCCAGCGAGCTGCAGCTTTCTTCTGGCATCTCCTCCTTTGTGTAATCACAGTATTCCAAAGGATTTCGCCAAGTCTTGCTTTCTGGTTTGTCTCTTCCTCTTGGGTACTCTAACCTCCGCGCTTGGACGGCCGACGGGGATGACCGGAGGAGTTCTGGCTGCCTGGAGGGCTAGAGCTGTAGATCAGGGGGTTGCTTACTTGCTCATGGTTCTGGCTCTTCTCGTGACCTACTTTGTCCATTGATGCAATTCAGAGGGAACAGGGCATCGGGGCGAACTGTGCTCCTATGTATTCTGTTTTACCCTAGGATGCAGAAGCTGGTCCGTGATTCAATTGAGTTTCAGCTTCAGCTTTGTTTAAATATTATTTATCTATTAGAGGGGCGCCATGTCATTTGACCACTGTATGCCCATACAGTACAATTAGAATCAAAATGTAGACATTTTTTAGGGACTGACTCTTATCTCAGGGCGTTCGTGTACATAAAGGCAAGCATACATATGAATTACATGTTCGTATTTCTATAGTCGCATAGTGGACCGTTTTGCAAAATTTTACTCTTACTCTCTCGTGGCCTTTGTGTTTGGTGAATCAATGTCACGTCTTAAATTTTTCACTTAGGCCATATCTGAATTGGCCTGCAATAAAAAACATGCAATTTCAACTCAATGTGGTTTCCAAGTTTTTGGTCATATTTGGAAAGGGTTGAAACCGGGTTGAACTCGAATTTTGTTCTATTTTATCGTGCCACTACAACGTTTTCTAGATGAGGTATATCTAGGGGCTGTTTGAATAAAACTATGCTACGGTCGGATATCACAACTCATGTTATCCTGATTGTACTCCCAATATCCAAATATTCCTACCCATGCCCCCCCCCCCCCCCCGTCGATTAGGATTATATCCCAGATTAAGGCTTGTCTTTCGCGAGATGGTATACAAGGGTCATTCATCCCTCGACGCATAAGGAGAAAACCCTCGCCAGCAAACCCCTCCTCTTCGACTCTCCATGTCCCTACTTTCTCCCACACACTTGCCTCACACTACTTTTCTCCCTTTCTGGTGTCGAGCTCTACACCACTTGTTCACATCACTAATGGAAGGAATCAAATACGATTGGTATGATAATGGTTGCAATACCAACCATAGTTATTCCACACTTGTGACCCCTTGCTGCAAATCCCAACCATCATCAATGCCCTTGTTATCACAACATCATTGCTAGGAAAAACCCTAGCCCATGACGTTGAGATATGGTTTTGAATGAGTAATTTTTCTTCCAGCTCCGTTCATCATCTATTTTTGCATGAGGATATGTCTCATATCATGCTTCTTATGTAACAGTCCTAATCCTACATTTATTCTCTTCCCTGACCACCTCCCTATCCATATCTGGCTTTGATTTTTATTGTGTCTCCTCATTTTTCTGCTAGTCTCTCCTAGTACATCACTTGTATATTGCTTGCACACAACTTATCTCTTTCTCTCCTTGTGACTGTGATTCACATGTCATATTGTCATTTTAGATATTTGTTTACATCCCCACAACTCATTTTCACAATTAGGTGACCACCTTATAAGTCCCCTCTACTCCTCTACAATTTGGTGTGTAATTTTGCATTGGTTGTTGATTTCTTGGTTGAAGCTTACTTTATGACTGGTGTTGGATATATTATTGGTATTTATGTCCAAAGAGTCAATCATATGATGATTTTATTAGGGAATCATGTACCTAATTTGATAGTTATAAAAGCAATTATGTCAATTGTATTTGTTCAATTATGAAATAATTATAAAACTTGATAGATATATAAGGAATGATGTTACTCGATGACATATGTCTTCTGGTTGAGGATCTGAACAATGAGATCATATGTATGATAAGAGTACATACATTCCTGTTATGTACCTAGTTGGATATTATTGTGGAAGAAAAATAGATAACAACAATACATAAGACTAGAATGTGTGTTGACTGATGACAGAGTCTCACTAGTCATGATATTGGGTAGTCAAACACATAGGTACTTGTTAGAGAATAGTGTACCAGACAGATCCACCTTGAGATTGATACATAGAAATAATGGAATGGTAGTCAAAATCATATCTCAAAGTGATAGTGGTGATTGTGGTTCTTAGACCTGAAGTCACTACACACATCACATGTAATTCAATGAACTTTTACACAATTCAACATGACCTTGAATAAGGGTTGTCATACTGCTGATGCTCAGGTACGTTGTGACACATGGGAATTGACTGTGAATGATGTAGATGGGATTTGTCCCTCTTTCCAAATTTGATATCATGACCACTTAATAAGAGAGACTGAGAAATGTATGACCATACTCATGTCAGTCATTATGTGATATTGAGATCGCGTTCATCTCAATAGTTTGCTCTAGTTCAAGAAACATAGATTGTGTATTAAGAGAATGATGATCCCATGTGTAAGGACCCTGACCTCCGTTTAGGGCTTATCCTGTTTGCTTTGCTTAACCCTGATGCTTAGTTGCTTGCTAATCACCTTTAGTGGTGATTAGGGTTTGTTGGTGTTTTGTCGAGAGCTGGAGGTGCTACTTGCAATTAACCCAAGTCTAGGGTTTGTGGGCAAGTTTGTCACCTTGTGAGGTGTTCCTCCCTCTCCTTGCTCCCTCTAGTATTGAAAGGAAGGTTTGGGATTGTTGCTTAAGTTCCTTTGGGCTTGGTTGAGCTTGTTGGGCCTTGTGGTGCCTTGCTTTTGCCTTATTGGACCTTTGTGTCGGGCATGTGAGCCTTGTGTCGGGCAAGAGTGCCCTTGTGTCGGCCTGTGGTGTGTCGCCCAAGGTGGGTGTCAGCCATGATGTGGAGGTATGTCTCCCATGGACCCTTTGACCTTCTTTGACCTCGTTTGTGTCACCACTAGTGGACACTTGGAGCTTGATGCTTGCATGTGGCAATGGCCTTGGACATGTTTTTAGGGCATGCTAGAGTGGTGGCATTGCCCATGGACAAGTGTCCCTAGGTGAGCGACACCTTGCCTTGTCTTACCTTGGTTTCTCCTCCATCCTCTTCTATATATGTGTTTCCTTTCTCTTGCTAAAGATCCCTTTAGTTCCTTAGTCTCCCTCTTCTTTGGTGCATGGCATCCACTTATTTTGCAAGCTTGGTGGTCGATCCTTGCCTTAGAGTCTCCTTCTTCCTCTAGTGGTGGCCGAACCCTAGAGTGCATTGCTCTTCTTCCTTGGTGGTGCTTGGAGCTAGGAGCTTGGAGCTTGCTTAAGGCGGGTTACATAACTCGTAACCCTAACTATACTACCTTCTTTTATGTTCTTGTATGTTCTTGTGATCATATCGGCTACGTTTGTTGCTAGTTTAGTTTCTTGCTTTAGTTGCTCCTTGTTGGCTGAACCTTGTTCTAGGGTTTCTTGGTGATCAACACCCCTTTCTCTCCTTGGTCTAGAGGAGTGAGCTTGAGTTCTAGTAATATGGGCAACACTCCTCTCTCATTTGAGTTGAGAGGTGAGCTTGTGTTCTAGTTGCTTGGGCAACACCCTCCTCTCACCATGGACTTGAAAGGTGAGCTATGTAGTGGTTGTGGACCTTGGTTGTGGTTGTCCCTTGTGTTGCACGATTGGTGATAAGAGGTGTGCAAGACCCCTCTCTCTTGGTTGTTGAGAGGTGAGCCATCTTCTTGATCCTTTAGGGTTTTGGTGCCCTTGAGCTTGAGGTTGATGACGACCTTGTGGAGTTGCATCTTATCCGATATGACTTGGGGTTGATGTCGCCCGATACCCCTCTTGACTTTGAGTCTTGGTCGACATGTTGTGGCTGTGTTGGGCGTCACACCCTGGTCCTTGACCTTTTGTGTGTTGAGCATCACATCTGGTTTGGTGGTAGACGTTACACCTGGTTCCTGCCCTTGTGTGTGTGTGTGAGTGTCGGGCGTCACACCTGGTGGAGTATCCTGCCCGACACACCTAGCTCAGGGGGCGTTGTGGGCTGACCTTGTGACGGGCGTCACACCTCAATCTTTACCTTGTGTCGGCCGATAGGTCATGGATAGGCTGGCTGAACGACATGTTCCTTGCTGCCCATTTGAGTTGCACCTTTGGGCGTTGCTTCTTGATGAAGTGGTGTTGCCCGATACACCTAACCTGAGATGGTAGCCTAGAGCCCGTTATATCCTGACGCTATGATGTTTAGTGATTAGCTTTGTGTTGGGTGTCATGGGGTTGCACGTTACTCTTGTTGCATGACACGCCCTTGGGATCAGTTGCATGATACACCCTAGGGTAGTCTGACACCCTTGTTGACCTTTATGTGGTGGGAGTGTTGGGCGATAGAGGAGAGTACCCTACCCGATACTACCTTTAGTGAGGGTAGTGAGTGCTTCTAGTGAGGGTCTTGTTCCTTATATGGAAAGCCGATATGCTAGATCTTGTTTCATGCTATCACAGTTGGTTTATGATAGTGATCCTTGACATGTTGGATAGTAGATATAATATATCACATATATATATCTTGACATGACTTTACATGCGTTTATGATCATCTTGAATTATATATATAACGGTGAGTTAATAATAAGAATGTAAGAAGCTTTGCATGATGATATGACATATGTCTACGGTCACAGGTTGAGGCGTGAAGGATAAAGTATATAAGCATCAGTACGGCCCTATGTTGATAATATAACTCTTCTGATAATCCATGATGATTGTGCATACTAACCGTGCAGGTACATATGCATATCCAGGTATGGGGCTATGAGGTATATATATGTTTGAGTAACACTGCTTAGATGGTTACTCTTGATGATGAGATAACAGGCATGATGTGCTTTGGTATGAGGACCTGAATTTGACTAAAGTGCTCGGATTGCTATCCCATGGTGATGATGTAAGCCTTGAGAGGCAGTGACACTATGTGATGAGGGATTGAGAGTTGGTGATGGTGAAATGGGTTCTCCTGTGGGTTAACCCAGAGTGCATATTGTTGAATATGCGAGGTTTCTCCTAGCCTAAAATAGAGAGGATGCGAGTGTAGCTGCGGTTGCAGACTCAGAATATATATAGAGCATGGTGAACAGGCCCATGGATCAGGATATGTGATATGGGAGCATGAATGCATTCATGGTTCATAGCACGGTGAACAGGCCCGTGGCTCAGTTTCACTAGCGCCGAGACCTGTACCAAGGCAGGCTAGGCAGAGGGTAACCTGTGGGAGCTGACCCTGTGGCTGAGGCCACTTAAGCACAAGATTGCGGTCCTGCTTGTGTTATACTCGTGCACTGACCACGAGGTGGGAGGTCGTGGAGTCCGGCTCTTCCATTGACCTTGTATAGCACCGGCTTTGGGTTTCGCAACCGAAGGTTAGATTTGAGCGGTACGGCTCACTTCCTCAGGGCATAATAATACGTAATCCAGCCGAATAGTATTTACTGCTTAAGGCAAAACATGGAACATTGGTTGAGGCCTTGCTTGTGTAGTTAGTCTTGTTATACTTGCAGTTGCTTATAAGTTCATTATGTTATGTGGTGAGATCTTATAAATCTTATCTTGTCAATCATGTTCCATAAAGAGATAATTGGTGATATGCCTTCCGTACAGCCTGGTAAGCTTGATGGTATGAATACCTTTGCTATATAGATTGTTCTTATTCTACGCTTTACCAATTATCTGTTGTTGTTTCTTTAATCTTCCTTTGGTTTTATAGTTTTGGAGGGGAGCTATGTTTCTCGCTGGGACTGTGTGTCTCACCCCGCTGGTTTACAGGTGTTCGAGTTAGACGTGGTGGTGGTCGCGGAGTTGCGGCCGAGCAGCAAGACGAGCAGTAGAAGGCAAGAGATGGACATGCTGCTATTTTGGTCATTTTGTAGTAGAGTATTAGAGTCATCCCTGTACTCTCAGGTCCTTGGGAGCATTTTGTCGTTGTTTCACGATGTATAGCTGATGATGCTTGTTATATCCTGTTGCTGGCTGGTTGTGGGCCGGTATGTACGTATAAATAGGTGATGAACTATTGTGATGACAAGACAGCTGATCCTCTAAGCTGTGGACACGTATCAAGCCTTGTAAATATTTATATAACATGTTTCCTTGAAGGACGAGGACTTGAATGTAATAGTTTCTCAGTTTATCCGCTTTCTGCAATCGGTTTTAATTAACCCGTGTTTTTGGTAATCTGTGGTTTATGGTGTTTTCCGCACGTTTTCACGTAACACCTCGATGTCTGTGTGATAGCGGGATGTGTTGCCACAAGTTTGGTATCAGAGCTCTAGGTTCGCTGAGTCTATAGGGATTTAGGACTAGGTTATGTCTATTCTTATGAGTTTTCCAGATTTTCTTACCATCATCTTCTGCCCTCAGCGGAAGAAAAGCCAAGATGTATGGAAACCATGAAGAACATGATGCTGAGAATAGTGATGTTGCATCAGTTGATGGAGCTATAGGGCAGGCACTTGGAGATCGGGTGCCTGAGGTCCCCCAACCTGACCCAGCCATTCTTGAACACCCTGCCTATCAACAGCTTATGGGGCAGATGATGGCTACAATGAATCTCATGGTAGAAAGATTGCCAGTGCCTCCTCCAAGAGCACAGGCTCCCCATGGTGAAACATCGGGTATTGGGAAGACTTTTGAGCGGCTTCACCGAGTCGGAGCTTCGGATTATGCTGGGACGGCTGATCTAGCGGATGCAGATCTGTGGCTGACAAGTCTTGAGAAGGCTTTTCGGATCCTTGACATCCCTGAAGCAGAAAAAGTAAAGCACGTTGTCTACCTTTTGAAAGGTAGTGTTGGTCACTGGTGGACCATCGAGGAGGAGAAGCGACCTGGTGAGGTGATCAGTTGGGAAGTTTTTCGACGCGAGTTCGTCAGCAGATACTTTCCGAAGACGTATCTGGATGAGAAGATCAGTCAGTTTGAGAGCCTGTGCCAAGGAACGATGAACATCACAGAGTATGAGGCCAAGTTCATGGATCAGTTGAGGTTTTGTCCTCACATGGCAGCAACAGATGAGGAGCGGATCAGACATTTTGAGAAGGGTCTGTGTCACACCCCGATCTCACACTAACCACTAATCACGAGATTAGGGTGCGACAGAGGGATTATCACATAACAAATCACTGAGAACTTTTTTTTTCTTTTTAACACCTCGTAATGATATCCGGATATTGCTGTAAACTAAAACATAATAAACTATTGAGGAAGCATTTCAATTAAACTGGATAGAGAACATAAATAGAGTTTACAACATGTAACATTGTTTAACAGAAAGTAAACATAACAGTTAATTTACATCTTTATACACATTCCACATACACACTCTCTCTCACCCACGCCATGTCCCAAGGACCGAGGGGAAAGGACTAAGAGACCACTATCTAACTAAACTAACTACATATACCTTCTACAGATTAAGCGTTAGGATGAAAAGATCCTTCTGATTCCTGGAATTGTCGCTGACCTGAAAATGTTTGGGTAGACGAATGAGCCTACTCGCTCAGTGAATAATATTTCACTTAGCCATCATCGGATAACTCCATATTTTACATTTAATAGGAATATGTGGATAAAATAACAAACTGAGCAGTTCAAATTAAACAGTGCAATTATCGCAGAAAAGTATACTGAACATTTAAAGAACAAGTATTATAAATTCTAAATCTGAACATACACAAGTTTCATATTAATCTACCTTAATTCTAAGTAATCATCTTTTAACTTATGCCCTGATCATATGCAGTGTACTCTGCATATAAAGTCTCGTAGCGAACTACGAACCCACCGTACAAGACTTAGCGACACACCCGGGAAATGTTAAGTCTGATTGCTGTCCTGGTCTGCGTCAGGACTCTCAGGCGCTCAAGGGCCTCACAACACTCTCAAAGAGTGTACTCTAGACTCCTCCTCTAACCTGAACACACAGGCGGAGAGTCTGGGTTACCACCGTGACACATGCACGGATTATTGTTGAATAACCCCTATTTACTCCAGTGCCACCGTGACACACGCACGGATTATTGTTGAACACTGCCTCTCTGTCCTCGTTCCACCGTGACACACACACGGATTATTGTTGAACACGAGCCACCAATTATCTAGACACACGCTAGGTAGGTCGTTTCACCCCTAAGGAACAGACCTCTCAAAGGGGTTCTACGGTGTCAGGGCATCTAAGTCTAACACATTTTATTATAACAAGAAAACTCTTATAACATTGTGTCTCTCTCTCACATATTCGACTACTGGAATATACTATAATTCTGCAATTCACTAGCTGAAACTAGAAATTCAACTTTCATAACATTTCTATATATAGTGCAACAACTATTCACTTATATCGCAATAACTCATAACTCAGCTATGCTTTCATGCAAACAGATTCGTTCACTATAAATAGATTTCATATCTATTCCACGTCTCTATACTGATTTCATATTACTGAACATTCAAATATACTATATTAAAAGGAATACTCAATCTGAAATACTTTATCACATTTATTCACATCTTACTGAAATTACTCGTAAAGCATACACATTTATTTTACTAATCATTTCATTTCATTTGAACTATGCAAATTAAAAGTCTAGGGATGATAACTATGCTCGACATCCGAGTAATCTCTATTACCCACATATACACATAAACATCATTTTCATATATGCAATATCTACAATTAAATGAGTTAAACCTTGATAATTAAGTGAGATAATACTCACCCAATTCGGTGTGTTCGTATACACCGAAAACGTCCACAAACACGCCTAATTCTGCTTTTCTGCAACTTTGCACCCCGTGCAATCTGGGCAGAAACACTTCTGTTCTATTTTTCTGCAACTTTGCACCCCGTGCAACTGATCTGCACCATGTGCAACTGATCTGCACCCCGTGCAACTGATTTTCATGTCGTGCAACTGATCTGCACGCCGTACAAACCTGTGCAGAAACATAAATCCCCGACATCAGCTTTCTGTAACTTTGCACGCCGTGCAAACTGATTTGCACGCCGTGCAACCTGTGCAGAAACAGAAATCCCCGAGGAAGAAGGTGGATTCGGGGTCGATTCGCGGGAAATCTCCGCACGAAATACCTTGGGAACTTCAAGACGACCTAGCAGCAACCCGTAGACGTTGCTTTTCACGTCTTTGGCCGCTCCTAGCACCTCCTTGGCCGGGCAGCAGGAACGGGGAAGAAGAAGGGGAAGGGGAAGAAGGTGAAGTGGCAGGCTGATTCGGCTGGAGAAGATGAGGAATCGAAGAAGAACAGAGAAGGAGGGGCTTGATTGCCCAGCTTTCTCCTCTAGCTCGCTCTCTCCCTCTCCTTTTTTCTGTTTTTTCTCAAGCGGCAACTGAAGGAATGAACGTATCATTCATTCAAGGTCGGCTAACAAAGATAATAAAGGAAAAACTAAAGAAGGGATAAGGAAGGGCGCCCAGGGGGCCGGATGCAAATTACCCAAGAACTTTCAGAAATTACATATAGGTCCATGCTCGCTAAAAAACTCATATCTTTTTACTCTTAGGTCGGTTTCGCGTGATTTCTCTAACAACGGATCAAGCACAAACTTGTCCTCAACCTCAGGATAAGAGAACAAGCTAATGATACATTAACACTAGCTCAAAGTTCAAAACACTATTAACAAAAGCAAGTACTCATCTCAACATAACTAGTTCAATTATGCACTAACCAAGGTACTTACTGTTAAAACGAAATGTGGGTCATAACAATCTCCCTCCCTTATAAGAATTTCGTCCCGAAATTCCTAAAAGAGAAAAGGAAACTTGTTACGCATCTCTGATTCAAGCTCCCACGTAGCTTCCTCTATATTGTGATTCCTCCACAAAACTTTCACTAAAGATAACTCGCGATTCTTAAGCTTCTTGATTCGGTGATCAACTATCTGCACTGGTCCTTCCACGTAGGACACATCTGTCCTAAGTTGCGCCAGTTCTGGATCTAAAATCTTTTCTGTACCGGGATGACACCTCTTCAGCATAGACACATGAAACACATCATGAAGACTTGCCAACTCAGACGGCAAATCCAACATGTAGGCTACAGGTCCAATCCTCTCAACGATAGGATATGGGCCCATATACCTAGGAGTCAATTTACCTCTCTTGCCAAACCTTAGCACTCCTTTCCATGGTGAAACTTTCAGATAAACCTCATCACCAACCTCAAACTCAAGAGGTCGACGTCGTCTCTCTGCATAACTTTTCTGTCTGTCCTGAGCAGCTTTCAACTACTCCCTAATCACAGATATCTTCTCTGTAGTCATATCGACTATCTCAGGTCCAAGAATTTCTTTCTCGCCAACCTCGTACCAACAACTTGGTGATCTACACTTTCTGCCATATAGAGCTTCATATGGGGCCATTCCAAGACTAGAATGGTAGTTGTTGTTATATGCAAACTCCATCAGACTTAAGTGTTCTTCCCAGTTACCTCTGAACTGCAGAACGCATGCTCTCAGCATGTCTTCAAGAATCTGAATGGTCCTCTCAGACTGACCATCCGTCTGCGGGTGAAACGATGTACTGAACCTCAACTTTGTGCCCGAAGCACGATGCAACTGTTTCCACAACCTGGATGTGAACTTAGGATCTCAATATGATATGATTGAAACTGGATTACCAGGCAACCTAACTATTTCATCCATGTATATCTTAATCAAGTTTCGAGACATCAAAGGTTGACTTAATATGAAGAAAGCGAGCAGACTAAATTAGTCTATCCAAAATCATTCATATCGAGTCATAACCTCTAGGTGTCCTGGGTAACCCTACCACAAAAAAAAACATTGTGATATGTTCCCATTTCCATTCAGGCATAGAAAAAGATTACAAGGTAGCGGTAGGTTTTTGGTGTTCAGCCTTAACCTACTGGCACATACTACTTCTAACCATGTACTCAGCTACATCCTTTTTCATACCTGACCATAAGTATAACTCCTTGCGATTCCTGTACATCTTAGTGTTACGTAGATGCATAGCGTACATCGATGCATGTGCTTCCTCAAGAATCTTTTCTTTCAAATCACTGTCTCGAGGTACACAACATATCATGCTAATATAACACACCATCATCTAAAAACCTGAACTCTGGTCTTTTCCCCCTATCATGTCATGCACGATCTGCTGCAACCCACTGTCACTCTGCTAAAGTTCCTTGATCTAATCTTAAAAAGTAGGTTTGACTTGCATCTGTGCAATCAAACCGCTCTGTTTTGTCACCCCTAAGTCTAAGTTCAACTTTCACATTTCTACTAACAGGTCTCTATTGAAACATGCCATGAAAAATACATTAGCTGTTGAACTTGACTTCCTGCTCAGAGCATCAACCACCACATTTACTTTTCTAATGTGATAATCTATCGTCACATCATAAAGATAGTGACGCTGTGTCATAAAAGCATGAACTACAACAACTAACTCCAGATCATGTGACGAGTAATTCTCCTCATTCTATGCTACTTACCTCTTGTTACTTATCCTTCTCATTTTGATCCTATAGAGTAAACATCCCAAAAATTGAAATACACAAGGTAAGAATAGATTATTCCTCATTCTTATTATTACTGTAAGAATTTATTTCATATCGCACTTCACTTATATTGTATTTCTCCTTTTGTTTTAGACACATTTGTTACATTTCAAATTTGTATCTTGCTCTTTTCTCTGAATCATTTTCATATTGTGTATCTACCTTCCAGATTAGCTAACTTTAAACCCTGGATTTTATTAGTGCTAGGTTACCTTTCATAGTGCAAATCGTATGATCTTGTTTTATAAAGATACTAGTATTCAAGGTCAAATCACTAGCGACATCCCTTGAACTACTTCAACTCTAATCATTCTAGGGTTTGGTCCTTATCAGTAACATAGCATTATTTTGATGTGACTTTTCTTCCTTAGTTTGAAATCAAACTTTAGATCTCATAAGTTCTACTCAAGTATTCCTTATCTTATCACTGGAATTTCCTTCCTCTTACTTGAACATCCAAATAAGTTACATTCTCAATTAACCCTGCTAGGGTTTCATCATCGTATTGTGTGCCATTACTTCATTCACTTATACGTCTCTACCATGGTAGCTATACATTATATGTGATTCATTCATTCATTTTCTAAATTACACATTTGTTCTTTATTTTAGGAACTAATTAGTTAGTTTATAGAGACTTAGAATCCAAAGGTAGTATGTATGAATGTATTAAACTTTAAAATAAAGATATGCATTCCATACTCTCAATTATGTCATGTAATTCTCGTTCCTTAATCAAAGTCGTCATTTTTAACATTTCTTTTGATCCAACTAAGTTCCTTGTCCTGGTCTTATGATTTACATAAGACTCTTTATTTCTATGTACTTATTATATACTTAACTCTTTTCTTCTATTTTCCCTTTGCTTTGAAGTACATAAAAATTATTTTACTCTATTACCTGATCAATTCCATGGTTGATTCTTACTATCTTAGCCCTTACATACTATTCTCATATCTTTTCCATATTCTCATATTTAGAAATCATATAATACTAATAATTAAACTTAATCTGAACCTTACGTCGTGTTCCTTTATTTCCAATTAAGGATTGCCCATATAAGGTTTCAACTGATTCTTAGTTGTTCTAATCTTTCCCTTATATCTCAACATCTTAGTGTATATACATTTTTCACCATGATTCGGGTCTAAATTATCCAGAATCTACTTTTATTATATATTTAATAAGAGTCGTTAGATCCCAGTAACGCATCCTGCCAGCCGGACCATGCCGAAACTGTAGTCCTAAAGCCAAGAGCTACTCAGGATTAACCAACTCCTATTAATCTCAAACATGTGGAAAGAATATCCACTTAGGGCAGACTCATTTAAACATAACTTCTGGTCTACTTAATACAAAGAATATAAACAATAAATAAATCACTTCATGACACTCAATCAATATAAAAGAATCATATTTATTCTACAAGCTGAAAATCTAAATTCATACATATAAGAGCATTTCTAGTGATTTCCAATCAAATAAGCAATATAAGGCAAGAGTTGCATCGCATCCTATGTTTAATCTCTTATTCCTGTATTAATTTCCGATTTCTTAATCCTAAGATTTCCAGGGTTTCTCTCTAGCCTATCCTTCCTCTGCATACCTGGCCAGAGCATCCAGAGAAGAATAGACAGAGTAGCTTGATACTGGTCAATCTAAGTATTCAGACACCTGGCCAGGGTATCTAAACACTCAGACATCCCAGAGCTAAAAACATATCACTTCTTATTTTCTTCACTTATAACTTTATCTTTTGATCCTAATGATCCCTGATGACTCAGCCTAAGCTCTCTACTTGGTTCTCGTGACCACATCCTCTTCCTGCCATCTGCAATAGTATAACAGAATACTTCCTGTTAGAAAATTGCAGTTAGAAGGAAGACACCTAAGTCCTAATCCTATTGGTCTCTTATCGTCCCCTGACCTTGACTTAGAGTATTCATATACTCAACCTATGCTCTGATACCAAGATGTCACACCCCGATCTCACACTAACCACTAATCACGAGATTAGGGTGCGACAGAGGGATTATCACATAACAAATCACTGAGAACTTTTTTTTTCTTTTTAACACCTCGTAATGATATTCAGATATTGCTGTAAACTAAAACATAATAAACTATTGCGGAAGCATTTCAATTAAACTGGCTAGAGAACATAAACAGAGTTTACAACATGTAACATTGTTTAACAGAAAGTAAACATAACAGTTAATTTACATCTTTATACACATTCCACATACACACTCTCTCTCACCCACGCCATGTCCCATGGACCGAGGGGAAAGGACTAAGAGACCACTATCTAACTAAACTAACTACATATACCTTCTACAGATTAAGCGTTAGGATGAAAAGATCCTTCTGATTCCTGGAATTGTCGCTGACCTGAAAATGTTTGAGTAGACGAATGAGCCTACTCGCTCAGTGAATAATATTTCACTTAGCCATCATTGGATAACTCCATATTTTACATTTAACAGGAATATGTGGATAAAATAACAAACTGAGCAGTTCAAATTAAACAGTGCAATTATCGCAGAAAAGTATACTGAACATTTAAAGAACAAGTATTATAAATTCTAAATATGAACATACACAAGTTTCATATTAATCTACCTTAATCCTAAGTAATCATCTTTTAACTTATGCCCTGATCATATGCAGTGTACTCTGCATATAAAGTCTCGTAGCGAACTATGAACCCACCGTACAAGACTTAGCGACACACCCCGGAAATGCTAAGTCTGACTGCTGTCCTGGTCTGCGTCAGGACTCTCAGGTGCTCAAGGGCCTCACTGCACTCTCAAAGAGTGTACTCTAGACTCCTCCTCTAACCTGAGCACACAGGCGGAGAGTCTGGGTTACCACCGTGACACACGCACGGATTATTGTTGAATAACCCCTATTTACTCCAGTGCCACCGTGACACACGCACGGATTATTGTTGAACACTGCCTCTCTGTCCTCGTGCCACCGTGACACACACATGGATTATTGTTGAAAACGAGCCACCGACCATCTAAACACACACTAGGTAGGTCGTTTCACCCCTAAGGAACAGACCTCTCAAAGGGGTTCTACAGTGTCAGGGCATCTAAGTCTAACACATTTTATTATAACAAGAAAACTCTTATAACATTGTGTCTCTCTCTCACATATTCGACTACTGGAATATACTGTAATTCTGCAATTCACTAGCTGAAACTAGAAATTCAACTTTCATAACATTTCTATATATAGTGCAACAGCTATTCACTTATATCGCAATAACTCATAACTCAGCTATGCTTTCATGCAAACAGATTCGTTCACTGTAAATAGATTTCATATCTATTCCACGTCTCTATACTGATTTCATATTACTGAACATTCATATATATTGTATTGAAAGGAATACTCAATCTGAAATACTTTATCACATTTATTTGCATCTTACTAAAATTACTCATAAAGCATACACATTTATTTTACTAATCATTTCATTTCATTTGAACTATGCAAATTAAAAGTCTAGGGATGATAACTATGCTCGAAATCCGAGTAATCTCTATTACCCACATATACACATAAACATCATTTTCATATATGCAATAACTACAATTAAATGAGTTAAACCTTGATAATTAAGTGAGATAATACTCACCCAATTTGGTGTGTTCGTATACACCGAAAACGTCCACAAACATGCCTAATTCTGCTTTTCTGCAACTTTGCACCCCGTGCAACTGATTTGCACCCCGTGCAATCTGGGCAGAAACACTTCTGTTCTATTTTTCTGCAACTTTGCACCCCGTGCAACTGATCTGCACCCCGTGCAACTGATCTGCACGCCGTGCAACTGATCTGCACACCGTGCAAACCTGTGCAGAAACAGAAATCCCCGACATCAGCTTTCTGTAACTTTGCACGCCGTGCAAACTGATTTGCACGTCGTACAACCTGCGCAGAAACGGAAATCCCCGAGGAAGAAGGTGGATTCGGGGTCGATTCGTGGAAATCTCCGCATGAAATACCTTGGGAACTTCAAGACGACCTAGCAGCAACCCGTAGACGTTGCTTTTCACGTCTTTGGCCGCTCCTAGCACCTCCTTGGCCAGGCAGCAGGAACGAGGAAGAAGAAGGGGAAGGGGAAGAAGGTGAAGTGGTTGGCTGATTCGGCTGGAGAAGATGAGGAATCGAAGAAGAACGGAGAAGGAGGGGCTTGATTGCCCAGCTTTCTCCTCTAGCTCGCTCTCTCCCTCTCCTTTTTTTCTGTTTTTTCTCAAGCGGCAACTGAAGGAATGAACGTATCGTTCATTCAAGGTCGGCTAACAAAGCTAATAAAGGAAAAACTAAAGAAGGGATAAGGAAGGGCGCCCAGGGGGCGGATGCAAATTACCCAAGAACTTTCAGAAATTACATATAGGTCCCTGCTCGCTAAAAAACTCATATCTTTTTACTCTTAGGTCGGTTTCGCGTGATTTCTCTGGCAACGGATCAAGCACAAACTTGTCCTCAACCTCAGGACAAGAGAACAAGCTAATGATACATTAGAACTAGCTCAAAGTTCAAAACACTATTAACAAAAGCAAGTACTCATCTCAACATAACTAGTTCAATTATGCACTAACCAAGGTACTTACTGTTAAAACGAAATGTGGGTCATAACAGTCTGAGTGCTGAGCTGACAACACATGTTTCTGCATTGGAGAACCATGAGCGGTTTGCTACGTTTGTGGAATCTGTCCGGAGGATTGAACGATCAGTAAGGGAGAAAAGAGAATCCATGTCTAAGAAGAGGCCTGCTCAGTTCCAGGGACAGAGGTTTGGTGGCTTCAAGAAGCCAAGGTTTTCAGCACCTTCTGTGATGAGAGGTTCCAGTGTACCGTCACAGTGGTCTCCGAGTAAGGTAAGAGGTTATGTTTCTTCACCATCAAAGGCACATAGTACAGCTTCAGTGGCAGTGATAGGGCCATCTAGGCCACGGTTTGAAGTTAAGGCATGCTATATCTACAGTCAGACAGGGCATTTCAAGTCAAATTGCCCAAGCAGAGACATTGAAGTGACGCAGCAGCTGAGACATAATCAACAAGGGTCAGATAGATAGCAGCCCAGTAGTAGCAGAGGGCGAGGACGTGGTCAAGCATCGCAAGCGGGATTGTCTGCTCAAGGAAGCAGAGGGCGTGGACAACAAGCAATGACTCGGTTCTATGCTATGAGTCAGTCGGAGGCGATAGTCAACCCGTGAGTGGTGACAAGTCAGATGGAGTTATTTCATTCTGATATGTCTCTTTCTTGCTTTATATTTGTTCTGGTTGACCCGGGTGCTACACACTCTTTTATCACCTATAGTATGCTTGAAAACTATCGTTTACATGTTAGTTGTAAGAAAGATAGCTTGTTGTTAGAAACCCCACTTGATGGTTCCTCGATGCTTCAAGAGGAGTGTCCATCTTGTGTGCTATCTTTTTCGGGACACCATATACAAGTGGATCTTATACCCCTTGATATGCACGGTTTCGATGTAATCATTGGGATGGATATGTTAGAGAAGTATAAGGTTGTTTTGGATTGTGGTTCCAAGCAAGTTGTGTTTGATGATGGTGGTAAGAAGTGGATCTTCCAAGGAGACAGGAAGATTCTTCCGACATGTCTGGTATCAGCTATGGTGGCAGAGAAGTTGCTACGGTAAGGATGTGAGGCATTCTTAGCTCACGTGGTGGATACCGTTGTGGATACCAAGGCAAAAGGTCCTAGCCTTGAGGAGGTGCCGGTTGTCTGAGTGTTTGCAGACGTGTTTCCTGATGAGTTCCCCAGTGTTCCTCCACCCCGAGAGATTGATTTTGAGAACAATCTGGTCCCAGGAACACAACTAGTTGCACAAACACCGTATAGGATGGCTCCAGTGGAGATGACAGAGCTTAAAAAGCAGTTGCAAGAGTTGTTGGAGAAAGGTTTCATCCGACCAAGTACATCGCCTTGGGGTGCTCCAGTGTTGTTCGTTAAGAAGAAGGACGGGTCGATGCGGCTATGTATAGATTACCGACAGTTGAATAAGGTGACGATTAAGAACAAGTACCCATTACTGAGGATAGATGATCTGTTCGATCAGTTGTGTGGTGCTACCGTGTTTTCAAAGATCGATCTACGGTCCGAATATCATCAGTTGAGGATTAAGACAAATGACATACCAAAGTCAGCTTTTAGGATGAGGTATGGTCACTTCGAGTTTGTGGTTATTCCATTTGGGCTAACCAATGCGCCTGCTGATTTCATGGACTTGATGAATCGAGTGTTCTGTCCGTTCGTAGATCAGTTTGTTGTAGTCATTATAGATGACATCTTGATCTATATTCGGGATAGGCAAGAGCATGAGTGACATCTTTAACTAGCGTTGACTCTTTTTCACCAACATCAGTTGTATGCCAAGTTCAGTAAGTGTGAGTTCTGGCTGGAAGAAGTAACTTTCTTGGGTCATGTAATATCTACAGAAGGAGTTAAGGTGGACCCTAAGAAGGTGGAATCCATTGCAGAATGGGAACAGCCGAAGACGCCGACAGAAGTTTGTAGTTTCCTGTGTTTAGCAGGATACTACCGGAGGTTTATCAAGGACTTCAGTGTGATTGCGTTGCCAATGACGAAGTTGACTAGGAAGGATGTACCTTTTGTCTGGAATGACCGTTGTTAGAAAGCTTTCCAAAGTTTGAAGGAGAAGCTGACTAGTGCGCCAGTGCTAGTGCTGCCAGAGCCTGGGAAGGGCTATGTTGTCTTCTGCGATGCTTCTAAGAAAGGTTTATGTTGTGTGCTGATGTAGGAAGATCATGTGGTTTCTTTTGCTTCGCGACAGCTTAAGAAACATGAGGGGAACTATCCGACACATGATTTGGAGTTGGAAGCCGTGGTTCATGCGTTAAAGATTTGGAGACACTATCTTTACGGGGAAGTGTTTCAGATCTTTACATATCATAAGAATCTGAAGTATATCTTTTCGCAGCATGAGTTAAACATGCGACAACATCGATGGATGGAGTAATCAATGATTATGATTGCACCATCGAGTATCATCCTGGTAAGGAAAATGTGGTAGCTGATGCACTTAGCCAAAAGTCTTCTTCTGTTTCTACAAAGAAGGCACAGTTGAGTTCCTTAGTATGCCACAGACGGGATATGTTTGTCTCCTTGCGGCAGATGAATTTGCAGATGGAAGTTTCCTTGTTAATAGGACGTTTAGCACATATGCAAGTCAAGCCTACACTAAGGCAGCAGATCAAAGATGCACAGCAAGCAGATAATGCAGTGCAGTTAATCAGATCAGAGTTTGACAGTGAAAAGCGTGATGGGTTCCATGAGTCCAAGGATGGACTAGTTTGCTACCGAGATAGGATGGTGGTCCCCAATGTTGATGATCTGAGGAAGCTAGTGCTCGAAGAAGCACACACGTCGATGTATGCTATGCATCTAGGAGTCACCAAGATGTATCATAGTCTGAAGGACTTGTATTGGTGGCCCGGTTTGAAGAAAGATGTAGCAGAGTTTGTGGCTAGATGTGCGGTATGTCAGCAAGTTAAGGCTGAGCATCAGAAGCCGGTAGGAACGTTGCAACCCCTGTCGATACCACAGTGGAAATGGGATCATATAACCATGGATTTCGTAGTTGGTCTGCCCAGGACAACTAGGAATCATGATTCTATTTGGGTAATAATGGACAGATTGACGAAGTCTGCCCATTTTGTACCTATAAAGACAACGTATACAGCCTAGAAGCTCGCTTGAGTATATGTGGATGAGATAGTGCGGTTGCACGGTGTGCCAATAACGATAGTTTCTGACAGAGGTACTCAATTCACAAGTCATTTCTGGGAACAGTTGCACAAAGCGTTGGGAACACAGTTCAGGTTCAACACCGCTTTCCACCCGCAGACAGATGGACAGTCTGAGAGGACTATTCAAACTTTGGAGGATCTCCTTCGGGCTTGTGTTTTGCAGTTCCTAGACAGTTGGGACATACATCTCAGTTTGATAGAGTTTTCCTACAACAACAGTTATCAGCGGAGCATTGACATGGCTCCTTATGAGGCCTTATATGGCAGAAAGTGCATATCTTCATTGTGTTGGTATGAGTCTGGTGAATATCAGCTTCTTGGTCTTGAGTTAGTACAACAGACAAAAAAGAAGATCAGAGTGATACAACAACAGTTGAAAGCGGCACAGGACAGGCAGAAGTCTTACGCAGACAATCGCCGACAACCTTTGGAGTTCCAGGTAGGAGACAAAGTGTATCTTAAAGTCTCGTCATGGAAAGCTATGCTAAGGTTTGGCCGGAAGGGTAAGCTCGCACCCATATATATGCGGCCATACCCGGTCATAGCACGAGTTGGAAAGGTAGCTTACGAGTTAGAGCTGCCGCCAGAGTTGCACAGGTTACATCTAGTGTTCCATGTTAGTATGCTGAAGAAAAGTCACCCAGATATAGGGATAGTGATACAGCTGGTAGAGGTTGAGTTTGATGAATATGTGACCTATGAGGAAGGTCCTGTGATGATCCTTGACAGAAGAGTTAAGAAGCTGAACAGGAAGGACATGGTTCTTGTAAAGGTTCTTTGGCATCATCGTGTCTTTGAGGAAGCCACGTGGGAGCTAGAGGAAGAGATGAGGAGGAAGTATCCCTCGCTTTTTCCTTCGGATTTTGGGGACGAAATCCCTTTTTAGAGGGTTAGTTTGTAAGGACCCTGACCTCCGTTTAGGGCTTATCCTGTTTGCTTTTCTTAACCATGATGCTTAGTTGCTTGCTAATCACCTTTAGTGGTGATTAGGGTTTGTTGGTGTTTTGTCGAGAGCTGGAGGTGCTACTTGCAATTAACCCAAGTCTAGGGTTTGTGGGCAAGTTTGTCACCTTGTGAGGTGTTCCTCCCTCTCCTTGCTTCCTCTAGTGTTGAAAGGAAGGTTTGGGATCGTTGCTTAAGTTCCTTTGGGCATGGTTGATCTTGTTAGGCCTTGTGGTGCCTTGCTTTTGCCTTGTTGGACCTTTGTGTTGGGCAAGTGAGCCTTGTGTCGGGCAAGAGTGCCCTTGTGTCAGCCTGTGGTGTGTCGCCCAGGGTGGGTGTCGGCCACTATGTGGAGGTATGTCACCCATGGACCCTTTGACCTTCTTTGACCTCGTTTGTGTCACCACTAGTGGACACTTGGAGCTTGATGCTTGCATGTGGCAATGGCCTTGGACATGTGTTTAGGGCATGCTAGAGTGGTGACATTGCCCATGGACAAGTGTCCCTAGGTGGGTGACAGCTTGCCTTGTCTTACCTTGGTTTCTCCTCCATCCTCTTCTATATATGTGTTTCCTTTCTCTTGCTAAGGATCCCTTTAGTTCCTTAGTCTCCCTCTTCTTTGGTGCATGACATCCCCTTCTTTTGCAAGCTTGGTGGTCGATCCTTGCCTTAGAGTCTCCTTCTTCCTCTAGTGGTGGCTAAACCCTAGAGTGCCTTGCTCTTCTTCCTTGGTGGTGCTTGGAGCTAGGAGCTTGGAGCTTGCTTAAGGCGGGTTACATAACTCCTAACCCTAACTATACTACCTTCTTTTATGTTCTTGTATGTTCTTATGATCATATCGGCTAAGTTTGTTTCTAGTTTAGTTTCTTGCTTTAGTTGCTCCTTGTTGGCCGAACCTTGTTCTAGGGTTTCTTGGTGAGCAACACCCCTTTCTCTCCTTGGTCTAGAGGAGTGATCTTGAGTTCTACTAATATGGGAAACACTCCTCTCTCGTTTGAGTTGAGAGGTGAGCTTGTGTTCTAGTTGATTGGGCAACACCCTCCTCTCACCATGGACTTGAAAGGTGAGCTATGTAGTGGTTGTGGACCTTGGTTGTTGTTTTCCCTTGTGTTGCGCGATTGGTGATAAGAGGTGTGAAAGACCCCTCTCTCTTGGTTGTTGAGAGGTGAGCCATCTTCTTGATCCTTTAGGGTTTTGGTGCCCATGTGCTTGAGGTTGATGACAAACTTGTGGAGTTGCATCTTGGCCGATATGACTTGGGGTTGATGTCGCCCGATACCCCTCTTGACTTTGAGTCTTGGTCGACATGTTGTGGCTGTATTGGGCGTCACACGCTGGTCCTTGACCTTTTGTGTGTTGAGCATCACATCTGGTTTGGTGGTAGACATTACACCTGGTTCCTACCCTTGTGTGTGTGTGTGGGTGAGAGTTTCGGGCATCACACCTGGTGGAGTATCCTACCCGGCACGCCTAGATCAGGTGGTTGCTTAGTGTTGTTACACCTTGAACGATAGGGGGCATTATAGGATGACCTTGTGACGGGCGTCACACCTCAGTCTTTACCTTGTGTCAGCCGATAGGTCATGGATAGGCTGGCTGAACGACAAGTTCCTTGCTGCCCGTTTGAGTTGCACCTTTGGGCGTTACTTCTTGATGAAGTGGTGATGCCCGATACACCTAACCTAAGATGGTAGCCTAGAGCCCGTTATATCCTGACGCTATGATGTTCAGTGATTAGCTTTGTGTTGGGAATCATAGGGTTGCACGTTACTCTTGTTGCATGACACACCCTTGGGCTCAGTTGCACGATACACCCTAGGGTAGTCCGACACCCTTGCTGTTATGCTTGGCCGATATATATCTGGTTGCTTGACTAGTATGTGGTGGGAGTGTTGGGCGATAGGGGAGAGTACCCTACCCGATACTACCTTTGGTGAGGGTAGCGAGTGCTTCTAGTGAGGGTCTTATTCCTTATATGGAAATCTGATATGCTAGATCTTGTTTCATGCTATCACGGTTGGTTTATGATAGTGATCCTTGACATGTTGGATAGTAGATATAATAGATCATATATATATATATATATATATATATATATATATATATATATATATATATATCTTGACATAACTTTACATGCGTTTATGATCATCTTGAATTATATGTATAACGCCGAGTTAATAATAAGAATGTAAGAAGCTTTGCATGACAAGACATCTGATCCTCTAAGATGTGGACACGTATGTACGTATAAACAGGTGATGAACTCTTGTGATGACAAGACAACTGATCCTCTAAGTTGTGGACACGTATCAAGCCTTGTAAATATTTATATAACATGTTTCCTTACAGGACGAGGACTTGAATGTAATAGTTTCTCAGTTTATCCACTTTCTACAATCGGTTTTAATTAACCCGTGTTTTTGGTAATATGTGGTTTATGGTGTTTTCCGCACATTTTCGCGTAACACCTCATTGTCTGTGTGATAGCGGGATGTGTTGCCACACCATGCCTCACAATCAATCTGGATATCAGAAAAAAAGGAATTATACAATCGTGATAACACTAATCATAGATGTAAGGTGAAGTTTCTCTCTAGCTTTCCAATTACTTTGGTAGCAGTGATGAGTTTCTAGACATTGTTCATCGCTTTTGATGTCATAATTTGGCTATGGACATCCACTGCCAATGTAATTTTGGACCTATAGTGTCACCCACATAGGATGCACTTGGAAAATGAGTTTATTGATGGAATAGATTTTATTTGGTTACTAAATTGTTTGGGTAATCAAAATGGATAATACTAGTTGTCAATCGACCGATTAGAATGTCCAATCAACTAACTAGTGTGTCAGTCAATTGACTGGAATGTCCAGATAATCAAATGGAATGTGCTAACTCTAACCAATGGAACCAGTCAGTCGACTGATTGAAATGTTCAATAAACTGACTAAATGATCATTACCAACAAATGATTAGAGTATCTAGTTGACCAACTAGATTGCCTGGTTGATTGACATGGTCGAATCAACAAGTTTAAATGGGACAAATAATTAATAATATCTATAACTACATACATTAATCATTGTAGTGAAACTAGTCTTATTGCATTGCTGACCACAAGCCAATAGATCGACTTGATTGTCCAACATATTGACTGGTTGTGTGCAACTGCTACACAATCATGATACTTGACCCTTCGTCTCTCAGGATTTCAAAAACCCTAGCCCATGCACTCCTATATAATGAGGGGGTGACCAAGGCTCTAGAGACACCTTTTTCTCATAATTGTGGTAAGATGAGAGCCTGAGAAATCTTACTCGTGAAAGGGAAATATAGCAAGGGGGAGGAAGTTGGTGTTGGCACGTTGACAAATGAAGGGGAAACTCCTTCCCATTGGCTTGGAAAGCACGATGTGGAGTTCCGAGTGGTTTGTGTGGACTACATAGAGGTGTGGAAGCTTTTGCTACTACGTTAGGAGGACATCGTCAACCAATGAAAATGGTTATCATACCATGGGATGTCATCATTTACCATCTGTGTGATACTTAAGAATGAAATACATCTCTATGTAATAATAGTCGTTGGACTTGCTCTAGGACAAGGTATATCTTGCACCCTCTTTTTTAATACATCCTTGTTGCTGCAATCTGCTAGTTTTGAAATATGGATAGCAAAGATTTGTTTCCACTGCCATCTCTATCTCAATATTTCCCAATAGTGGTATCAAAGTCACAATAGTTTATGGTGTGTTGTGATTTAAAGTGATACAATCACATTTTTGCTATCATTTATTTTTTTGCATGTGATGCAAACATTTAAATAGTTGATGTGCATATCCAATGAAATACCTCATACTCTAGAGAATGATACATATATCCTCTCTCTATATATATATATACACACATATATATATGTAACTCATGTGCATCCCCTAAAAATGATTTTTGATGGTGTATGTATGTATGGTTATGGTTAATACCCCTTGGATGATTGTGTAGTTGAATAGTTTATTTCATGCCTTATTAAATATGGTTTGCATAGCGTGTCTTCCTCGTTCTTATCCAAATGTAATTAATGCATAAACCCCCTATGCTCCCCTTGAATGAAACTCGAAGTATTCAGTTTTCATAATATAGTAAGTAGATAGGAGTAACATTATTTTCTTTCTTGGCAAGAGAAGGCGTTCTGACCAGGCAAGTCAACCAATTGGGATTCAATTCAAGGACTAGAGGAATAGAAGTGCCATCCAATTAGAGGTAGCAGCCGACCGACTGAAGGCCCAACAGACTGACTAGAGGAGTCCAACCAAGCCGCTTCAGCCAGGAGCAACTCAATAGACTGACAAAAACCAACTAACCATAGGAGGTCCAACCAATCTAATGGAAGGTCTAATCGACCGACCGACATGATCCTAGCACAAGATTTTTCTACTCTAGGTTGCTACATATGATGTATGACCTTATATGGACAAAAATTCTCTATGGGTCCAAAGAATTGCATTATTATTGCCTTAATCATTATGTTGTATGTTTGTGATTGCATGTTTTTTGTGTGGATATAGTATGTATATGATACATATTATAAGTATTTGGTGATTGGATATGTATGTGTAATTATAAATAAAATACCTTAATAAATATTAAGTCTTAGATGTTTTCCATAAGAAGCACACATGAAAAGCTTGATCCACCAAGAGTGGGCATGCCAAATCATGGTGTGTCATCTATCTCGTGGAAGTGTGATGGTAGTTATGTGGATCTGCCAAAGCAGGGTGCATTTGTGTTGGATTTTGGATCAAACTTAACTAGGTGAACTTAATAGGAAATAAAACTATCCTACTTGTACATATATGTTTGGGAAACCTCGACTTACATTCGGGGGGAGTAAAGTAGAAGAGAAGGCTCGAGTTATCTCGAGTTACATCAGAATAGAAGAAGGGACTCGGTATGCAGACTGAGATGCAAACAACCACAACCAATCATGCACACACATAGGGGTTTATAGGCCATGACCACGCTACACATCCACCATCAAAACCATTTTAGGGTGACGCATATCGATTTCATATATATACCATATCATATATGTATATTGGGATTTGTGGTATTTAATCATATATGCACATTATAAAATTAAAGTATTCACATTGCATGCAATAAATAAATGGCAAACAACCAAAATCCGATCATATCAATTAATCCTAAAACATAGTATGTTGACGTGGCTCTGATACCACTGTTGGGTTTTATGGGACAGAACAGGGAGCGGGAACAAAAATTTTATCTAACCACAAACCCATAACCAGTAGATTGCATCAACAACTATGCAATAGGAAAGATAGTTTAACGAGATATACCTGATCCTGAGGCTTACTCAGTGACAATACCTCGCAGCTGGTGCAGTCTTCAACCACCTAGTCTTTGACAACATCTATGAACCTCCTGGTGTAGACCTGGATTGCGGTGGACAGTCATCCTCCTGAGCGACAGAAACCTCCTACCTATATAGATAGTCTACGTGGACCACTGTGAACTCTAGTCGTCCTATCCTAAAGGAGACTAGAAGGATTCGTCCCCTTCTGTTGGTGTACTAGTTGCCGACACACTCTCCCACAATCAGTTTCTTTTCTGTAGTTGTCTTTCCCTTGTTGTTCCTCCCTAGATGGGTAGAACTTGCTTGGGCTCTCTCGATTACCACAACCAGAGAGGACAACAACTCTGTAGAGCAACTAATTTTTTGAGTTGTGTGCTCTGAGAAGCCCCTTATACCCCTCTATTTATAGTAGAGGACAGGGTCAGGGTTCCTAGTCTGTGCGGGAGTAGAAGGGTCCGGAATTTCCATAAACTATTTACACTACGGCAGATGAACCGGTCATTTCATAACTCAACCGGTCGCTTGGGTAGGTGAGACGATCAGTTCACTTTTGAACCGATCGGTTGGGAGTTTGAACCCATAGTTTCACTTCCCAGACTTGCCCACAATTGACTTTCCTTGTTCATTTCTAATTAATACAAATATTAATTCTTGTCCCAATCAAATTGAAGAAGTGAAACGAAATTATTTTCTCACAAATTAGGAAACTAAACACCTGCTCGGTTGGTCCATGTGAACTAGTCGTCTCATGACCATGAGCCAATCAGTTCACCCAGTGAACCGGCCAGTTGGTGGTCCAGTTTATGTAGAACTCAGTCAATGCAGTTCTCAATCAATCTGACACTCTAATCAATTGGTTCAACACTTGAACTTGATGATTCAGAGTCAAGTCTATTGATTGAATGTTTAATTGAGTACCTAAACACTTTAGTAATCAATCTAAACATCATTCATTGATAAACTCCTCTTCCATGTTAATCCTATGTGTGTGACCCTATAGGTTCCATTTCATAATGGCAGTGAATGTACATAACTAACTTATGACATCACAAGCAAAGAGTGGTGCCTAGTCGCAAATCAATGCTACCCAAGTGAAGAGGAAAGTTGGAGAACACCTTTCAACCTATAATCTATTATTGGTGTTACAATGAATGTATAGTCACTTTGTCACTGATATCTGGATTGAACTCAAGGCATGGACTTGTCATCCTCTACAAACGTTCAATCCATGTTTCTTGACTCAGAGTAGACTGTCTGAGATATATGTAAGCTCAATGTCATACATTGACTCACAATTGCATGGCCATGCATTTCTCAGTCTCACTCCTCATGTGGCCAAGATATCACACTCCCTTAGGAGGGAAAAATTCCATATCTATCATTCACAGTCAAGTCCCCATGTCTCAAAGTCAACCAATCATCACTGTTATAACAACCCATGTTTCAGGATTGCATTTGATGATGTCAAAGTGTACCCAACGACATGTGATGAGTGCAGTGATTTTAGGTCAAAGAACCACAGTCACCACCAATACTATAAGAGATGATCCTGACTAACCAAGTGTGGTTTCCATGCATCACTCTTATGGTGGGTCTGTCTGATACACTCTTCTCTAACATGTATATGTGTTCTTGGTTTGATATCATATATCATGACTAATGAGATTCTGTCATTAACCAACACACACTCTAGTCTTCTGTGTTATTGATATCTATGGTTATTTCCACAATGACAAGCGACTAGGAACATTAGTGAGAATAACACTCTTAACATCTATATGATCTCATTGTTCAAGTCACGTACTTGAAGACATACGTCATTGAGTTTTGTCATTCTCTAGACATCTATCGTGTAATACTATTATCTCAAAATAGTTAAAAAATATAGATGAAAACTGCCTTTATTATTATTCAAATCTTTTACAAAGTATTCCATTACAATCATCACATGACTGGCTCTATGGGCATACATACCAACAGACTCCCACTTGCACTTAGAGCCAATCACCCATGAACCTGAGTCCTTGCGATCTAGCATGACCATCATGCTTCTGCTGTGAAAGTGCCTTAGTCAAGGTATCAACAATATTGTCTTCGGTTGGTACTCTGCAAATCTTCACATCTCCTCGTTGTACGATATCTCATATGAGATGGAAGCACTGTTGTATGAACTTGGACCACTGATGTGATCTGGGTTCTTTAGCTTGTGCAATAGCTCCATTGTTGTCACAATATGACTCAATTACATCATAGATGCTAGGAACCACCCCAAGTTCAGAGATGAACTTCTTGATCCACACAACCTCCTTTGCTACATGGGATGCAGAAATATACTCGGCCTCTGTCGTAGAATCCACATTTGTCTCTTGCTTGGAACTCTTCCAGCTCACAGCTCTGTTGTTGAAGCAAAATAAAAATCTTGACTATGATTTGTAATCATCTGTATCGGTTTGGAAGCTTGCATCGGTGTAACCCTTTACCACCAACTCTTCCTCACCGCCATAAATGAGGAATTGATCATTAGTCCTTCTCAAATACTTGAGAATGCTCTTCATGGCTGTCCAGTGAGCATCTCCGAGATCTGATTGGTATCTACTCGTCATGATGAGTGCATACGAAACATCGAGACATGTGAACAACATTGCGTACATGATGGATCCAATTGTTGATGCAGATGGAATCCCATTCATGTATTCCCTATCTTCACAAGATTTAGGACATTGATCTCTAGAGACGGGAACTTCATGCCTCATGGGTATGCTTCAACACTTTGTCAATGTATGTTCTTTGACTTAGTACAAGAATCCTTCTAGATCTATCTCTATAGATCTTGATTCCTAAGATATAGGATGCTTCTCCTAAGTCTTTCATTGCGAATGTATTTTCAAGACATGTCTTTACCTTTTGTAAAGTAGGAATGGCATTCCCCATCAATAGTATGTCATCTACATACAATATGAGGAATGTAGTCATGCTCCCACTAACCTTCTTGTACACACAAGGTTCATCTTCATTTTGACTAAAGCCAAACTCTTTGACTGCTTTTTAAAATCAAAGATTCCAGCTCCGAGATGCTTGCTTCAATCTATAGATTGACCTTTGTAGCTTACAGACTTTATTTGCATCCTTTGGAATTATAAAACCTTCAAGTTGTGTCGTGTACACATCCTTGACAAGATTCCCATTAAGGAATGTGGTTTTGAAATCCATATGCCAAATCTCATAGTCATAGTAGGCTGCAATAGCAAGCATGATCCTGATGGACTTAATCATGGCAACTGGTGAAAAGGTTTCATCATAGTCAACACCTTGAACTTGTCTGAAACCCTTTGCAACCAATCTACCTTTATAAGTGTGCACATTGCCATCCATGTCGATCTTCTTCTTAAATACCCACTCGCACCCTATGGGTTTTACCCCTTCATGTGGTTCCACCAAGGTTCATACCTTGTTGGTATACATGGATTCCATCTCAGATCTCATGGCCTCAAGCCATTTTGCATAATCTAGTCCCTACGTAGCTTCTAGATAGGTAGTTGGCTCATCATCTATGACCAACTCACTGCCTTCTTGAGTCACAAGATATCCAAGTCTCTCAAGATCAAGGCGTGTACTACTAGATCTAAGAGGTTCCTGTGTTATTTGAGGAATTTGAGATGCCACAATAGTTTGTGATTATCTATGTTCCTCTTGTTCATCTATTGGTTCAATGTTTTCTTGTTGGTCTCAAACCTCTTCGAGTTCCACTTTCCTCCCACTGCTTCCTTTGGAAATAAATTCCGTTTCTAGGAATACAGCATTCCTGGCAACAACCACTTTGTTGTTAGTTGGGTGGTATAAGTAGTATCCCCTTGTTTCTTTAAGATATCCAACAAAATAACACTTATCAGATTTGGGTCTAAACTTTTCAGGAAATGGTTTCTTGAAATAAGCTTCACATCCCCAAACCTTCATAAAAGACACATCGGTATGCTTCCCGTACCATATCTCATATGGTGTCTTTTGAACCGATTTAGATGGTACACAGTTAAGTGTAAACACGGTGGTTTGAAGAGCATAAACCCATAAGTGAGTTGGAAGATCGGAAAAACTCATCATAGATCGTACTATGTCCAATAATGTGTGATTCCTTCTTTATGACACGCCATTATGTTTTGGTGTTCCAGGTGGAGTCCATTGTGATACAATACCACGGGCTCTCAGAATGTCCTCAAACTCTTGGCTTAAGTATTCTTTACCTCGATTGAATCAAAGTGCCTTAATACTTTTGCCAAGTTGGTTTTGTACCTCATTCATGAAATCTTGGAACCTTTCAAGGGTCTCTGACTTATGTTTCATCAAGTAAACATAACCATACCTACTGAATTCGTCAATGAAGGTAATGAAGTACTGATACCCACCTCTAGCATTTGTTCTAAAAGGCCCACATACATCAATATGTATGAGTCCTAATAGATTACTAACCTTTTCTTGAAAAGGGAATCTTGGTCATCTTTCCCTATAAACAAGATTCACATGTCTCAAATTATTTAAAATCAAAAGAGTCCAAATAAGCATCTTTATGGAGTCTAGATATGCGATTCTCATTTATGTGCCCTAGACAACAATGCCAAAGGTATGTTTTGTTTGAGTCATTGAGGTTTTGCCTTTTGGTGTTTATGTTATATACACTTGTTTGTATATCTATCAAGTATAGACCATAAGACATAGGGGCACTTCCATAAAAGATCCCATCTTTAGAAATGGAACATTGTCCATTCTTAATCAGAAATTCAAATCCATCCTTGTCCAAACAAGATACAAAATTGATATTCCTATTAATGGTAGGTACATAATAGCATTTTTGTAACTCTATTATCAGCCCACTTGGTAGAGATAACTCATAGGTTCATACTACACTAGAAGCAACTCTTGCTCCATTAGCAACACATAGTTCAACCTCACCTTTTGCTAAAGGCCTACTTCTTTTCAAATCCTTCACATTTGAATAAATGTATGATCCACATTCGGTATCAAGTACCCATGATGAAGAATTAGTAAAGTTAATCTCAATCACGTATACACCGAAAGTAGAGATCTCTATCTCTTACTTCATCTTCCTTGATTCCCTTAATCCTCTCCACATTTTGAGCGTAGAAGACTTGGACTTCATCTTGGTGGGAGAACACTTCTCTGCCTTGATGTGTCCTTGGACTCCATTCCACTGATCACTATCATGGAACTATTCTTCTTCTTTTGTGCCTCAAACAACACCTTAAGCGTACATAGAGTGGATTCTATGACCACTGGTATCTTAGGAATATGCATAACACTTCTCATAGTCCTTAACCAGTTATAGAAATTTATGTCAATTAAATTGTTCAATTTCAACGTTGATTTCTTTGCCATTTGGTTCTACAAGAGAAAACAATTGCATTTTATCAAAACTCCTTTTTGATTTGATTTGAATAAAGTTGACAATATTTAATTATGCCTTTAATTAATTATCACTCCCACTATTTTATTCAAACTGATAGCCCTCACCATCAATTCAGAAGATTGCAGCGTACAATCTTCTTGTGAGCAAGATCTTGATTTCCTCTCAGTCATGGACCAGCTAGGGCTATCACCCAGAACTAGATTCTTTTAGATAGGAAACTTTTTCCAATTGCATCTTATGAAACTCTTGATAGATTTCATACACAACTCTTTTTCATGTACAACTCCCTTCCTCAAGGTGCTTAATCTAATCAAGGTAACCTTGTTAAGTCCAACCCAAATGCCAACACAATGAATATGCACCCTGCTAGAGCAGACCCACATATTCACCGTCACACTTCCACAAGATAGACGGTGCACCACACTAGCTTGTTCCCTCACTTAGTCGATCAAGTGTTTCATGTGTGTTGCTTTTTGAAGCCATCTCAAACTTAATATTTACATTGAGGGGTTTGCCATCTATATACATATACATATCCAATCACCACATATACAATATGTATCATATACATGCTATATCCCACAAGAAAACATGTGAAGTGATAAAGTGATGATTATGGCCATCCTATTTTAATTCCTTGAGCCACAAGGAATTATAGTCATCTAGGTCTACATCACATGCAACAACTTGTAGTTGATGAAGATATGTGCTTGGGTCGTTTCGGGTTGATCAACTCATCCTATGACTGATCGGCTCGCCTCATGTCCTGTCGGTTGGTTGTCACCAACCGATCATCTGTCTCCTCTAGACAATCAGTTTGTCAGGTCATCTTGCTCCTTGTCAAGCCACCACCCGCTCGTCTCACACCATCAGCCAGTCGTCTCAGTCCTCCAACCGCCCATTTGGGCACCTGCCGATCTTTGACATAACAGAAAATAAAACTATCCTACTTTTACATATATGTTTGGGAAACCTGAGTTACATTCGGGGGGAGTAAAGGTAGAAGAGAAGGCTCAAGGTATCTCAAGCTACATCGGAATAGAAGAAGGGACTCAGTACGCAAACCGAGATGCAAACAACCACAACCAACCATGCACACACATAGGGGTTTATAGGCCATAACCACGCTATATATCCACCATCAAAACCATTTTAGGGTGACGTGTATCGATTGCATATATATACCATACCATATATGTATAGTGGGATTTGTGGTGTTTAATCAGATATGCACATTAGACAATTAAAGTATTTGTATCACATGTAATAAATAAATGGCAAAAAACCAAAATCCATATTGATTAATCCTAAAACATAGTATGTTGACATGGCTCTGATACCACTATTGGGTTTTAAGGGACATAACAGGCAATGAAAACAAAAATTTTATCCAACCAAAAACCCATAACCATGAGATTGCATCAACAACTATACAATAGGAAAGATGGTTTAGTGAGATATACCTGGTCCTGAGGCTTGCTTAGCAACAATACCTCATAGCTAGTGCGGTCTTCAACCACCTAGTCTTCGACGGCATCTGTGCAGCTCCTGATTTAGACCCAGATTGTGATGGATAGTCGTCCTCCTGAGCGGCAAAAACCTCCCACCTCTATAGATAGTCCATATGGACCATCGAGAACTCTAGTCGTCTTGTCATGAAGGACACTAGAAGGAGTCATCCCCTTCTATTGGTGTACTAGTGTCCGACACACTCTCTCACAATTTGTTGCTTTTCTACAGTTATCTTTCACTCGTTGTTCCTCCCTGGATGGGTAGAACTTACTTGGGCTCTCTCAGTTACCACAACCAGAGAGGACAACAACTTTGCAGAGCAACTAATGTTCTGAGTTGTGCGTTCTGAGAAGCCCCATGTACCCCTCTATTTATAGTAGAGGGTAGGGTTAGGGTTCCCATTCTGTGCAGGAGTAGAAGGGTCTATAATTTCCATGAACTGATTACACTGCGACAGACGAACCGGTCGTTTCATAACTCAACTGACCATTTTGGCAGGTGAGCCGATCGGTTCACTTTTGAACTGGTAGGTTGGGAGTGTGAACCGGTCGGTTCATTTAGTGAATCAGTCATTTCACTTCCCAGACTTGCCCACAATTGACTTTCCTTGTTTGTTTCTAATTAATACAAATATTAATTCTTGTCCCAATCAAATTGAACAAGTGAAATGAAATTCTTTTCTCACAAACTAGGAAATTCAACACCTGCTCGGTTGGTCCATGTGAACCGATCAGTTCACTAGTGCAAACTGATCAGTTCACTAGTGTGAACCGGTCATCTCATGACCATGAGCCGATTGGTTCACCCAGTGAACCGGTCAGTTGGTGGTCCAGTTTGTGCAGAACTCAGTCAATGCAGTTCTCAAACAATCTGACACTCTAATCAATTGGTTCAATACTTGAACTTGATGATTCAGAGTCAAGTCTATGGATTGAATGTTTAATTGAGTACCTAAACACTTTACTAATTAATCTAAACATCATTCATGGATAAACTCCTCTTCCAAGTTAATATTATGTGTGTGACCCTATAGGATCCATTTCATATTGGCAGTGAATGTCCATAACTAACTTACGACATCACAAGAAAAGAGTGGTGCCTAGTCACACATCAATGCTACCCAAGTGAAGAGGAAAGTTGGAGAACAACTTTCAACCTACAATCTGTTATTGGTGTTACAATGAATGTATTGTCCCTTTGTCACTAGTATCCGGATTGAACTCGAAGCATGGACTTGTCATCCTCTACAAATGTTCAATCCATGTTTCGTGACTCAGAGTAGACTGTCTGAGATATATGTAAGCTCAATGTCATACATTGACTCACATGTGCATGGCTATGCATTTCTCAGTCTCACTCCTCAAGTGGCCAGGATATCACACTCCCTTAGGAGGGACAAGTTCCATATCTATCACTCACAGTCAAGTCCCCATGTGTCAAAGTCACCCAATCATCACCATTATAACAACCCATGTTTCAAGATGGTGATTGATGATGTCAAAGTGTACCCAATGACATGTGATGAGTGCAGTGATTTTAGGTCAAAGAACCACAGTCACCACCAATACTATAAGAGATGATCCTCACTAACCAAGTGTGGTTTCCATGCATCACTCTTATGGTGGGTCTTTCTGATACATTGTTATCTAACATGTATGTGTGTGCTTGGTTTGATATCATATATCATGACTAATGAGATTCTATCATCAACCAACACACACTCTAGTCTTCTATGTTATTGATGTCTATGGTTATTTCCACAATAACAACCGACTAGGGACATTAGTGAGAATGTACACACTCTTAACATCTGTATGATCTCATTGTTCAAGTCACGTACTTGAAGACATAGGTCATTGAGTTTTGTCATTCTCTAGACATCTATCATGTAATACTATTATCTCAAAATAGTTAAAAACATATAGACAGAAATTATCTTTATTATTATTCAAATCATTTACAAAGTATGCCATTACAATCATCACATGACTGGATCTATGGGCATACATACCGACACTCACATATGCTCTAACGTGCAGGATCCGAGAAGAAGTAACCATTTAAAAAAATATGAGGTGGAACTACACGGAGCAAGATTTGCTACCATTATAATTGGAACATGTCATTTATCTCTACCTTTGGGTCTGTAATAGAATTAGAAAAGTGATATTATGTACCTACCATCTATAGAAATGTCATTTACATATCTTGTTTGGACAAGAATGGATTTGGATGTCATACAATGTATGGTCGTTGTTCTATTCTAAATGTATGATCTTTTATGGAAGTGCCCCAATGTCTAATGGTCTATACTCATTAGTTATAGAGACAAGTTTATATAATGTAAATACTAAAATACTTGATGACTCAAATAGAACATATGTATGTCATTGTTATCTAGGGAACATAAATGAAAAACTCATTTCTAGATTCCATAAAGATGGTATTAAGACTCCTTTGATTTTGAATCAATAGAGACATGTGATTGTTGTTTATTGGGCAAGATGACAAAATCTCCTTTCATTGGAAATAGTGAGAGAACCAGTGATCTATTGGGACTCATACTTAGTGATGTATGTGGATCTTTTGCCAAAGGTGGTTACCAGTATTAAAGCACTTTGATCTTATCGATGTGTAGAATACTTAAACCAAGAGTTTGAGGATCATATGTGAGACCATGGTATTGTATCACAATGGATTCCACCTAGAACACCACAACATAATGGTGTATTAGAAAGAAGGAATCATACCATGTTGGACATGGGGCAATCAATGATGAGTCTAGTCGATCCTCCAACTTCCTTTTTGGGACATGCTTTACTAACTATAGAGTTTACACTAAACCATGGACCATCTAAATCAATTCAAAAGACACCATATAAGATATGGCATGGGAACCTCTCTAATGCATCTATTATAGATTTGGGATGCAATTATTATGTAAAAAAGCAATTTCTTGGAAAGCTCAAACTCAAATCAGATAAATTTTATTTTGTTGGATATCTCATAGAACCCAAGGGATACTACTTTTATGCTCCATCTAGAAAGAAAGTGTTTGTCTCAATCACTACTGTATTCCTTGAAAAGGAATTTATTTCCAAAGTAAATAGTGGTAGAAAAGTAGAACTCAAAGAGGTTGGAGACCAACAAGAAAATATTAATCCTAAAGAGTGACTAAAGGAACAAGGAGAGTCATAAACTTTTGTGGAATCTCAAGTTCCTCATGTAACACATGAACCTTGTAGATGTAGTAGGACACACCTTGAGCCTGAAAGATTTGGATATATTGTGACTCAAGAAGGCAATGAGTTGTTCATAGATGGTGAGTCAACACCCTACATAGAATCTATAAAGGGACCAAAATCTGAGAAGTGTCCTGAGGACATGAGATCTAATACAGACTCCATATACACCAGGAAGGTATGGACCTTGTGGATTCACCTAAAGGGGAAAAACCCATAGGGTGCAAGTGGGTCTTTAAGAAGAAGATGAACATGGATGGTAATGTACAAATCTATAAAGGATGATTGGTTACAAAGGGTTTAAGAGAAATTCAAGGTGTAGACTATGATTGAAACCTTTTTAACAGTTTCCATGGTTAAATCCATCAAGATCATGCTTGCCATCATAGCTTATTATGACTATGAGATTTAGCAAATGGTTATAAAAACATTTTCCTTAACATGAATCTTCTTGAGGATGTGTATAGTACACAACCCAAGGGTTTTATGATTCTAAATGATGCAAATAAAGTTTGTAAGCTAAAAAGATCAATATATGGACTAAAGCAAGTAGCTCATAGATGGAATCTTCAATTTGACGATGTAATCAAATGAAGATGAACCATGTGTTTACAAGAAGGTCAGTGAGAGTACAATTGTATTCCTCATATTCTATGCGGATGACATGCTATCAGTGGGGAATGACATCCCTACCCTACAAATGGTAAAGAACTAGTTGGGAAGTACTATCAAGGATTTATGAAAATCATCCTATATCTTAAGAATTAAGATATACATAGATAGATCTAGAAGGCTTCTTGGCCTAAGCCAGAGTACATACATTGGCAAGGTGCTAAAGGTTCAGCATGAAGGACTCAAAGAGAGGAAATGTGTCCACGTCCCATGGAAATAGTCTCTATAGAGTCCACTATCCTAGTTCTTGTGAAGAACAGGAACACATGATTAAGAAGCCATATGCATCTTCTATTGGATCTATCATGTATGAAATGTTATGTCCTCATCCTGATGTCTCTCATGCTTTGAGCGCAAGGAGAAGGTATCAGTCAGATCCCAATGAAGGTTACTATATTTCTTTAGAGAACATACTTAATTACTTGAGAGGGGCTAAGGATCAGTTCCACATTTATGGCGATGATGAGTTGGGTGTCAAGGGTTATACATATGCAAGCTTCCAAACTGACAAAAATGATTATCGATCACTATTCGGATCTGTGTTTTGCCTTAAAATAGAGTTATAAGATGGAAAATTTTGGGTAAGAGACAGTTGTTGATTCTATAATAGAAGTCGAGTATCTTGTTGATTTGAATACAGTAGAGGATACTTTAAGGATCAAGAAGTTCATCAGATGAACTTTGGGTGGTTCCTACCATTGATGACGCAATAGAAATGATATGATAACAATGGAGCTATTGGATAGTCTAAGGAATCCAGATTTCATAATTTGGCATTTCCATCTCATATGAGAGATTGTACACCGAGGGTATGTGAACATCTATTGAGTACTTGGAATTATATTCATGGGTGATTAGCTCTAAGTGCAAGTGGGAGTCTATTGGTATGTATGCCCAAAGAGCCAATCATATGATGATTGTATTGGGGCATCATGTACTTGATTTGATAATGATAAACCGTCAATCGTGTTTGTTCAATTATGAGATAATGATATAACATGATAGATTTCTAAAGAATGATGTTACTTGATGACATATGGCTTCAAGTTGAGACATGAACAATGAGATCATATGTATGATAAGAGTGCACATATTCTTGTTATTTCCCTAGTCACATATTATTATGGAAGTAAAATAGACATAAACAATACATAAGACTAGAATGTGTGTTGGCTAATAGTAGAATCTCATTAGTCATGATATTATTATCAATCCAAACACCTAGGTACTTGTTAGAGAATAGTTTGTTGGAAAGACCCACCTTGAGATTGATACATGGAATAGAATGGTAGTATAATCATATCTCAAAGTGATAATTGTGATTGTGGTTTTTAGACCTAAAGTCACTACACTCATCACATGTCATTCAATGATCTTTGATGTCATTCAGTGTGGCCTTCAATAAGGGTTTCCATACATGTGCTTCTCAGGTACATCGTGAGAAATGGGGATTGACTATGAGTGATGTAGATGGGATTTGTCCCTCCTTCTGGTGTTTAATCCCGACCACTTAGTAAGTGAGATTATAAAATGCATGGACACACTCATGTGAGTCAATATGTGATATTGATCTCACATGCATCTCAACAATATACTCTAATTCAAGAAACATAGATTGAGTATCAAGAGGATGATGATCTCATGCCTCACATTCTATATAGATATTAGAGATAAAGGAACTATACAATCGTGGTAACACTAGTCCCAAATGTAGGTTGAAGTTGTTATCCAATTTTCCAATTACTTAGGTAGCAATGATGTGTTTCTAGATACTGCTCATTGCTTGTGATGTCAGGTTATGGACATTTACTTCCAGCATAACTTGGGACCTATAGGGTCACACACATAGGATGCACTTGGAAGAGGAGTATAATAACAAATAAGATTTAGTTTGGTTAGTAAAGTGTTTAGGTAATCAAATTGGATAATATTGGTTGTCAGTCAACCAACTAGAATGTCCATACGACTGACTGAAATGTGTGGAATCTAACAGATGGAACTAGTTAATCGAACGATTGATATTTTCAATCAACCGACTGAACAGACATTACCAATGGATGATCAAAGTAGTTATTCGACTAGTTGGATTTTTTTATCGATCGACTAGGTCAAGTTGGCTAGTTTGAATGGGTCAAATGATTGATGATATTCATAAAGACACACTTAATTGTTGCATTGAAACTAGTCTTATTGTGTCACTGACCACAAGCTAGTCGATCGACTGGTCATGTGCATCCGCCACACAACCATGATACTTGACCCTTAGTGCCCAGGGGTTTTGGAAACCCCATCCCATCAACTCCTATTTAAGGAGGGGGTGTCTAAGGCTTTAGAGACACTTTTCTATCACAATTGTGATGACATGAGAACCTAATAAATCTTACCCATGAAAGTGACAGATAGCATGAGAGAAGGAAGTTGACACTGGCATGTTGAGAAATGACGGGGAAACTCCTTTCCACTAGCTCAGGAAGCTTGGTGTGGAGTTCTTGGTGGTCTATGGGGACTACATAGGGGCGTGGAAGCTTTTTCTGCTACTCTAGCAGGATTCCATCAGTCGTTGTCCATGGTTGTTACAACAAGATGATGCCATCAAATACCATCCATGTGCTTTTAAGAAGGAATCACACATTGGTGCAAGGTTGGTCACTGGACTTGCTCCAAGATAAGGTATATCTTCACCCCTATTTCCTAATACATCTTTGTTGATGTGATTTGCTAGTTAGGAAATATGGACAAAAACAATTCATTTCTATTGTCATCTGTCTCCATTTTTCCCCACATATATCACATAGGAGCTTCACTCTTGATTCTACATGTGATGTATTTCTTTATGTTTACTTATGCCTTACCTCACAATGGAGATGTTACCTCACACTCTTTTTCATTTCATAGATCCTTCTGGTTTCCTTTTCCTAGATTATATGCTATTTCTAATTATATGTATCTGGTTCTTTCCCATTCTTGAAGTCATTCACCTTAGTCTAAAACAATTCGATCTACCTCTAAACATATGTCTATGTTGTTGTCTTTTGATCCATCATTATTTTCATTTTAGGTTTTAGTGTTTTTATCCCCCGCACTTAACTTAGCCCCCTACTTATACATTAGTGGTGGCTAAGAGGCAAAGGCTAGCTGCTCCTAGCCATCAAAGTTGTATCCCAATCCTACTGGGTTTTCTAGGATTTTAACCACATCTCTTCCACTTTCCATGCCATTCCACAACTTGAAGGAGGAGAACGAGCTTGGAACTATTGAAGGTGAAGATTCGAGCTTCTCCACCCACTTTCATAGAGTTACTATCTTTTTTCCCCTTTCTTTTGTTATTTATTTGATCATGGGTAGCTAATCCCCCTTTGTGGGCTGTTTGGGGACAAAAATATGTAACTAGATACCATGTTGGTAAATTGTTATGCATTATACTATGATTCCATTGTCTAATACTATATAGTTTCTTTCCTTCCCTACCTCTTTCTACACTTCTTTGTGTAATGGAATCACCTAAGGCATAAAGAAAGGGGTAATTTGGGACTTTTGGTGGGAAAACTCTTGTGTTCCCTAGAGGAACCTTACCTAGTTTCTGCCCCTTCCCTTTTGTTCCTCCATTACTCTTGCCCTTGGTGAGAGATATAAATGACTAGATGTGATCATCCATACATGCTTAGCAAAAAGGCTTGCCAAGTGGACAATTGGTGATAGTGGGAGGTAAAATATCCTTCACCTGCACCAAATATGACTCATTGATCCTAAGTATAGGTCAAGCCAATATGGTTAAATAGAAAGCACAAAGTAAATTAGGATATTATGATTAGAAACCTTGTTTAGGATAATTCTAGTACATGTATGTCTATCCTTAATTAATGGAGCCTAGTAAGGGTAGATGGGAAGTGATAGGATCTAGTTCCCCTATACACCAGCATGCCACCCATGGCCAACAAATATTAAAGGATGTGTACCCTAAATTAATCTTTGTTGTTTGGTTTGATAGTTTACTTCTTTTATATTTGTGTACATCTAGGACCCTACTGTATGGTTGATGGTTTCATATCCAACCCAAACATCCCACTACCTGAATTACTTGCTCAAAGTCTAACTTAATTCCTTTCTAGCTAGTTGTCTTTTGTTTGCCCTAGTTGAATTTCTTGTTCATGCTAGTTGGTTCTCTCTAAAGTAATTTGTTATTGTCCTTAGTTGCTTGTGATAAGTTTTGCTTAGTTAATTTCTTAGTGTAGTCTTTTCTTACCTTATTAGTTTAATTTCTAACGTAGTGTAGTTAGTTTCTCTCTTTTGTTATTGATTGGTTCAGCTTAGTATAGTTGCTTTCTTAGCTTATTAGTTAGAATAGATTGTGTAGGGTTAATCTAGGTTTGATTCTATTGGTTTATATGAGTATGATTTCTCTCTTAGCCTATTAATTGTAATTGTTTGCGCATGATTAATCTAGGTTTGATTCTTGCCTTTCTTTATTGCATGCTTACTTAGTTTAACTCAGACCCCAATTATATTATTGAAAGCATACACTCCACTCTACAAACCTAAATAATAACCTAGTTAACATAGTGTCCTACTCCACTCCCTAAGGATCTACCACATAGATGCCACATTCTCTATACTATATCATGAGTTGTGTGATTTCCCTATTATTAAGAGTGTGCCTACATTCAGATTATAAATATTTTGTTAGCATGGTGTGTCTCTCTAGATGATTAGTTGCGCATGCACATCATTTATGTCTAAAATCATATGCTTTCTTGTACCTTTGGAGCAAGCGAATGCAACAAATGCTACTTCATCAGGGAACAATGTATAATCCATAATTTTGTCTTGTTCCAAAATTTTGGTTGGAGTAATGATGGAATCTTATATAATAAATCTTATTTTGCAAGTATATCTCTAAAACTATGAACAATTTTGGAGATCATAATGAGTCCAAGGGAATATGTCTTTGTAGTATGCATTGAGAATGAAATAGTTTGAAGTGTGATTTAGAGAGAGAGGCATGAAGTTATGTTATATGCATTATGAATGCAATCTCAAGACATAAGGCAAGATAGGTTACAAGGTGAATTTTTGTTTTCAAATGGTGAGCGCTATAGAGAATTTTGACAAGTCTAATATAGTGTATTCAATGCAAAAACTTTTTCAGATAATATAATATGGGCAAGGTTGGTAAGAGATATCTTTATAAGGGTTAGCCGAAAAGGAAAGTTGAGGAAACATTTTTTTCGTGCATCAAGTTTTTGCTGCATTTTCTCTATAAAGGGGTTCCATATGTACATATGTACTTCAGAGGTAATTGTTCTTGAATATCTAATAATGTATTGTCCACATTGACACTAGGAAAATTGTTAAACACTCATTGTGGATTTATGGGAATTAATCTCAATTTTGAGTGGTGTTGAAAGACTCCCAACATATGAAAATTAGTGATGATATTTTGATTATCATGTTAGATGAAATGATGGCATCAATCTCAAAGTATTTGACATTTTAGTTGTTTTTTTTAGTTTCTATAGCCCACCAATTACATTGGTGTATGTGAAAGTTTTAACTAATGGCTAGAATGGAAGTAAAAATGATGAAAAATCTGGGGTAAAGCATATTCCCTTGTCAGACGAAGTTTGAGCCATCAAAGTAACCAAATGGAGAACTACTTCTAAAGATATGAAATTTTCTAGTTCCCACATTTCCTCTTCCTGCCAATGCCATCATCCTCTTCCCTCCATTTCCTTCCTGCAAACCCTACCAGCTACAACGCCGACAACCACCTGCACCACTTGCCGCTTCCAGCAAGCAATAGCATTGCAGCCTTGCTCTTAGCTACCGCCGTCGCTCACTCCTACGCCAGCAACTGCACGATCTGAGACTAAGACCAATCGTGCACGACCGTATGGGTAGGAGCAGCAGACCGGTTGGACGCCGAGGTGAAGACCGTTAGGCCAAGACCATGAAGGATTGAGCAGCGCTGAGATCGTTAAGCGCCTCACAATTTCCAAACCGTGAAGCCACACCGACCGATCAGGACCGTTTGAAGCCCAAGGTCGGTGGGCAGACCGTTTAAAGATCGAATGATCAAAACCATATGAGCCTACGAGACCGTTTGGAGGCTGATCTCTACGAAACCGTTTCATAAAGCAACTACTAGCAAACCGTTTAGAAAAGGAATCACGTGTGGAAAAGTTACGTGCATGGGAGGGCATGCATGCATGAAACCGTTTGGAAGATTAGCCAAATCCGATCATAACATTATCCACTTGCCAAACCATTTAAGAAAGTTGGCTACAAACCGAATGAAAAAGTAGCACAAAGCCAAACCGTTTGATAAGGTAGCACAAAGCCAAATCATTTGATAAAGTAGCACATATACAACAAACCGTTTGGAGCTAATAAAAGCAAAACCGTTTGGTCATATGCAACCAAACTGTATGGTCATTTGCACTCAAGACCGTTTGGTCAATTATAACCAAATCATTTTGACTCACACCAAAAGCATGAGGGCCAGGCCTGTGCCTATAAATAGGACCAGCAGGGTCTCCATTTTGGGCATCGGTTCTGGGACACCGACAGGCTGCCTGTACACAGGTCCGATCCAAATCCAGTTCCATCCACGCCAGTTTCACTTCACCTACTGCCAGTGCTGCAATGAAGTAGACCAAGAAGAGAAGGAAGACGGAGCGAGAGAGACTGTCCTGTCTGTCTTGGCATATCCCATTCCGCATCCAAATCTTCTCCGACACGACGTAGAAGATCGCATCATCTTCACCGAACTGTGACTACATTCTGCATCATGCTCATGGAGGATTCATCTCTCTTTCTTATTATTCTTGTTTCTTGCATCATGAGCGAGTAGTTCCTTTTCACTGGGGTGCGGGGACTAGTTCCGCTGCCCATGCAAGTATGTTATTTTGATTAAACATTCCATGGCAATGTATATAACTCTTCGTTTCATTGTTAATCGTTATGTTCATAGTTTTGATTAATTGCTTACTTTCATCTTTGTTCTTCCTATGTTGTGAGAACTTGTATAAGTAGGATTGAATGTTGTTTAACAAGTTGACTCCCAAACTAGAAATAGAATGAGATTCCTTAAGGTCATAAGTGTATGATCCGTGAGGGGACGAGCCATCTAGCCTTCGGTGACGCTTCTGTGTACCTAACGCCTGTATAGGGGGTTCATAGCCTTAGTTGGATTTTTTATCTTCTTGTTAATCGTCGATGTTTGCTTGTAGATTAATCACCTTCTTGCTTATCGATTAATGCGGTTGACTCCCAAACTAGAAATAGAATGGGATTTCATCGAGGTCGTAAGTGTATGATCCGTGAGGGGACGAGCCATCTATCCTTCGGTGACGCTTCTATGTGCCTAACGCCTGTATAGGGGGCCCACAACCTTCGTTGGATTTCTGTATCTATGGAGTCGTAAGTGTGGCATCCAACTCACAAAAACATGATTTACTTAAGCGGAAACATTCATTAGCAATGGATTACTGAAAATCACTCAAAATTAAAACTTTTTACAAAGAGATCCTTACATTGGAAAACTCTTTCAAAAAGAACCAAAGTAATTAAATTACATTCTGGTTCACCAGTACATCTCTTGTACCATTCCTTCTCGAGAGTTACAAGCATCAACTGCCCTGTTAAACTGTACATAGGCAGTATACAAACATTGAGGCATCAAGCCAAAATTTTAGATCGGTTCATTAAACTTACTACTGACTTTGAGGACCTAAGAGTACAGAGACGACACATAGGACTCTATATACAAAGATGACAGTCAGTGTCTCCACCTGGATGTCACTGTTGTCCCTACTTCTACTGTTGCTTCTGTTCTTCACCCACTGTAGGGTTTCTATTTCTTCTTCTGGGTCTACCTAAAATGTTGAATCCCACAGGGGTGAGACAATTGAAAATTGTCCCAGCAAGAGATATAACTCTCCGCCAGAAATATTATTATTGTGATTAATGGAATAAAACTGAAAAGAAGAATCATAAGTATATAATAGTAGATAAATCAATTATCTAAGGATTTTAATGCAATGTTCTTCTTCAAAGTATTTCAGCTTGTATCTTGATAAAGCAGCATGTCATTTACCCAATAAGGAATATGAAGAACATGTATGACATTTATCCATCTAAGATATACTAAGCAAAATAACATCAACCAGTGATTCTCATATTTCAATCTTAAGCAAATACACTACACGGCTGATTACATTTTACAAGCATCCTTAAGCCATGAGGAGATGAGGTATATCGCTCATACTCCAACCAACCATTGCGAAATCGAAATTGGTACCATACATAGGTCAATGGAAGAGCCAGATTCCCATGACCTCATCTTCCTCTGTCAGTGTGAGGACCAAATGCAGGACATCTTATGTCTCTGCTAAATAGCTTTCCAGGGAATCTCAAGGAGTTGTACTGGTAGTCAGGTATGATAAAGGATGTAGCTGAGTACGTGGCTAGATGTAGTGTGTGCCAGGAGGTTAAGGCTGAGCATCAGAAACCTGCAGGTACTTTGCAATCTATTTATATACCAGAGTGGAAGTGGGAACATATCACAATGGATTTTGTGGAAGGGTTGCCCATGACACCTAGAGGTTGTGACTCAATATGGGTGATTGTGGATAGACTAACTAAGTCTGCTCACTTTCTTCCTATTAAGTCAACCTTTGATGTCTTGAAGTTGGGAAGAACACTTAAGTCTTATAGAGTTTGCATATAATAATAGTCACCATTCCATCCTTGGTATGGCCCCATATGAAGCTCTATATGGTAGAAAGTGTAGATCACCCATATGTTGATATGAGGTAGGTGAAAAGCAGATTCTTGGACCAGAGATAGTGGATTTGACCACTGAAAAGATTACTGTGATCAGAGAACAGTTGAAAGCTACACATGACAGGCAGAAGAGTTAAGCTGAGAAGAGACGTAGACCCCTTGACTTTGAGGTTGGTGATGAAGTGTTTCTAAAGGTTTCACCATGGAAAGGAGTGTTGGGGTTTGACAAGAGAGGCAAACTGACTCCTAGGCTTATGGGCCCATATCCTATTATTGAAAGGATTGAAATTGTAGCCTACATGTTGGATTTACCATCCGAGTTGGCTAATCTACATGATGTGTTTCATGTATCGATGCTGAAGAAGTGTTACCCTGGTACAGAGAAGATAGTAGATCCAGAACCTACCCAGTTTAGATAGATGTATCCTATGTTGAAGGACCAATACAAATAGATGATCGAAGGATTAAGAAACTCAAGAATCATGAGATACCATTAGTGAAAGTTATGTGGAGGAATCATAACCTAGAGAAAGCTACGTGGGAGCTTGAATCTGAGATGCGTAACAAGTTTCCTTTTCTCTTTTAGGAATTTCGGGACGAAATTCTTATAAGGGAGGGAGATTGTTATGACCCGTTTCAAAGTTTATCTGTAAGTATCATGATTAGTGCATAATTACGTTAATTGAGCTAACTTAAGTGCTCATATGGTGGTTAGTGCATCATCAAGTTGATTAAGTTTAATTAAGTACACAAGATACAATTAGTGCATAATTAAGATGATTAAGTTGAGTTAAGTGATCACAGATGCAATTAGAACTTTGATCCAGTGAAACAGTCTAATTAGCATGCTTTCATGCCTTGAGAAGGTAGAGGATTTCGTTCTTGAAAAGTTGCAAGAGAAATCACCTCAATCGGACACTCGAGGCGAGAGTTATAACATTTTCTAGAAACTTGGACCTAGTATGTAATTTTTCCATTAGTAGGTTATTAATCTTTTCCCTTTCCTTTATTTTCCCTTCTCGCTTATCCTTTCTTCTTCCCGATCGATAAAATAGTAACCGCTTGAGAAGCAGCGCACACACAGCAGCCGATCGACTAGCAGAGGAGGGGCACAGGGTGTTCTTTTGGGCGATTTCCTTCAAGCTCCGATTGCCTCCCCTTTTTCTTCCTCCTTCCTTCCCCTTTCCTTGCTTCTACCAACAGCAGTAGCGCCCTAGCACCGGCCGGACGACCTGTAGCAATAGCTGCATGGCGCACGACCAAGGAAGGGTCGTTTGGCCGAGCTAGCTCTTCGGGAAGGTACTCCCAACTACGATCGATGGCTTTGGATCTGAATCCGCAGTTGTAGCTGCGTCTAGCACAAAGCACAGCCCTCTTCTTCAACCTGTTAGTGAGCGTAGAAGTAGCTGTAAGCAGCTGGTCTGAACCAGGGCTTATTGGCGTGAGATATATCAAGGGGATGATGCCCTTGAGCTCGGCCATGAAGGTAGAACGGGAATTCGTAGTTTCCTGTACTCAATTGCACTCGTCTTCTTCAACTTGCCCTGGCTAGGTATCTGAGTATTTAGATTGACTAGTATCAAACTACTATGTCCATTCTTCTCTGGATGCCCTGGCCAGCTATGCAGAGGAAGGATGGGCTATAGAGAAACCCTAGAAATCTTAGGGTTAAGAAACTGGAAATTTATATAGGAGTAAGAGATTAAACATAGGATGTGATACAACTCTTGCCTTATATTGCTTATCTGATTGGAAATCACTAGAAATGCTCTTATATGTATGGATTTAGATTTTCAGTTTGTAGAATAAATATGATTCTTTTATATTGTTGTGTGTCACGAAGTGATTTATTTATTGTTTATATTCTTTGTATTAAGTAGACCAGAAGTTATGTTTAAATGAGTTTTCCCTAAGTGGATATTCTTTCCACATGTTTGAGATCAATAGGAGTTGGTTAATCCTGAGTAGCTCTTGGCTTTAGGACTACAGGTTTGGCCTGGTCCGGCTGGCAGGATGCGTTACTAGGATCTAATGACTCCTATTAAAAATATAATAAAAGTAGACTCTGGATAATTAAGACCCGAATCATAGTGAGAATGTATATAGTAGGATGTTGATATATAAGGGAAAGATTAGAACAACTAAGAATCAGTTGGAACTGATATCGGAGACCCAACGTTGGGGCCTCATATGAGCAATCCTTAATTGGAAATAAAGGTACATGACGTAAGGTTCAGATTAAGTTGAATGATTAGTATTATATGATTTCTAAATATTAGAATATGGAAAAGATATGAGAATAGTATGTAAGGGCTAAGATAGTAAGAACCAACCATGGAATGGATCTTGTAATAGAGTAAAATACTTTTATGTACTTCAAAGCAAAAGAAAAATAGAAGAAAAAAAAGTTAAAGTATACAATAAGTACATAGAAATAAAGAGCCTTATGTAAATCATAAGACCAGGATAAGAAATTTAGTTGAATCAAGAGAAATGTTAGAAATGATGACCTTGATTAAGGAATGAGGATTACATGACATAATTGAGATTATGGAATGTATACCTTTATTATGAAGTCTAATACATTCATACATACTACCTTTGGATTCTAAGTCTCTATAGACTAACAAACTAGTTCCTAAAATAAAGAATAAATGTGTAATTTAGAAAATGAATGAATCATATATGATGCATAACTACCATGGTAGAGACGCCTAAGTGAATGAAATAATGACACAAAATGATGATGAAACCCTAGCAAGGTAAATTGAGAATGTAATTTATCTGAATGTCCAAATAAGAGAAAGGAAATTCCAGTGATAAGATAAGCAAGACTTTAGCAAAACTTATGAGATCCAAAGTTTGAATTTCAAACTAAGGGAGCAAGTCACATCACAATAACGCTATGTTACTGATAAGGACCAAACCCTAGAATGTTTAGAGTTGACATAGTTCAAGGGATGTCACTAGAGATTTGACCTTGAATGCTAGCATCTCTATAAAACAAGATCATGAGATTTGAACTATGAAAAGTAAGCTAGCACTAATAAAATCTAGGGTTTAAAGGTAGCTAATCTGAAAGGTAGATAAACAATTTGAAAATGATTCAGAGAAAAGAGTAAGATATAAATTTGAAATGTAACAAGTGTGTTTTGAACAAAAGGAGAAATATAATATAAAGTGAAGTGTGTTATGAAATAAATTGTTACAGTAATAACAAGAATGATGAATAATCTATTCTTACCTTGTGTGTTTCAGTTCTAGGGATGTTTATTCTATATGATCAAAATGAGAAGGATAAGTAACAAGAAGTAAGTAGCATAGAATGAGGAGAATTACTCGGCACATGATCTGGAATTCGTTTTTGTAGTTCATGCTCTTAAGATATGACGTCACTATCTTTATGCTGAGACGTGTCAGGTGTTTACATATCATAATAGTTTGAAATATATCTTTACCCAGAAGGATCTGAATCTTAGACAACGGAGATGATTAGAATTGATTAAGGACTATGATGTGATGATAGATTATCATCCTGGAAAGGTGAATGTGGTAGCAGATGCCCTCAGCAGGAAGTCAAGTTCAACAACTGATCCATTCTCTATGGCATGTTTCAAGAGAGACCTGCTAGTAGAGATGCGGGAGTTGAACTTAGACTTAGGGGTGACAGAGAAGAGTAGTTTGATTGCATAGATGCAAGTCAAGCCTACTTTTTATGATTAGATCAAGGAACTTCAGCAGAGTGACAATGAGTTACAGTAGATCATGTAGGATATGACAAAGGGAAAAAGACCAGAGTTTAGGTTTTCAGATGATGGTGTGTTGTATTAACATGACAAGTTGCGTGTACCTCGAGACAGTGATTTGAAAGAACAAATTTTTGAGGAAGCACATGCATCGATGTATGCTATGCATCCAGGCAACACTAGGATATACAAGAATCTCAAGGAGTTGTACTGGTGGTCAGGTATGATAAAGGATGTAGCTGAGTACGTGGCTACATGTAGTGTGTGCTAGGAGGTTAAGGCTGAGCATCAGAAACCTGTAGGTACTTTGCAATCTATTTATATACCAGAGTGGAAGTGGAAACATATCACAATGGATTTTGTGGAAGGGTTGCCCATGACACCTAGAGGTTGTGACTCGATATGGGTGATTGTGGATAGACTAACTAAGTTTGCTCACTTTCTTCCTGTTAAGTCAACCTTTGATGTCTTGAAGTTGGGAAGAACACTTAAGTCTTATAGAGTTTGCATATAATAATAGTCACCATTCCAGTCTTGGTATGGCCCCGTATGAAGCTTTATATGGTAGAAAGTGTAGATCACCCATATGTTGATATGAGGTAGGTGAAAAGCAGATTCTTGGACCAGAGATAGTGGATTTGACCACTGAAAAGATTACTATGATCAGAGAATAGTTGAAAGCTACACATGACAGGCAGAAGAGTTAAGCTGAGAAGAGACGTAAACCCCTTGAGTTTGAGGTTGGTGATGAAGTGTTTCTGAAGGTTTCACCATGGAAAGGAGTGTTGGGGTTTGACAAGAGAGGCAAACTGACTCCTAGGCTTATGGGCCCATATCCTATTATTGAAAGGATTGAACCTGTAGCCTACAGGTTGGATTTACCATCTGAGTTGGCTAATATACATGATGTGTTTCATGTATCGATGTTGAAGAAGTGTTACCCTGGTACAGAGAAGATAGTAGATCCAGAACCTGCCCAGTTTAGACAGATGTATCCTATGTTGAAGGACCAATACAAATAGATGATCGAAGGATTAAGAAACTCAAGAATCGGGAGATACCATTAGTGAAAGTTCCGTGGAGGAATCATAACCTAGAGGAAGCTACGTGGGAGCTTGAATCTGAGAAGCGTAACAAGTTTCCTTTTCTCTTTTAGGAATTTCGGGACGAAATTCTTATAAGGGAGGGAGATTGTTATGACCCGTTTCAAAGTTTATCTGAAAGTATCATGATTAGTGCATAATTAAGTTAATTGAGATAACTTAAGTGCTCATATGGTGGTTAGTGCATCATCAAGTTGATTAAGTTTAATTAAGTACACAAGATACAATTAGTGCATAATTAAGATGATTAAGTTGAGTTATGTGATCACAGATGCAATTAGAACTTTGATCTAGTGAAACAGTCTAATTAGCATGCTGTCATGCCCCAAGAAGGTAGATGATTTCGTTCTTGAAATGTTGCAAGAGAAATCACCTCAATCGGACACTCGAGGCGAGAGTTATAACATTTCGTAGAAACTTGGACCTAGTATGTAATTTTTCCATTAGTAGGTTATTAATCTTTTCCCTTTCCTTTATTTTCCCTTCTCGCTTATCCTTTCTTCTTCCCGATCGATAAAATAGTAACCGCTTGAGAAGCGGCGCACACACAACAGCCAATCGGCTAGCAGACGAGGGGCGTAGGGTGTTCTTTTGGGCGATTTCCTTCAAGCTCTGATCGCCTCCCCTTTTTCTTCCTCCTTCCTTTCCCTTTCCTTGCTTCTACCAGTAGCAGTCGCGCCCTAGCGCCGGTAGGCCTACCTGCAGCAATAGCTGCATGGCGCACGACCAAGGAAGGGTCGTTTGGCCGAGCTAGCTCTTCGAGAAGGTACTCCCAACTACGATCGATGGCTTTGGATCCGAATCCGCAGTTGTAGCTGCGTCCAGCACCAAGCACAACCCTCTTCTTCAACCTATTAGTGAGCGTAGAAGTAGCTGTAAGCAGCTGGTCTGAACCAGGGCTTATTGGCATGAAATATATCAAGGGGATGATGCCCTTGAGCTCGGCCATGAAGGTAGAACTAGAATTCATAGTTTCCTGTACTCAATTGCACTCGTCTTCTTCAACTTGTCGTGCGTGAAGCACCTGCTGGGTTTTGCAGGCTTAATTCCAATCAATACCAAGGTAGAAGAAGACTTGCGTGTGCCCAGAAACTGGTCTCTGGATGCAATTCCAGACGAATCCGGACATCTGTGAGTAGGATTTCACTCACTATCTAAGATTTAACTCTGCAAATTGGAAATTTTTGGTAAATTACGCATTTTTCGCTGATAACAGGCGTTGGACATTATTTGGCGTCGCCCGACTTTTTATTTCATAAATCGTTTCTTTATGCTTTAATATGATTTGGATTAGCATCTGATCAGTGTGGTTTGGACCAGTAAATTTACATGGTTCATCGGAACCTAAATTACTCAGTGTGAATGTTGAAATTAGAAATACACGACTGATAATGGTACGGTTTGGGTATAAAACCAGGCAATATAGGTTTTTGTAAATTATCAGATGCACGATTTCAAAGAAAGTACGATAACATAAAAATATGCAATAAAACCCTAGTTGCATGCTTCATGTTATGTTAATGCGTGTGAATTAACATTTACAGAAATTGGCACATTTCTCTGAGATATTACTAGAAATTCTCAAGTACTATTAATAATTCGTGTTATGATATGTAAGTAACTCTTAATTGAGTTATGTGATCCACAAACTAGGATTAGGGTTAATGTGCACGTTCTTCGAGAAATTTCAGATAATTGATTAATACTACGGATGATTTCTTATATGTGAAGTAAATTACTTTTATCAGTGAAATAAGATGTTCAATTGCATGAATTCAGAATGTATGTGCCAAATTAACATGAGTTTGGGTTAATTATGAATTTTCAATCTGCCTGCATGCATGATATACAGATTACTCAGTATTTACAATGATTTTGAGGATACTACTCTGTCAGTTTTGGAATGATATCTTATTGTGATTTGAACTGCAATCAAATAGATGGGGTAACTGAAACCCTAAGGATAGGGTGTTGCCATGTGATAAATGAATGAGGTAACTGAAACCCTAAGGATAGGGTTTTGCCATGTGATAAGTGAATGAGGTAACTGAAACCCTAAAGGTAAGGTGTTCAATGAATCAAGTATTTAGATATCAAAATTCTCAGTATGAGATGTGGTGATGCTTAACAGTTCAATTGCATGATTTTAGTGTATAAAGTGCCAAATTGACATGCATTCTATTTATTTAAGAATTTTACTCTGCCTGCATGTATAGTATGATGATTATTCAGTATATTATAGTGTTCTGAATATACTACTCTGTCAAATTTAGAATGAAATTCATGTCTTGATGTAAAGTTCAAGTAAATAGACTCGGTACCATAGAGATACCAAAGTCCAGAACAAGTAAGAGAGAGATGCAATGTAGTAAGAGCTTTTCTAGAATAATAAAATATTAGATTAAGGGCCCTAACACCGTAGAACCCCTTTGAGAGGTCTGTGCCTTAGGGGTGAAACGATCAACCCTGGGGATACGCCCAGGTGGTCGGAGACTCGTGTCCAACACTTACCGAATGTCTCGGTGACATGAGGGCTGAGAGGTAGGGTCCCGATCAACCCTGAGGATACGCCCAGGTGGTCAGAGACTCAAGGAAGTGTCTCGATCAACCCTGGGGATACGCCCAGGTGGTCGGAGACGTGTCATGATCAACCCTGGGGATACGCTCAGGTGGTCGGAGACTTAGAGACCCTCCGCCTGTGTACTCAGATTAGAGGAGGAGTCCAGTTTACGGCATCAAAAGGATGCCGAGGCCAGAGAGCCAGAGTTCCTGCAGCAGACCAGGACAGTAGTCAAACTTAGCTATCCCGGGGTGTTGGCTAAGTCTTGTACGGTGGGATCATAGTTCGCTACGAGTCTTCATATGTAGAGTACATTGCATATGATCAGGGCATAAGATAAAATATGTTCATATAGGTTCACCGAGTTTTTTTATAAGTTAAAGAGTTAAGAAAGATATGAGTTAGCTTCACAGCAGTTGTTCTTTAAGTGGAATTTAAGTATTTTCCTATTAAATAATTATATCTACAGCTTTGCATCAATTGTTATTATAATGAAATGTTGACATCTTCTGTTGTTTAAAATGAATTTCTTAGACCCGCTCAGTGTAGTATTTCTTGCATATTATTCCAAATAATAAACATAAATGAGTTATCTGTGATGGTTGGTGAAATTCTATTCACTGAGCCAGTAGCTCACCAACCTACTGAAACATTTTTCAAATCAACGTCAGCACGAGGAGGTTGAAGGATCGTATCAGCCGAGTACATAGAAGGTAGTTAGTAGTTAGTTAGAGGTCTCTTAGTCCTTTCCCCTCGGTTCTTGGGCATGTGGTGGGTTAGAGAGAGAATGTGGTAAAATATGTAGATAGTTTTCAATTATCTACTGTGTTTTATAGTCTGCATAAGAAATGTAATATGACATGTAAACTGGTTTTTCTTCTTAGTAAGGCTAATGGAAAGTTGCTTCCGCAGTTTTATTATAATTCGATGCAATTCAAGTTTTATGGTTTTCATTTAAGTTAATCTAAGTGATCAAGAAAACAAAAAGTTAAGAGTGGGTTACTGAGGGTGACTCCCCGGTCTTCGGGGTCATTAGAGATGGCACGGAGGTCGGGGCGTCAGATGATTATTATTCATGTATGAATTCCTCTCTCTCTTATCCTCTATAGTGTGTTGATTTACCTCAAACTTGATTAGATTATGTCAACTCAATCTTGAATGAAGGGTTGACATAGTATATTATGTCATTGCTTCCATAAGCATCAAAAAATAAACCACTCAAGAGGTACTAATCACTTAAGTACCTTGATGGTACAACCATTGTAATTACCTTTAATAAACATCATCAACAATCATGGGGTTAATTGTACTTACAAGATTTAAATCAATTAAACCTTCAAACGGTCTTGAAGTACCTTGACCTTCAAATGGTCTTGATGTACTTTAACCTTCAAACGGTCTTGACCAATTGTAAATTGAATCAACGCATTCGGTCTTGAAACCGAATCAACTCATTCGGTCTTGAAACTGAATCCTTCATTCAGTCTTGAAACCGAATCATCTCATTCGATCTTAAAACCGAATCATCAACCATTGAATTGAAACCGAATGGACATCCCAACATCAAAACTGATTGAGTGTTGAAACTAATTAGACAATTCAAATGGTTTGAGATCGTTTTCTCTCCAAACTGTCTGAGGACCGTTTGATCCCAAATGGTCTCAAGACCATTTGGACTCAAACGGTCTCAAGACTATTTGGTCCAAATTACTTTGAAACCGAATGGACCAATTAGGGTTCCTCCAATCAAATTGATTTAGGGTTTGTACTCATTGAATCATCAATCGATTGAACTATTGAAGGTACATCCGATTGTAGTTCTTGGATCTCCAATCATCCACCTCAATTAACAATTGACCACCATACAGTCTTGAGATCGTTTGGTCTCAAACCGTCTTGAGGCCGTTTGGGTCAATCAACCTTGAAAACAATTCCCTCAACTAGGGTTCCAATCAATTCAATCGATTAGGGCTTGTAATTAGTGGATCATCCATACATGGAACCTTTAAAAATAAAATCAATTGGTATCATTTTATTATCATCCATCCACATCAGAATTGATCCTCCAAACGGTTTGAGACCGTTTGATGTCAAACGGTCTTGAGACCGTTTACTCCCAAACGGTCTTGAGACCATTTGGTTTCAATCGATCTTGAAACTGATTGGTTCCAATGTTGAAAATGTTTGCCCAAGATATTCATTGAGGTGTGTGCTTATGATGATGTCATCATCATCAAGCTTTGATCCTTCAAAATATACTTCCATACTTATAGAAATTTCATCAATTATTCAAAGGAATTTCAAGAAGAACAAAACGATCAACAAGTGATGAAGAATTGAATGTAATAATAACATTTAAGGGTTTAAATTATATAACCCGCCTTTAAAACTGAATCCAAGCTTCAAGCTTCATGTTTTCAATGGTGAATGAAGCTTTCACAACTGCCCAAGGTCCATTCTCATTCTTTGAGTGAAAAGGAATGGCTAGAGTTGAAGATTGAATGAAGAAAAGAAGAAATCAAGCATTGATTTTTGATTTCCACCATGAAATCAAGGTTGAAGATGATTAAGGAGCTTACCTATAAGTTGGAGTTCGTCCTCCTATTTCTCCTAAGATTCCTTGTGCATGGCCAAAGCAAGGAGAGAAAAAGGGATCGAAAAAGCCTTTCATTTGGGTTGGAAATGGGATGTATATAAGGAAATTCAAGGAGAGAGAAAGTTTTATAATAATCTTTTAAATTTCCAAAATTGGTGCCACATACTCCCCTCCATCCCTTGCATACGAGGCCCTCTCCATCCATTGCATAATCCTCTTCATTATCCAAGAATTAAAAGGAAACAAATTAAGCACCTTAACCATTATAATAATAATATCCAAAGTTGAATGGATATTACTTTTCCTATAACTAATGTGAGTGGGCTCTCCACTCACTTTAGATATTTCGTGGCCTTTGCAAGGAACAAGTACGTTCACACTTATGCAAATTCAAACATCTAAATTTTTTTTAACGGCACTTCAATTAATATATTTATTTTTGCATTAAATTGAATTAGTGTTTCAATTATGCTTAAATCTTGATTATTTAAATATCAAGATTCTCTCTCCTCCAAAGTGATTCAAATGAGGTGCCCCTCTCATTTTATTTTCTCTACATGATGCCAAGAAACATGAGGGACCCTCTAGAGGTGATATTTTGCATATTTAACCCTAGGTTTTGGGTAATTTGCACATTACACCAAAACTAGGTTTTAATGCACAAACATTGCTTAACAAGCCCTTTCTTGGTGCTCAGGCTATCTGAAGCCATACCTCTACATCATTCTCATTCTTATGATGCTTAAACACTTGAGGAACATTTTATCATGTAACATTTGCAAGTTAACCCCTCAACTTGGGTAATTTGCACATTAGTCCAAAACATCAAAACATTTATTTCAATATTATTAAAAAAGGACTAAAATTGAAACATAAGTTCCTCTTGAGCCTTAATTACTTTTTAAGAAATAAGAGAAAGCATATAATTAACTTTATTAAGCAAAACATCTAGGGTTAAGGCATAACCCAGGTCAGGGATGTTACAAATTATCCACCCCTAACAGGGATTTCGTCCCCGAAATCATCAAGAGAAAAGAGAAGGGTACTTCCTCCTCATTTCTTCCTCTAGCTCCCACATAGCTTCTTCAATGGCACGATGATGCCAGAGAACTTTCACAAGACATATGTCTTTCTTTTTTTAGCTTTTTAATTCTTTTGTCAAGGATCATCACATGCCCTTCCACATATGATATATCATCATTTAATTCTACCTCCACAGGTTGCATAACTAACTGTGTGTCAGGATGACACTTTCTCAGCATGGAGAAATGGAGCACCGGATGCAACTTATGCAACTCGGGTGGTTACTCCAGCTTATAGGCTACCTTTCCAATCCGTTCAATGATTGGATAAGGCCCCATAAATCTAGGAGCTAACTTTCCCTTCCTTCCAAATCTAAGAACACCTTTCCAGGTGAGACCTTGAGATATACTCTGTCTCCAACTTGGAATTCTAAAGGTCTTCATCGTTTGTCGGCGTACGACTTCTGCCTATCCTGTGCAGTCTTTAACCGTTGTTGTATTACTTTAGTCTTCTCATTTGTCTGTTGCACAAGCTCAGGACCCAAAAGTTGATATTCTCCTATTTCATACCAGCATAAAGGCGATCTACAACGTATACCATATAATGCTTCATATGGTGCCATATCAATACTGTGCTGATAGCTATTATTGTAAGAAAATTCTATCAAGCTCAGATGTAGATCCCAACTTCCTACAAACTGAAGGACACATGCCCTATGAAAATCCTCCAAAGCTTGTATGGTCCACTCAGATTGTCCATCTGTCTGTGGGTGAAAGGCAGTACTAAACCTTAACTGTGTACCCAAAGCTTTATGTAGTCGTTCCCAAAAATGACTCGTGAACTGGAGACCTCTATCATAAACAATAGTAACTGGAACCCCGTGCAACCGCACTATCTCATCTACATATATTTGTGCCATCTTCTCAACAGTGTAGGTTGTTTTGACAGGAATGAAATGTGTTGTCTTAGTCAACCTATCAACAATCACCCATATGGAATCATGACCTTTGGTTGTTCTAGGCAAACCAACCACAAAGTCCATGGTCACATGATCCCATTTCCACTACGGTATAGGCAAAGGTTGCATTGTTCCTACGGGCCTCTGATGTTCATCTTTAACCTGCTGACACACCGGACACCGCATAACAAACTCAGCTACATCCTTCTTCAATCATGGCCACCAATACATATCCTTCAAGTTATGATACATTTTGGTGCTTCCTGGATGCATTGCATACATAGAAGAATGAGCTTCCTCTAAGACTAACTTCCTTAAGTCATTGGCATCAGGTACTACTATCCTATCATGGTAACAGACTACCTGATCCTCTGACTCATGAAAGCCATCCCGTTTCTCACTACCATACTCTGACCTGATCTGCTGAACTACAACATCAGCTTGATGTGCTTCTTTAATCTACTATCTCAGAGTAGGTTTTATGTGCATCTCAGCTAACAGCCCGGCTAAGAATGATACTTTAAGTTGTACATTGTTTTGCCTCAAGGAGATGAGAATGTCTCTTTTAAAGCACACTAAGGAGTTCAACTGTGCTTTATCTAAGGCTGGTGATGATGACTTCCTACTTAGTGCATCAGCCACTACATTAGCCTTCCATGGATGATAATCAATTATACAATCATAGCCCTTGATTAACTCCATCCAGCGGCGTTGTCTCATATTCAACTCATGTTGTGAGAAGATATATTTTAGATTCTTGTGGTCTGTGAAAATCTGGAATGTTTCTTCATAGAGATAATGTCTCCAGATCTTCAAATCATGGACCACAACAGCTAGATCTAGATCATGTGTAGGATAATTTTCCTCGTGTTTCTTAAGCCGTCGAGTAGCAAAAGAAACCACTTGATTATCCTGCATCAACACACATCCTAGTTTGTTCTTAGATGCATCACAAAAAATTATGTACCCCTTTCCTTGCTCAGGTAACACCAACACAGGTGCACTTGTTAACCTTTCTTTCAACATCTGGAAAGAATGTTGACATTTTTCATTCCAGATAAAAGGAACCTCCTTCCTAGTCAACTTGGTTAGGGGTAAAGCTATAGAACTGAAGTTCTTAATGAACCTCCGTTGGTGTCTTTGGCTGTTCCCATTGTAGGACAGATTCTACTTTCTTAGGATCAACACGGATACCTGAGGCAAATATTACATGTCCCAGAAAAGAAACTTCTGGTAACCAGAACTCACATTTGCTAAACTTAGCATACAACTTATGCTCTCTTAGCAAAGTTAAAGCCTGACGGAGGTGCTGCTCATGTTGTTGAGCATCTCTACTATATACCAAGATGTCATCTATGAAGACTACTATGAACTTATCAAGAAAAGGTCAAAAGATTCTATTCATGAGTTCCATGAATGCAGCTGGTGCATTAGTTAGTCCAAACGACATAACTATGAACTCATAGTGACAATACTTTGTCCTAAAGGCAGACTTAGGTATGTCACTCTCCTTGATATGCAACTGATGATATCCCAACCTCAGATCTATCTTAGAGAATATAGTTGCACCACACAACTGATCAAACAGGTCATCAATCCTTAGCAAAGGATAATTGTTCTTTGTAGTTACTTTATTCAACTATCTGTAATCAATGCATAACCGCATTGATCTGTCTTTCTTCTTAACAAAGAGAACTGGAGCACCCCATGGTGAAGTACTCAGTCAGATAAAACCTTTCTCAAGCAACTCCTGCAGCTGTTTCTTGAGCTCTACCATCTCAGCAGGTGCCATTCTATACGGTGTTTGTGCTATTGGTTGCATGCCCGGGATTAGATTAATTTCAAAATCAATCTCTTAGGGCGGAGGTACACCTGGAAGTTCCTCAGGAAACACATCTTCCAACTCCCTAACTATCAGAACTTCAGAAGGATTAGAACTCTCCATTGTGGTGTCTATCACATGTGCTAAGAATGCAAAGCATCCTTTCCTCATCAGCTTCTCAGCTACCATAGCTGACACAAGACAGGTTGGAAGAATCTTTCTATCTCCCTGAAAGATCCATGTGTCGCCATCGTCAGTGAACACAACTTGCTTGGAATCACAATCCAAGACAACATTATACTTTTCTATGGTGTCCATCCCAAGAATTATATCGAACCTGTGCATCTCAAGTGGTATGAGATCAACATGAATGTGATGTTCAGAAAAGAAAAGAATGCAGGGAGAACACACCTCCCGCAACACTGCATATCCCAACAAAGGGGTTTCTAATAACAGACTATTTGCTCTATGGCTGACAGTCATGTTACAGTCAAAGATCACTCTTCTAGTGATAAAGGAATGTGTAGCACCCAGATCAATTAAAATAGATACAAAGCAAGATGAAGACATATCAGAATGAAATAGTTCCATCTGACCTGTCAAAAATTGAGGGTTGATTACTGCTTCGGGTTGATTCATTGCATAGAATCTCATTGTTGCTTGTTGTTGACCCTGTGCTCGGTTGTTGGGTATCGACGATCCAGCTTGTGATTCTTGTCCACGTCCTCTAGCGCTACTCGGAAATTGTCGCCTTTGAGAGCCTTGCTAACTCTGTCTCTGAGGTTGAGTCACACTTGCTTCTCTAGCTCGACAATCTTTCATCAAATGCCCCATCTTTCCACATATGAAACATCCTCTGTTCCCTTACTGTGGCCTGGATGGTCCTATTACCGACACTGATACTGAGATTTGGGCTCCTTCTGGTGGTAAACTACGACCTCTACCCCTACTTGACATCCATTGTGTCTAGGTATTGAATCTTGGTGGTGCTATTGGTGCAGAAAATCTTGGTTTCTTGAAACTTTTGGACCCTTGTCCTTGGAATTGAGTATACACCTTCTTACTCATGGTCTGTCACTTTTTAATAATAGACCTCTCTATCCGTCTCATGGACTCCACAAAAGTGACAAACATCTCCCTATTCTCTAAGGAAGACACAGGAGTGGTCAAATCAGCATTCAGCCCCTTCTCAAAATGCTGAATTCTTTCTTCATCAGTAGCTGCCATATGCAGACAGAACTGCAAAAGCTCCATGAACTTAGCTTCATACTCTCTAATGTTCATTGGTCCTTGCCTTAACCTCTCAAACTGAGAGATCTTCTCATCTAGAAATGTCTTAGGGAAATATCTACTGACGAATTCTCATCAGAATACTTCCCATCCGATCTCAACACCTGGCCTTTTGCCCTCTTCTATTGTCCACCAGTGGCCAACACTCCCCTTAAGAAGGTACACTGCATGTCTAACCTTCTCAGCTTCTGGGATATTAAGGATTCTGAAGGCCTTCTCCAGCTCAGTCAGCCACATGTCAGCATCTGCTGGGTCAGTTGTACCAGCATATTCTGTGGCCCCAACCCGGCGAAGTCATTCAAAAGTCTTGTCAGTGCCCTGTCCTTCGTGGTGAGCTGGTGCCCTTGGCGCAGGTGGTGGCATCCTATCCGCCATATGCATCATGGTTGCCATGAACTGTCGAAAGAGATCATGGAAGGCCGGGTTCTCCAGTACAACCTGGTTAAGCTAGGGATGTTCAAGTTCTAGTTCATCCCTATTCTGGTCCCTTGCACCTCTTCCCAGTGCAGTAACGCTGCTCTCAGCAACATGTTCTTCGTGTGATCCAGACATCTTCAAGTTCTTCTTCTCCTCCTATATGAGCAGAAGACACTATCAGAAAACTGGAAGACACTAGATCAGACTCAACAACCTTAATCCTATGTCTCTGTAGACTCAGCGAACCTAGAGCTCTGATACCACTAAACTTGTGGCATCCAACTCATAAAAACATGATTTACTTAAGCTGAAGCATTCATTAGCCGCAGATTATTGAAAATCACTAAAAAAACTTTTTACAAAGAGATCCTTACATTGGAAAACTCTTTCAAAAAGAACCAAAGTAATTAAATTACATTCTGGTTCACCAGTACATCTCTTGTACCATTCCTTCTCAAGAATTACAAGCATCAACTGCCATGTTAAACTGTACATAGGAAGTATAAAATCATTGAGGCATCAAGCCAAAATCTCAGATCGGTTCATTAAACTAACTACTGACTCCAAGGACCTGATAGTACAAAGACGAAACATAGGACTCTGTATACAAACATGACAGCCAGTGTCTCCACCTGGATGTCACTGTTGTCCCTGCTGCTGCTGCTGTTCTTCACCCAATGTAGGGTTTCTGTTTCTTCTTCTGGGTCTACCTAAAATGTTGAATCCCACGGGGGTGAGACAATTGAAAATTGTCCCAGCAAGAGATATAACTCTCCGCCAGAAATATTATTATTGTGATTACTGGAATAAAACTGAAAAGAAGAATCATAAGTATATAACAGTAGATAAATCAATTATCTAAGGATTTTAATGCAATGTTCTTCTTCAAAGTATTTCAGCTTGTATCTTGATAAAGCAGCATGTCATTTACCCAATAAGGAATATGAATAAAATGTATGACATTTATCCATCTAAGATATACTAAACAAAATAACATCAACCAGTGATTCTCATATTTCAATCTTAAGAAAATACGCTACACAGCTGATTACATTTTACAAGCATTCTTAAGCGCTGAGGAGATGAGGTATACCGCTCATACTCCAACCGACCATTGTGAAATCGAAATCGGTACCATACATAGGTCAATGGAAGAGCCGGATTCCCATGAACTCATCTTCCTCAATCAGTGTGAGGATCAAATGCAGGACATCTTGTGTCTCTGCTAAATAGCTTTCCAAGGTATACTGGCAACTTCGCTATTAGAGTTACAGTGGCATGCTGTACTCTCTTCGCAATCGAGAGGTTTCATATTTATCTCACATCGATCCGGTATTAACATCATCGGGATATTAGTGATACATCCATCCCGACATTCGGGAGATTAGTGATACATACATCCCGGCATATATAATGAAGGATTGAGAGATTTAATGTTTACCTCACATCAATTCCTCCATTAGGGTGTAAGGATATTTGTGCCCATAACCCCCACATACTCAATAGTATGCCCTCCAGGAGTTCCCGTAGGAAAACCTGTTTCACCATCACCAACTACTGACGATGATGGATCTATGGTCAGGGCTCTACATGATAAGATTTCACTTGATTAATTAAGTACATTACCATATTCTTTTAGCATCAATCATGTTTTCAAATATAATTCATTATAACAATGCTACAAAGAATGAGTACTACATTTATCAAGTCCTTTTCAAAGCTTTATAAAACATTGGGATCTCAATCCCTTATTACATCAGGGGCATTCTCATCCCTTAACATCTCATCATCATGATTATGGAAAATGGGTATTCAAACACTCAATTCATCAAGAACACTTGTTACTACTTATCAAGTAACTAATACATTCAGGTCATCTGACCAAGGTAAATATGATACTTGCAATACAGGTATCTCACATGGCTCTTAAAGCCCATTAATCTCTTGTTACCTCTCACTAGGTAACACAACATGTTATGGCTTACAAGGCCCATAAACAATTTCATTAATAAAACATCATAGCTCATACCTGGCTATTTCCAACATCTCATGATACCTGCATGATTAGCGCATATGATAACAGTTATATCAATCACATATCAGCACTAGGTAATGTAAGAGTAACATCACTATTTCCTTATTAGAATTAAGATTTCCCAATTCATGTCAATTAGGAATACTCATATCATTACCCGGATTAGGGTTATGGTTTATCATTATATTGCCCAAGATTAGGGTTTCATATACTATAACCCAAGATTAGGTATTCTCATACCTTTACTCTGTATCAGGGTTAGGATTTCATATCAAGGTGTTACATATCATTACACATCATTACCTTAGGTTAGAGTTTCACATCACATCATTGTATTAGGGTTTCACTTAACATCACCCTTGATTAGGGTTTCACATGTCATCACCCTCAATTAGGGTTTCATATGACATCACCCTCAATTAGGGTTTCACATATCATCACCCTCAATTAGGGTTTCACATGTCATCACCCTTGATTAGGGTTTCATATGACATCACCCTCAATTAGGGTTTCACATATCATCACCCTCAATTAGGGTTTCACATGTTATCACCCTTGATTAGGGTTTCATATGACATCACCCTCAATTAGGGTTTCACATATCATCACCCTCAATTAGGGTTTCACATGTCATCACCCTTGATTAGGGTTTCATATGACATCACCCTCAATTAGGGTTTCACATATCATCACCCTCAATTAGGGTTTCACATGTCATCACCCTTGATTAGGGTTTATTATAGCTTTTTCCCAAATTAGGGTTTCATCATTACCCTAGATTAGGGTTAGGCTCATCAACCTTCTTAATTAGGGTTTCGTGATCTCTTTATCAGAGATCAAACCCTAATTACATATTTTATTCATGTTGAAAGTGTTGAGGCTTAACCACTACATGATTATTATTCATGTATGAATTCCTCTCTCTCTTATCCTCTATAGTGTGTTGATTTACCTCAAACTTGATTAGATTAGGTCAACTCAATCTTGAATGAAGGGTTGACATAGTATATTAAGTCATTGCTTCCATAAGCATCAAAAATTAACCACTCAAGAGGTACTAATCACTTAAGTACCTTGATGGTACAACCATTGTAATTACCTTTAATAAACATCATCAACAATCATGGGGTTAATTGTACTTACAAGATTTAAATCAATTAAACCTTCAAACGGTCTTGAAGTACCTTGACCTTCAAACGGTCTTGATGTACTTTAACCTTCAAACGGTCTTGACCAATTGTAAATTGAATCAACCCATTCGGTCTTGAAACCGAATCAACTCATTTGGTCTTGAAACTGAATCCTTAATTTGGTCTTGAAACTGAATCATCTCATTCGGTCTTAAAACTGAATCATCAACCATTGAACTGAAACCGAATGGACATCCCAACATCAAAACCGATTGAGTGTTGAAACCGATTGGTCAATTCAAATAGTTTGAGATCTTTTTCTCTCCAAACTCTCTGAGGACCGTTTGATCCCAAATGGTCTTGGTCCAAATTACTTTGAAACCGAATGGACCAATTAGGGTTCCTCCAATCAAATTGATTTAGGGTTTGTACTCTTTGAATCATCAATCGGTTGAACTATTGAAGGTACATCAGATTGTAGCCCTTGGATCTCCAATCATCCACCTCAATTAACCATTGACCACCAAATGGTCTTGAGACCGTTTGACCTCCAAACGGTCTTGAGACCGTTTGGGTCAATCAACCTTGAAAACGATTCCCTCAACTAGGGTTCCAATCAATTCAATCGATTAGGGCTTGTAATTAGTGGATCATCCATATATGGAACCTTTAAAAATCAAATCAATTGGTATCATTGGATTATCATCCATCCACATCAGCATTGATCCTCCAAATGGTTTGAGACCATTTGATCTCAAACGGTCTTGAGACCGTTTACTCCCAAACGGTCTTGAGACCGTTTGGTTTCAATCGATCTTGAAACCGATTGGTTCCAATGTTGAAACCGTTTGCTCAAGATATTCATTGAGGTGTGTGCTTATGATGATGTCATAATCATCAAGATTTGATCCTTCAAAATCTACTTCCATACTTATAGAAATTTCATCAATTATTCAAAGGAATTTCAAGGAGAACAAAACGATCAACAAGTGATGAAGAATTGAATGTAATAATAACATTTAAGGGTTTAAGTTATATAACCCACCTTCAAAACTGAATCCAAGCTTCAAGCTTCACATCCAAAATGGTGAATGAAGATTTCAAAATTGCCCAAGGTCCGTTCTCAATCTTTGAGTGAAAAGGAATGGCTAGAGTTGAAGATTGAATGAAAAAAAGAAGAAATCAAGCATTGATTTTCGATTTCCACCATGAAATCAAGGTTGAAGATGATTAAGGAGCTTACCTACAGGTTGGAGTTCGTCCTCCTATTTCTCCTAAGCTTCCTTGTGCACGGCCAAAGCAAGGAGAGAAAAAGGGATTGAAAAAGCCTTTCATTTGGGTTGGAAATGGGATGTATATAAGGAAATTCAAGGAGAGAGAAAGTTTTATAATAATCTTTTTAATTTCCAAAATTGGTGCCACATACTCCCCTCCATCCCTTGCATACGAAGACATCTCCATCCCTTGCATAATCCTCTTCATTATCCAAGAATTAAAAGGAAACAAATTAAGCACCTTAACCATTATAATAATAATATCCAAAGTTGAATGGATATTACTTTTCCTTTAACTAATGTGAGTGGGCTCTCCACTCACTTTAGATATTTCGTGGCCTTTTCAAGGCACAAGGACGTTCACACTTATGCAAATTCAACCATCTCAATTTTGGTTGAAGGGCACTTCAATTAATATATTTATTTTTGCATTAAATTGAATTAGGCTTTCAATTATGCTTAAATCTTGATTATTTAAATATCAAGATTCTCTCTCCTCCAAAGTGATTCAAGTGAGGTGCCCCTCTCATTTTATTTTCTATACATGATTCCAAGAAACATGAGGGACCCTCTAGAGGTGATATTTTGCATATTGAACCCTAGGTTTTGGGTAATTTGCGCATTACACCAAAACTAGGTTTTAATGCACAAACATTGCTTAACAAGCCCTTTCTTGGTGCTCAGGCTATCTCAAGCCATACCTCTACATCATTCTCATTCTTATGATTCTTCAACACTTGAGGAACATTTTATCATGTAACATTTGCAAGTTAACCCCTCAACTTGGGTAATTTGCACAATAGATCAAAATAGCAAAACATTTATTTCAATATTATTAAAAAAGGACTAAAATTGAAACATAAGTTCCTCTTGAGCCTTAATTACTTTTCAACAAATAAGAGCAAGCATATAAATAACTTTATTAAGCAAAACATCTAGGGTTAATGCATAACCCAAGTCAGGGATGTTACAGTAAGTATGTGATCTGGATGGTGACGAGACATTTGATGCCTAAGGTGATGCTTACGCGAACCTAACGCCCGTATGAGGGGTTTTGCAGCAGCTCTATTTGGATGGTTATATCCTTCCTGGATGTTTGGGATTGAATGTGTTTGCATGTGTAGTGGTGGTGAAACCCGGTACCATCCCAGCGATTCCATACCATTTATCTAGATCTGATTTTAATTCTGCTCTTTACTTTCTTGCAATTAGTTTAATCATACTCAAATCAACTAATTGTTCTAAACATTAGCCTTACTTGATATAGATCCGACTGACAAAGATTCTTACAAATGTTTTCCTTTGGGTTTGATCCTTAACTATACTACGATAAGACCCGTCCGCTTGCGGGTGGTATTGTTGCACTTTGGTTTTGGTAAAAGCTCGGGGATCTCAACCCCGGGAAAATTTTTTAGTGCATTCAAAAAGCCACGTCAAATTCTGGCACCATTGTCGGGGACATCGGAATCTGTGTAGTCAAATCTAGTTCTTTTGAGGCTAATTTAGGTTTTTCACTTTTTCTTTTGATAAAATCGATCATCTACTTGAATCTCACTCTACTCCATCAATCTTACCTCAGATTTTTTCATCTTAGGTACCATCAAGGACTAGTGCATGACCGTTTGAACGGTCCCAGTCTCTCTGCTAGTTTTGACCCTGAAATAGATTGGACTTTTCATCGTCAGAACAGAGAAAATCAAGCAAGAATGTCTCAAGAGGAGGAAATAGCCCGAAGAGTAGCTCAAGCCCTTAATGCACAGAGAGAAAGACTCATGTAAGAAGCCAGAGCTACAGTTCAAGAAAAAATCCTAGCAGCACAAGAGGCAGCACAAGCAGCAGAACTACAAAAGGATCTTAGAGAGTTATCAATTCCAAAGGTTGTCGATGTTCATCACCCAGTATACCTCCACCCATCAACGCTCCAAATTTCGAGATAAGACCACATTGGATCACTTCAAAACAGTCCATTCTATGGTAAACAAGCTAAAGATAGTCAAGAACATCTTCTGAGGTTTATCGATCTATGTGCCATGACGAAGCAAAATGGAGTATTCGACGATGCCATTAGACTCCATCTCTTCAAGTATTCGCTTGTTGATAGAGCTATAAGTTGGTACAATTGCTTGAAATGTGAACCCGTCACCACTTGGGAACAACTTCAAAATGTCTTTTTGGAGAAAATTTACCCACCTTCTCTCACATATGAAATTAGGGGCCGAATAACAAATTTCACTCAAGTCCCTAGACAAACCCTTGCTGAAGCATGGGAAAGATATAAAGAACTTTTGCGCAAGTGTCCACACCATGAAATTCTTAAGAATCAACTCATAGAAATCTTCTATAGGGGTGTGGATGATGACATTAAGAGGTTTTTAGACTCCTCATCTGGAGGAAATTTCATGCGTAAAAGTTATGACAGCGCATGGAGAGTCGTAACCCTTGGAACTGAAAATCAAGCCAATTGGGGCAGATTTGTAGGCAAGGGAGTTTTGAAAGTAGCTATGGCTAAAGCTACTCCTGAGTACAAGTCTATCGCTGAAACCTTAAAACTCTTAGTTACCAAGCAAGATCACATTGAATCATCCCTTGCTGCAATTGGAAGAGGACGTTCACCTCCTCAACAACAAGAACAAATCAAGTCGGCTTCACTGTTCTGTGAAGCATCACTAGTACATAACCGGCCTTTAGTGTCGGTTATTTAAGGCCTTTAGTGTCAGTTTTTAAGTGACACCTATGTGGGCGCCGCTAAAATTCCAACCGTTACGCGTCAATTCTCAAACCGACACCACAACCCTTCGCGCGCCAGCAGGGGGTATAGGCGTCGATTATTAGCTTTGAAACTGACGCCATATACCTTCGCGCCACAGAAAGGGCGCCATCTGGGGCACTATCGCCGTCGGTTTATTAGTGATAACTGACGCCATCTCACCCGCTGCCACGGCCGTGCTGGCCAGCATGGCCATGGTGTCTGGTCTGCTGCCACGACCGTGGTGTCTGGCCCCCTACCACGACCGTGCTGGCCAACACGGCCGTGGTGTCTGGCCTCATTAGGGAAATCGACGTCGGTTACTAGTAGGGCAACCGACACTATAACCATATGTCATCGGTTTTATACAAATAACTGATGCCTATTTTATATTTTTTTTTCTGTCAGTCTGCAGACCTGCTGTGGCTGGTCACAGGATGAGAAACCTGCAGTTCATTTATGAATTGCAGGTTTTACGACATCCATTGATATCAGCCAACAACATACCACAAACCTGCAAAATTAACAACATAAATGTTTACACATTTAGCAACCTGTAGTTCCATTCGATTTTCACACATGTAGAAACATTCATGTAGCAATCTGTAGTTCCATTCATTTTCACATTCACACATGTAGAAACATTCATATAGCAACCAACAGTTTCATTCATTTTCACTCAGACACATGTAGAAACATTTAGACATGTAGAAACATTTAGACATGTAGAAACATTCACACATATTATAATTCAGAAATTCATTTACAAAATATCATTCTTTAGTCATTATTCTCTATCAACATCCCAATTATATGTTAAAACCCCCACTACTTGTATGGTTGTTGCCCATTCTTCTCTTACATCATTTAATTCTTCCGTCGTATAGGGAGCATGTACATCTGGTAAGGCCTTTCCTATATTGTGGTTAGTTTTAAACACCTGCAAAGAGAATGATGTATATATATAATTAATAATATATAAATAAGAGTGATATATTTCATATTATCTAATGAGACTATATATAATACCTCAGGAATGGTATCGATGTCCAATGCGACATATTTGATAATCATGTACATAAATCGCATCACATAGTATGCACATGCCCATCCGTTGTCTTGTGTAGCACACTATAAATTGAAACATACAAAATATTAAAAAATACAACTAATTAAGCATTGTTCACATAAATAATATATACATTGCAGTTGGGAACTTACTTCCACATTTGTCCAAATTATTTGCTGGTTCTTTTTCCTGAGGACCTTTCCTCCAGGCTTTTTGAACTCATCTAAACCCCTACATGTTAATGTAACACATTTGCATAATTAAATAGTAATGTAATAACATATGTTAACGGATATGAAAATGAAATATTTCTCACCAGAATAATGACATTTTCATTTTGTGTCCATATTTTGAATTCAATTTAGTCCCCTTAGGATCTAGATAATAGACAGTGAACGTCTCGGGGACAATAACTAGTAACTCCCAATGTGTACCACTAGATGTAAAAAAGTTAAAAATTAATAACTCAAAATCCACAATAAAAATGTAATTTTCTTAAGTCCAAATTATAAGCAAAGTAAACTTACTCCACATTGAATGGAGCTATTATCACCATCTTCTTATTTTGAGAAAGTTGTAAGAGCATCACAGCAGTATTGTTGAACTGACGGAGGGTTTTTAGCTACTAGACTAATCAAAGATGGAATCAAAAATCCTACATGTTCGAATGAAAAATCTGCACATATCTTGTCTAAGTAGCCGCAAAACATGTATTATGTATGCATTAATAAATAAGAAACCAGATCACCAGATCCTACACAAGGTATATGGATGTATAAAGAAGATCTCACCTTATCCATAGCTCTATCACCGATGTATTCAACCAATCATATTGAAACAACTCCAAAATATCTTGTATAAATAGGTTGCTTTCGTATGATTGACCTACAGCATCCGCATCTATAGAAACAGTTATAGGTCAATTTATATCATGTTCGCCTAACCATATTGCCATACCCCTACAGTTAGGACCTAACGGGACAGGTAGGTCCTATGGAACCCAACTTGGTAATGTAGGAGGTGGAGGTGGAGGCCTAGATGTTGTGGGTGTCTTCTTTTTAACATGTATGTATATATATATATATAATTTCAGATCAACTGACATCATATACACACACTAACAATTTAACGTAATGTAAATTTACCATAAAGAATCAATATAGAGGACATCCACTTTTGGCCACAATATCACTCCACCTTCTGCCTCACCAAGTGTTTCACAATCTGGGTGGGCATATGGCAATGGAAGATCCATCCACTTGGGGAATATACGTATCGGGCTCACACGAACCTAACCAACTGGTAATGGAGACCCATGAAACATTTCCCCTGGTAGGGATGGGTAAGACGACGCCTCTGCAACGACAAATTCTTTACTTTTTAGATGGCATGGCTTCAACCCCTACAAAGTTTTATGTAAAGAATGTTATATACATATATACATATCATCTTGAAAACATATAATCTTGAAAAGACTAGTTATTATGTCATAAAAATACTTACATTGGATGTGCTAGGTGGTGGGTCTATAGGATTACTCCCAACCTCTACAGTAGGAGTAGAGCGAGACGCCATAGGTACTGTCTGCTGAGTGGCAGTCTGAGATGCCTGCCACTTGCTCAGTGCTTCTTCGAGTTTCCTATCAACTAGCTTATCTACCTATACATGGATAAAAGAAATGTTAGCTTCTCATTATTGAATTCTCTTTTACAGTAACATTATAAAGAAAGAATAGGTTACCTCTTCTTGTGAAAGTCCCGCTTTTGGGACATGTTTGCGCTGGGATGGCCCAAAGAACGCTTTGATGCCCACACCAGTGCCTGCAGCCCTAACACGTCTAGGATGCTCTGGGTTACCCAGAGCAACTGTCAATTCATCCCTTGTGCCCTCAGGGATGAACTTTCCTTGTTTCCTCAACTCGTGCATCTCCCGCTAATCGCCAAAAAAAATTTGTAATTAAGTAAACACCACAAATAATCAATATTCGAACGATTGTTGTAAGAGTTGTATTTTACCATTTTTGCAGCCGCCTCAGTAGTTGCGGGCTTCCTTATTTCTCCCTTCTTATTTTGCCTCCCAGCTATCCAGACATCATGGTGAGGCAGAGGTGTTCTACCTATAGTAGAGGACTCCTCAGTAGCAGCAGACTGAGCAGTAGCCTCAGACTGTAGTCTTTGGCGAATGCCTGCATACCCCTTTGGACCCATTATGTGGTCATGCACATTCAGTGCACGCCTTGCTTTTTGTGCCTCACTGAGGGCCTAGTTAGTATGCACATTAATGATTTGGTTAGTAACACTAAATTTTAATCTTGAATAGGTGAATACAACGTATATTAATTAAATTGGGGGTGACGCCTAATACCTTGAATTCATCAGTTTGTCTTTAAGCAACAAATGCGTCCCATTCTTCTTGGTCCAGGAAGTTCCACTGTTCTGTGGCTGTTTTCTTCCTCTTGTCACCTTCTTTTATGTATTCTTGGGTGAGATTTGTCCTATAGTTCCTTAGGACTCTCCCACAGCGTTGCATCACACATTTACGATGCAACTTTTCATCCAATTCAAATATACTCTACAAAATAGAATTGCTATTAACTAGTATCCAAAAAATTAGTAATCTAACAAATAGAATTGCAAATTAATAATGACTCACGCATAAATCCTTCCATATTACGTTTTTCTTCCCCTTAGGAACTTTATGCCAAGAATCTATCTTACAACCGCAATGACTATGAGTAACATACCCAAGATATGAAACAAACGAATTGTGATTCACTCCAATTGCATTTCCTACATTATCAAAATCCACAACAAGTTTGGGTCCATTGCCCCTTTGTGCTGTTAACTTCTTCATCATAGTGATGCCCCTTCTCTTATCAACTTTTTGGTGCTGCTCATCAAGTGCCTCAAGTGCTTCAGAGGGTACATTTGCATCATCAACCTAAAATTTGACAAAATAAACACACTTACAAGATATAACTAGAAATGGACATATAGATATAAATATATGATATATATTTTTAAAACTTACATTGTGAGGCGGAGCATTGATGTCCTCACCCTCACGGTAATCATCAGCACAGTCTTCAGGAGAATGCTCAGCCATCTGAAAGTTCATATTCACATTGTAAAGTTCACATTGTAAAGTAATTCATATTGTAAAGCTCACATTGTAAAGTTCACATTCACATTGTAAAGTAATTCACATTATAAAATTCACATTGTAAAGTTCACATTCACATTGTAAAGTAACTAACATTGTAAAGTTCACATTGTAAAGTAATTCACATTGTAAAGCTCACATTGTAAAGTTCACATTCACATTGTGATCTCTTACCAAATTCATTGACAAAGTCTTTTACTCTTTCATAAACAACCTCCCCTGGTATAGGTTTAGGTGCACTCCGTTCCTCATTCAATCCATTGAATGCTTTGCGCTTCCTACGATACGGATGGACTTTTGTAAGAAACCTTCGATGACCGAGATATACAGTCTTACCGCCATGTTTTAGTCTTGTTGAATCAGTGTTCTCTTCACATATAAGACACACTTTAGCTCCTTTGACACTATATCCAGACAAATTCCCATATGCTGGAAAGTCATTAATAGTGCAAAACAACATAGCATGCAAACGAAATGTCTCTCTTCATGAAGCATCATAGGTCATCACACCTTCACCCCAGAGTTTCTTTAAGTCATCAATCAGAGGTTCAAGATAAACATCGATATCATTTCCAGGTTGTTTAGGGCTCGATATCAACAACGACAACATTACGTACTTATTTTTCATACACAACTAGGGAGGAAGATTGTATATAACAAGCATGACTGGCCAAGTGCTATGTTGGCTGCTCAATGTCCCGTACGGATTCATCCCATCTATACAAAGCCCAAGTCTTAGATTCCTGACTTCTTCACCAAATTCAGGGTACAATAGATCAATCTTCTTCCATTGTGGGGAATCAAACACATGTCATAGCATTCCATCATTATTTTTCTTAACATCTGCATGCCACCTCAAATTCTTCGCATCTATCAGATTGGAAAACAAGCGTTGAAACCGTGATATTATAGGTAGATACCACATCACCTTGGCAGGAGAACCAGTTTTGGACTCCCCCGAAGTCGTCAATTTATACCGTGACGCACCACATTTTGGACAATCTTTCAAATCCACATAGTCCTTTTGAAATAATACACAATAATTCGGGCATGTGTGTATCTTCTTGGCATCCATTCCCATTGGGCACAACAATTTCTTTACCTGGTATGTTGAGATTGGCAGCTCATTTCCTTCAGGAAGTATTTCTTTCAACAAAGACAACAATGACGTGAAGCTTTTGTCGCTCCATCTATTGTTAGCTTTCAACTTATACAATCTCAACACAGCGATAAGCTTCGTAAACTTAGTACAACCTGTGTATAATGATATCTCAGCATCATGCACGATGTTTCTAAAAATGGGAGGTGGATCGGTGTGCTCTACCCCACAACTATCCAGCATTGCATCAACGATGTCTACTGGAACTAGTTCATTCACATCTACGTCATCGGAGGCAATTTCTTCTTCCACACAAGCACTGCTATCGACATCCACTGGTTTCGAGTTTGAAATCTCTCCATGCCAATGCCATTCTATATAGCCTTGTATAATCTCGTTGCACATGAGATGACTTTTGATTTCATCACCAGTGCTGACTATCAAGTTGTTACCGCAATGCCTACATGGACAGTAGAACCTATCTCTAGGTTGTTTCCTATGTTCCTCGGCAAATCTAATAAACTGGTAAAGACCAGATATAAACTCTGGGGTGCAGCGATTGCAAATGGACATCCATGATCTATCCATTCTATGATCAAAGAGAAAACAAGTATCTATTACAACAAGATTAGGGTCTAGGGTTAATAGATTAGAGTTTTTGCATGGTTAAAACTTTAGGCCAAAAAATACATGTGATGTCATTCTTATATATAATAAATGTGTACCACCTATCCCATTCTTGAACACCTAATCTCACTAGTAACTGTATAATGTGTATTGAGTTTTCAAGAAAATTTCAGCAGCATTTCCCCGCTATTCTCCAAGTACATATGTACTTAGATAACAATCGGGGAAATGCCATCGAAATTTTCTTGAAAACCCAATACACATTATACACTTACATCCTAAGTGAGATTAGGTGTTCAAGAACAGTCCCAAACCAGGGACTATCCAAGATTTACTCCTAATGAGTAAATCTTGGACGGGTTTCTAGGCCAAAAAATACATGTGTTGTCATTCTTATATATAATAAATGTGTACCACCTATCCCATTCTTGAACACCTAATCTCACTAGTAAGTGTATAATGTGTATTGGGTTTTCAAGAAAATTTCGACAACATTTCCCCATTGTTCTCCAAGTACATATGTACTTAGAGAACAATCAGGGAAATGCTGCCGAAATTTTCTTGAAAACCCAATACACATTATACACTTACATCCTAAGTGAGATTAGGTGTTCAAGAACAGTCCCAAACCGGGGACTATCCAAGATTTACTCCTAATGAGTAAATTTTGGACGGGTTTCTAGGCCAAAAAATACATGTGCTGTCATTCTATAACATTGATTTCAACATTTCGAGTATCCATGCATGTTCATCATCAAGATAAAGATTACACATAAATTAGTATGACCTAGGGATGGAGAGATTCATAATTGATTTCAAAATTTCAAACTAGCTCATGCATTATCATCAATCTACATCATACAATAGGGATTCATGTAGATGTTAGGGTGACACATCACTACAAAATCAGAGATTTAACATTAGGGTTTTAATATCTTACATAGATTGATCACAAGATTTCAACAATATATTTAATTCAATATTATGCTGAAATGTGTATTAGGGTATTAATATCTTAATTCAACATGCATCAAAATTTATAGAATTAGGTCAAGCATTAGTATTCAATTGCAAATGTATCTTCTTCTTCCTGCTCCCTCCTTACCAAATGGATAAAAGCAAGGCCACGACCGTGTGGGCTGGCCACGGCCGTGGCTGTGGCCATCCCACACGGTCGTGGCCTTGCTTTAATCCATTTGGTAAGGAGAGGGAGCAGGAGGAAGAAGAAGAGGGGCCTAAAGGGAGAAGGAAGAAAAGAGGGGGAAGAAGAAGAGGGCTACCTAGAAGCGTGGCGAAGAGTGGTGGTGGTGTTGTGAGAGAAACGGTGGTGAGCAGAGAAGGAGGCGGCGAGCAGAGCTGTAGGCGGCAGTGGTGGAGGTCGGCGAGTAGAGTAGCACCAGCAGCAGGAGAAGGAGGATGCGGAGGCGGCGGCGGAGGCGAATAGAGACGCACCAGCAGCAGCGGCGGCGAGCAACAGGTTCAATGCGGTGGGAAATTTTAGGTGAGTAGGCGAGCAGCAGGAGAGGCGTCGATGAAATAGAAGAAATGGGAAGACTCGGGTGATCACGGGTCTATTAAGTTTGTAAACGATGTCGGTTATCTATAAAACCGACACCTAAAACCTTAAGTGTCAGTTGATAGTAACAAACCGACGTCCAATTGGACATTCCTTTACCCTAATATTTTTGGCGGGGACGGCGCACGCACCCTTATAACGTCGGTTATGGTAAGACAACCGACGCCCATATTGGAACTTTTGGTGCAAATTTTATCTTCATTCAGCGTCGGTTATTAGGTAAAACACCGACGTTGTATCTGATACTTTGGCGCATTTTTTTTTGCTCGAAAAAATTGGATTTCGCGGGCTCCTTTAAGCGTCAATTTCTTTTCTTCAACTGACACTGAATGAAAAGCGATACCCGTTTCTGGATGGTCTTCAAATATAGATGTCGGATGTCCTTATTAACTGACGTTTAATGTTACCAGCGTCGGTTTTACTAAAAAAACTGACTCCTCTAAAAGCGACGTTGAACGTTGTTTCTGTAGTAGTGCATGTAAAGGAACTGATCATTCCACCTTAGCATGTAATGTTCTCTATGATGTGGTTTTAAGCAACGTTTGTAGTCAAGGGGATAGTGGTCAAATGGAGAATCTTAATGTTGTTAACACCATTCCTGGACAAGGATATTACAATCCAAATCAAAATAGGAACCATCCAGGTTTTCAATATGGAAACCCCTATGGAGCAGTAAACTCACACCAACTGAGTTCGAACAATCAACCACAAGGCCCACCAGGATTCTAGTATAACCAACAACAAAATTTTGGGAATCAAGGAAACTTCAAGGGAAACTTTCAGAACAGAAACTTCAATAATTACCAAAACAATTCCCAGTATCAGAGTCTTAACCAAGTTCCTTATCAACAATAAGGATAACAAGCAGGTCCCATCTCTCCTGATGACAAGCTAACAGCCATTGAGAAGATGTTGCAAACTCAGCAAACTATGATCGCTAACCAGCAAGCCCAGCAGAAGGCTATTGAATCTCAACTAGCTCAACTTGTAGCTAGCATGCTGGAATCTTTGCTGGCCAACCAGAAGATAACCCGAAGCATGTGGAACAACTTAAGGCTGTGAAAACTCATTCAGGCTATGTCTTACTAGAACCTATGATCCCTGTTAGTGTGACAGATGTCCAAAGTGTTGAGCATAGCGCAGTGGCCACTCAGAACGATAAGACCAATAGGGCAAGTTCAGAGGAACCTATTGTTGTTGATGCTGAAGACTCGCCTGAGCCAGTTGTCCTAGTGTATAAACCTCGTGTACCATTTCCAAGTCGACTCAATTTTACCCAGCTTGATACTAGGTTCAACAAATTCAAAGAAATCATGAAAAAGTTGTATGTCAATGTCCCGCTGTTGGATGCCATGGCTGAGATGCCCCAGTGGTCTAAGTTCTTCAAACTTATGCTCAGTCAAAAGTACAAAATTGAAGAACATCATACAGTGAAACTGGCAAGAACATCATCATATTTAGTTACGAATAGGATGCCTCACAAACGTAAGGATCCTGGCTCCTTCGGAATTTCCTGCTCGATAAGTGATTCCATCAACCGACTGGGTCTAGCTGATCTTGGAGCTAGTATTTCTATCATACCTCTTAGCCTATGCAACAGTCTGGGCCTTACTAACTTCTTACCCCCTAGACTGTTAATTGAGCTTGCTGACTCCTCCATAACCAGGCCAGTTGGCATCATAGAGGACATCCCCGTAAGACTTGGGAATCTATATGTCCTGTGTGATTTTGTAGTTATGGACATCGATGAAAATCCACGCTACCCCCTCATTTTTGGAAGACCTTTCCTCTCCACTGCTAGAGCCCTAATTGATGTTGAAGCTGGAATTTTGACCCTAAGAGTGGGACACCAATCTTTTGATTTTTATGCATCCAAAAGTGCAAAGGAACGCACTACAGAAGAAGAGGCATATTTTGTCGACTGTGTCAACCAGTTTACTTAGATGCAACAACAATTCCTTTCTTCAAAATATGATGACTCCTCAGAAAAAGGCCATGATGAAGAAAATACTGAGAGTGATCATGTGTATGTAGAGATAATAGAGACACCACCAACTACAGAGGTGTCAAATTTCAAACACGTGGTTACACATACTGGTCCTCCTTTAGTAGTCCATGAACTTCCTCAAACAACTACCCTCTAGATTGCACTGATAGCCCAACAGACAGAGGTCACTGATTTAGTCTTTCCTCTACAACAAGATTTGGATTGTGGTTTCTACCGAGAACATCCCCCAGATCCATATCTGATAGATGTTAATGACCAACATTGCTACGAGGAAGGGATAGTACATCAACAAATGGACTTTTCTTCTGAGCCTCAACAGCAATACTTTATCAATGAAGCCATTCATATTCCCTACAACTATTCTCCACCTCGGATTGAGCAACAGAAAACAATTCAACATAACTCAAGTTGTTTCCCTATGTGCTCTGACATTGCTCGTTCTTTATGGGGAAGAATACAAGAGGCTAAAATCAAAGTGAGAGTTAATGAATGGTTGAGAAAGAAACCACCAAAAGAATATGTCGATCTAGCTCAAACTCCACCTAGAGCCCCACCATGGTGATAGTATCCATATCGAGCCGTCGACATAAAACAAAGGTGCTTGTCGGGAGGCAACCCGATCAATAAATTTGTTTTACTTTTCTTTTCAAATTAGAATGTTTCTTTAATTTTGTTTTTACCTTCTAGTTAATTTTTCATTAAATAAAATTCGCATCGCGAGATGCTATGTTAAGATCTGATTGCTCTTTATCCTTGAGATTTTCAGATAAGAGGAGGCGCACTGACTGGAACGCAACCACGTTCGATGGTCCAAACAACATGATTTCCCCCCTCCATTTTGGATTTAGGGTTTGCTCGAGACGAGCAAATTTCTAAGTTCGGGGTGGAGGGTGGGTGGTATGTATCTTACTTTTCACCTTCACCCATCTATTTCATACCTAAGAATTCACGGTCACATTTTTGATAAAAAATTAAAGTTTTTTTTTAAAAAAAATTGAACAGATACTTGATGAAATTTTTACCTGTTTTCAATCTCTATGCATCTTTCATTTTACCTTCCTTATTCGAAGCAGATCCTCAAAAGGACCTTCTTCTAAAAACTAACCTTTTGATTGAAATCATCTTATGAAGCTTATGAATCCTAACATCATGACCTTTATGCAAAATTGGCAAGTGTCTATCAAACTGATAGGGATCAAACACGTCGTGCTTCCTAACTGACTAGTGGAACAACGTCATGGAATCCCCACCGGATCCTCATCAAGTCATTATTTGAGCAGAGTATGATAAAGAGAATGACCCGGTGTACTGAATTGTAAATCAAGTTGCATTCTGATCTGAACTCTCTTCTACACTTCTTCTATCATCTTCGTACCCCTCCATCCATCAAAAAGAAACAAAAATAGCCAAAATGGTGACAAACCCTAAGTTCAGGGTGGCACGCCACTTCCCTCTACATCCCCTTCTTCCATACCCCTAACAAATAAATAGGGGCATACCACCAAAAATGCAATCTCGAGTCGAATAGAGGAGATATTTGCAAACAAAAAGATGCCAAAGCGCACACAAAAAGAAATGCAATCTTGAGTCGAATAAAGGAGAGATTCACACAAAAAAATACAATAAATGAAATTGCAAATCATATAATAAAAATCTCGAGTCGAATAAAGGAGAGATTCACACAAAAAAATACAATAAATGAAATTGCAAATCATATAATAAAAATCTCGAGTCGAATAGAGGAGAGATTTATTTCTTCTTTCCATACCACCATTCACTCCATTTTCTACCTAATGGCACAATGCATGCCTCCACTATCCTAAAAAATTCAAGTTTAAGATCAAATGCACACTTGTTGTTCTGTGGGTGTCTCTGGACTCTTACAAAACTCTTTAACATGCTTGTTGTTGAAAAAGGTGAGGAGGAAGTGATATTGGAAAATGAACTCTAGAACGAAGATATAGAAAGATGTGTTTAGTGGTCTCAGGAGGTTGAGATACTGAGTCATACTGAGCAGAAAGAAAACAATCGTGATGTGAAGATGAGGCAATCACACGAATTGAAAGTATTCAATTGGCGACCGTTTCAGATTGTGTTACTCGATGACGAGCAACGTTTAAGTTCGGGGTATTTTGATGAATGCATATTCATCATGAAATTCAATTATCACATTAGGACAAATTCAACTCACTATATCCTATTTCTCTCACTGAATATCACAATATATCATAAAGTGCATAACTACTTAATTGATTCAATTATCAGGGTTTTAACTGAGATTATGTTGATTTCATGCAGGTCTTGATAAGATCAAATAATCAGCTGGCACCTACCTCCTTTCAACCCCGATCCACAAAATCACCACCATTCGGTCTCACCAAACGATCTGACCAATCGGTTTCGTCCATTCGGTCTCAAGACCGAATGGACAATTTCATTTCAAGACCGTATGGCCTCATCTCCGAAACCGTTTGGTACCAAGGTCAGAAGACCGTTTGAAGCAACTGTCTCCCAAACCGTTTGAGCAAGGGAGATTTCAAGACCGATTGAGGCAGACTGTTTGGCCGCGAGGGATCGAGCAGCGCCGAGATCGTGAGGCACCGATTAAGGAAGATCGTTTGCGGCAGCCTGTCTGCCAAACCGTTTAGATAAAACACGTGCATGCTAGCGAGACTGTTTGGTCTTTTGCACAAGACCGAATGGAGGAAAATCTGCCAAACCGTTTAGTTTGGTAGCTACGTGCATGCGAGAAAAGCATGCATGCGCAAGACCATTTGAGTGGATGCTGATTCAAGATTGTTTGGTCATTTACACACCAAACCAAATGGGCATGCATGCATGAAACCGTGTGAGCTGAACCAATGCAAGACCGTTTGGCGTGAACATACAACTAAACTGATTGGATAAGGCTGCCAAACCGTTTGGAGAAGTCATACACATGCAAGCTGAGCAAACCATTTGATAGCAATTAGTCTCACAAACCGTTTGCTTCTGCTCATTCAAGACCGTTAGAGCTTTGCTTCCAAGACCATTTGAAGATCTTAATATATCAAACCGTTTGGGCAATTAACGATCAAGTATGGCACACCTGCAGCAGCACGGACAGCCACCGCACCCCCACGACCGCAGCACCTGCAGCCCGGCGGAGCAGCCCGACCACCATGCCTCTGCCAACACCATCATCCTCTTCCCTACGTTTCCTGCCTGCAAACCCTACCAGCTAGAGTGCCGACAACCACCTGCACCACTCGCCGCTTCCAGCAAGCAACAACACTGCCGCCTTGCTCTTAGCTGCCGCCGTCGCTCACTCCTACGCCGGCAACTGCACGATCTCAGACCAAGACTGGTCGCGCACGACCGTATGGGCAGGAGCAGCAAACCGGTTGGATGCCGAGGTGAAGACCCTTAGGCCAAGACCACGAAGGATCGAGCAGCGCTGAGATCGTTAAGCTTCTCGCGATTTCCAAACCGTGAAGCCACACCGACCGATTAGGACCGTTTGAAGCCCAAGGTTGGCAGGTAGACTGTTTGAAGATCGAATGATCAAAACCGTATGAGCCTACGAGGCCGTTTGGAGGTTGATCTCTGCGAAACTGTTTGATAAAGCAACTATTGGCAAACCGTTTAGAAAAGGAATCGCGTGTGGAAAAGTTACGTGCATGGGAGGGCATGCATGCATGAAACCGTTTGGAAGATTAGCCAAAACCGATTAGAACATTATCCACTTGCCAAACCGTTTAAGAAAGTTGGCTGCAAACCGAATGAAAAAGTAGCATAAAGCCAAACATTTTGATAAAGTAGCAAACCGTTTGATAAAGTAGCACAAAGCCAAATCGTTTGATAAAGTAGCACATATACAGCAAACCGTTTGGAGTTAATAAAAGCAAAACCGTTTGGTCATATGCAACCAAACCGTATGGTCATTTGCACTCAAGACCGTTTGGTAAATTATAACCAAATCGTTTGGACTCACACCAAAAGCATGAGGGCCAGACCTTTGCCTATAAATAGGACCAGCAGGGTCCCCATTGTGAGCATCGGTTCCGGGACGCCGACAGGCTGCCTGTACACAGGTCCAATCCAGATCCAGTTCCATCCACGCCAGTTTCACTTGCACGTGTTGTAATCAAAGAGACCGAGAAGAGAAGGAAGACGGAGCGAGAGAGACTGTCCGGTCTGTCTTGGCATCTCCCGTTCCGCATCCAAATCTGCTCCGACAAGACGTAGAAGACCGCATCATCTTCACCGAACTACAACTAACTTCTGCATCGTGCTCATGGCAGATTCCTCTCTCTTTCTTATTCTTCTTATTTCTCACATCATGAGCGAGTAGTTCCTTTTCGTTGGGGTGCGGGGACTAGCCCCGCTGCCCATGCAAGCATGTTATTTTGATTAAACATTCCACGACAATGTATATAACTCTTCATTTTGTTGTTAATCATTATGTTCGTAGTTTGATTAATTGCTTACTTTCATCTTTGTTCTTCCTATGTTGTGAGAACTTCTATATGTAGGATTGAATGTCGTTTAAAAGGTTGACTCCCAAACTACAAATAGAATGGGATTCCTTGAGGTCGTAAGTGTATGATCCGCGAGGGGACGAGCCGTGTAGCCTTCGGTGACGCTTCTGTGTACCTAACGCCTGTATAGGGGGTTCAGAGCCTTAGTTGGATTTTGTATCTTCTTGTTAATCGTCGATGTTTGCTCGTAGATTAATCGCCTTCTTGCTTATCGATTCATGCGGTATACTCCCAAACTAGAAATAGAATGAGATTTCCTCGAGGTCGTAAGAGTATGATCCACGAGGGGACGAGCCATCTAGCCTTCGGTGACGCTTCTGTGTGCCTAACGCCTATATAGGGGGCCCACAACCTTCATTGGATTTTTGTATCTTCGAAGCCGTAAGTATGTGATCCGGATGGTGACGAGACATCTGATGCCTAAGGTGATGCTTACACGAACCTAACGCCTATATGGGGGTTTTGTAGCAGCTCTATTTGGATAGTTATATCTTGCCTGGATGTTTGGGATTGAATGTGTTTGCATGTGTAGTGGTGGTGAAACCCGGTACCATCCCAGCGATTCCATACCATTGATCTAGATCTGATTTTAATTCTGCTCTTTACTTTCTTACAATTAGTTTAATCAAACTCAAATCAACTAATTATTCTAAACATTAGCCTTACTTGATCTAGATTCGACTGACAAAGATTATTAAAAATGTTGTCCTTTGGGTTCGATCGTTAACTATACTGCGATAAGACCCGTCCGCTTGTGGGTGGTATTGTTGCACTTTGGTTTTGGTAAAAGCTCGGGGATCTCAACCTCGGGAGAATTTGTTAGTGCATTCAAAAAGCCACGTCAAATGGCCCACAAGGGAAGTGCAGAGTTCAATGCTGATAGTGCCCCGAAGAGGGGTGAGAAGCACCCACATTCATCCACTTCCTTGATTGAAGATAATAAGAGGGTGAGAGTTGTTGAATCTGACACAGATGCACCTCAGGGGTTTCAATTTGAGGTCCCTTACTATAAAACATTCCATCCTTGCAATAGTGAACATATAGAGGCTTTCAAGTCTATGAAAAAATCTACTTTCCAACCCAACCATTTGGCCAACAAGATCACTCTCAAGGAAATTGGGATTTGGGATAGAGTGTCTGAATTGTAAATTAATTCCAATATGGCTCACCTTTGTCTTGAAAATCCAAGGGCATATGTTGAAGATACTATGGAGTTCATGTCTTCCATTTCGTAGGTCTCTAGATGGTGACCCTACAAGTGGAAAAAAATAGCTAAAAGTTCACATCAACAATGTTGATCATGTCCTTACTGAATAATCCTAAACAAAATCTTTTGCTTGTAAGATGAAGAAGACACCAAAACTTGCACTGGGCTACTTGACAAACAATATTCTTGTTTGAAGGCTTCTACTTACTGGGCTACAATGATAGGTAAATGTTGGTACAAATTTGGGTCTTCCAAGGCTTCTGTAGTTCACTTAGAGCTATGAAAAATCATGCACAAAATTGTCGTCAACATCCTCTTTACGAAATCTGATACCAATAATATTTATCATGAGGAGATCTATATACTTTCTCTCATCATCGAAGTCTAACCTGTCAACGTTGGCTTCCTATTAATTTATCGATGGTTGACTGTCTCTTCCTCTTCACAAAAGGAGTATTGCATGGGGGTCTAATCAGTATTATCTATTGAGCATACAAACATCCAATTGCTCCTAAAATTTTCAAGTAGATGCATGGTGACAATTTCATCACAATCAAATATCTAACATCCTTTGGCATCATTGTCCTCCATGATGCAAAAGTCATTATCTCTTCACAAAAACTATCATTTACATCCCTTTTCCTAAACTTATAGATTTTGATAAAGAGAAATTGATATACTCCAAAGATGAAATCATATAGCTCATCACCAAATTTTGTAAGTCAAATACTACTTCACCTCACCATTAGCTTGTGTCATTATCCTGAGTCTGTCAAATATCTATGGTGACCAAAGCTCCCAAAAATCCTCTACCAAAAATGAGCATGAGGAAGCACTTTATTATGATTTTGAGATTCCACAATCATGACAAGCCCAACCTTTTGTCACTCTAGTGATTATAGAAAACAGTCCAAAGTCTATTGCAACATCACCATCTTCATCTACACGTCAGGATCCTCCTCCAACCACCTCAACAATCCTCACCTCCATCCCAAAAACTTCAATGCCTACTACTACAACAAGAAAACCACCTTCTCCGCCTTGCCAGGGAGTAGATGATGTTCCTGATAGTCCACCTTAGCATCATCATCATGCTACCTACACCTCTACTTCTCAAGTGCTACATCATTCTAGGCACCAATATTCTTCTTCATCCAATAGGGATCATCCTGAAACTCTAGGTGGCATGCTTGGTTGTGAAATCGACTCTATTTGTAGGGTAATACTTGATCACATGTCTTCTACTCCTTAACTAACAAGAGATGTACATGATGTGTCCCACCAAGTACATATGTTCCAATAGCAGTTGGGGGATTTGCATCACCTTCCTCAATAGGTGGCTACACTTGAGCATACGGTCAACAAAATCATGATTGTTCAACATCAAATTTTCAATAATTGGAAGACTAAAGAAGATGAACAACAACACACGATGGTGCAATGTGTACTTCGATAAAAATAATGTTGGAAGTTCCATGTTCATTCTGCTGCAACAAGCTCTTCCCCATATTCTCATTCTTCCAACTGCAATTCATATGTACCAAATAATATGTCTGAATAAATCCACCGCCATTATCTGGAGCTATCTTTCGAGTACCATCCATGAGACAATATCAAATGATTCTGAAATGCTATTTTCTAAAAATGGCTTAAGTAAACCTTTATCATCCTATGCTCATGTCTCCATTAATCAACTCCACCTATCACTTTTCCCTCCAGGTGGAATCTCTGATTCACTCACAGAGCCCCAATGTGAGTCCATGCAAAGACATCCATGCACACCCATCAAAAAATGAATTCCCTCTTACTCAGAAATCAACTCCTCTAGATTTGTTTTGAAGAAGATCTAATGAGGACGTTGGATGAGGTGTTGCTTGTTGATGATAGCCCTATCCAATTTGTTTGTAGTTGGCATACCTCAGAGGAGGATATTTTGGTAGGAGAATATAGAACTTTTTGGACTTACAAGAAGATGCTGACAGTCCTTCTCATGATGAGAGCACTTCCTCTGATGAGGATGATGGGGACAACACTTCTTCCGATGAGGATGATGGGGATCTATCCAACATTCTTTCCACAGTAATCCCATGACTACCATACATGGTCTTTCCTAACCCTCCCATACCACTCCCACCACAACTTCCTTATAAGATTAGTGGGTTCGACTTTGATTGTTTAACTGGGATTCCTATCTGGGACATTTTCATCCTAAAATATGTCTTGGATGATCACCGTGATGGAAGTCAAATAATTTATAACAATGGGTCTACATATCTTTTTAGGGAAGATTTCTGAAATATTTTTCACAACCCTACTAAAGTTACAAAAGAAATGTTCACAGTTTTGGCATCCATTGTCTTAGAGAATGTCATGCCTAGTGATAAGGAGTGGTCGTATTTCAATGTGATGCCCTCTTGGCTGATTGGCTATTCAAGATCTGTCTAGAAACTCTTGCCATCATAACCCTTATGGATAAACTCAAGTTAAAAAAAATTGAGTTATCCTCCTACCCTTTCACTATATAGGATTATGGATTCTTTGTGTGGATGATCTAAATAAGAGCCAAATTACTCTTTTTAACAACTGTGTAGCTGATCTGCAAAATTCTAGCAGGTATTTCAAAGACCCTACAACAAAAAAGCTGCCATGTATTCCTATCAGGATACAACAGGTCATAAACAACATCCCTTATTATCATCCTAATTGGACCAATCATGTGATCGAGTGTCTTGTCCACTAGAAAAATCAAGATAAATATGATAGTGCTTTCATCATCCTCCGAGTCATGGAGACTCTCAATTGACATATTTCTATTGCCAACTTAGATACAGAGAGTTTTTCCACTCTTCATGAACAATATGCCATGGAAGTCATCCATGAACATAATTTCTTTCAGGATCCAAAGCTTCCAGATGATTTACAAGATCTTTACACATTAATTGATCGACCTATCAAAGAAACATTCTGCATAGTTTTACAATGAGATCATATTACACCATCATTTGTGGGTACAAAGAAGCGGAAGAAGGTCATATTACACCATCACTTGTGGGTACAAATCCTCTTGTTACTGTCATAGCTGATACCAAGGCTCGTGGGGCTTCTGATATATACTGAACTTTCTCGATGAACCTAAACTATTTCCAATTTATGGTCTTGTGACATCTATTGAGCCCAGTTTTGAAAACTTCAATAGAAGTTCCTACTGTGAACTCTCTTGTAATCATCTTTTGATTCTAATGATGCATTTTTAGGATGGAAGAAATTCAATTATTTCAGCAGAGATGATCTACTTGTTATGAGAGATGATCTTCTTGAAACCCTCCAACTGAAGGGTTATTTATCTCATGGCATCATGGTGTCTCCTGAATTTCTTTTCAACCGGATAATAGATGATGTTTATATGACTTGTCCAGACCTTCAAAAATATTTTTGTAAGGGATATGTTTCTGGTGAAAAGGTGTTGCTCATTTAACGCCTACCAACAAAAATTCCTCAATATATTTTCTTACCCTTGCTCCATGATAATCATTGGGCTTTACTTGTTAGCTTTCCTGAACGAGAAGTCATATTTGATAATAGTTCTAACTCCACATTCGACATAAAAGGTTCCATCTATTCTGTTCTAGTTTGAAGAGTGCATGAATACATTGTTGATGCTTATACCAAGCACTCATTCCCCTGAACCAAAGAAATGGAAGATTCCACGATTCAGTCATTGATGCCCTTAGCAACATCGTCTCTCCAATGATTACGGCTTCTATATATCACATTGGATGTACACCATTGGAGTACTCCATGCTGTAGTTAGAGAAACTCATAGTAATATCGATCATTACATCTTCTACAGCTATGTTATGATGCTTCTTGAATCACCATGGGCCATAGTTGACCTCCATTGAACATCTCACTTATTTACATTTTTGTTCATTCTTTTTCACACTCAAGGACATCGTGTGTTGTAAGTTTGAGGGGGTGTAACCCCATGAGATAGGTATCCATAGTATCAAACCGAACTTCATTTTCTTCCTTCTAGAAAATTGTCAAATTTTTTCTTATTTCTATCAAGTTTTTGACAATTTTCTTGTACAAAGTTGTGAAGATGCAGACAATGGAAAAACCCCTCTACAAAGAATCTAGTTTCTTTCAAACTATACCTTTTTTAAATCAATCAAATGATAACACAAGAAGATTCTTTTTTTTGTGATATTACTTTTATGTTTTTCTCTTAGAAAAATGTCACTTCTTCCTCTACTTTGATTTTAACCTCAATATGTCATCAAAAGATTCCTACCAAAAATATTACAAAAATCATATTATGTCAAATTTTTTCTTATTTCTATCAAGTTTTTGACAATTTTCTTGTACAAAGTTTTGAAGATGCAGACAATGGAAAAACCCCTCTACAAAGAATCTAGTTTCTTTCAAACTATACCTTTTGTAAATCAATCAAATGATAACACAAGAAGATTCTTTTTTTTGTGATATTACTTTTATGTTTTTCTCTTAGAAAAATGTCACTTCTTCCTCTACTTTGATTTTAACCTCAATACGTCATCAAAAGATTCCTACCAAAAATATTACAAAAATCATATTATGTCAAAAGAATATACTCACAGAAAGAAAAAAGAGCTACCTCATTCGTCATTCCATGTTTTATTTTTCATACAAAAATCTCCAAAAAAGTGAGAGTAAAAGAATTAGAGAGTTGTGCCATGTTGTTGAAGAGATATCATATGTTGTATTGTTTTGCTCATGAACACAATATATGTCACTTTTTATTGAACTCTAAAATAAATATATAAATACAACCCAAATTATTGTGGTGTTCATTAAAGGCAGTGTGATCCAGGGTGGTGATGCTTAGGAAGTGCAATCATTGCTCTAAAACCAACTGGTTTGGAATGCATTGATCACTTGCCTATTTAATGGACCAGTACTTGAATGACCCAAAAAGAAGAAATACCCAAAAGATTGTTTGCCTACCTATTCCTTCCACATGTACTATTCTGATTTTTGGGATCATGATGTTCTTGTTGAGTTAAGTCATTTTATGGAAAAGTGAATGGCTTTGATATGTGTTTGATATAAAGCTATCTTTCAGTAAATTATAGAATCTACTTACTTGGTTTGATTACATAATGATTCCATTAGATTGAGGACAAGCTAACTTATAACTTTGGGGGAGTTGACAACATCAGTTTTGATGCACATTTCATATCTTTTTCATAAATAAAGTTATTTGATTTAGTTCTTAAAATATCTGATTTGGTTCATTTAGCTCCAATTTACCAATTTTCTAGTTTTTGTTAACTTTTGTTGAAATTTTAGTGAATTTGGTGCAAAATCATAAAGATCGATGGATTAAACCATCAACACTCAAAAGTAATAATCAAAGCACTATAGATTTGCATTGGTGATCGACCTATTTAGTCAAAATTCAACCCCTTTTCAAGAAGGGTTGATAGACCCAACGAGTTCCAATTTGCTAAGCAGAAGGGTTGACAACCTCAACGATCATTCATCAAAAGCAAATCACATCGAGATTTACATCTATGGGTTCTTGTCGTTCTCAAAGCCACCGAACAACTATGGACAATGCCAATGATAGAATAGGCATCAAATCTTACACTGATGGATCAAATGTCGACCATCATGTTGATATATCACCCTGTCGATCCTAAAGATCGACACTGATGAAGATCGATGAAGACATGTCTAACAATTACCTCATTAACCCTTAAGATTTACCACAAGAAGATGAAGAGTCCATGTCACGTGGACCAATCCTCAACAAAGTATAATTCACATGCTATAAATAGGCCCCAAAGGCATCACTTCAAAGCATCTTGGATTTTTAGAGTCAACCGGTCTAAAGGATGCCTCCAAGTTCAGAGACCAAGACTAGAGCCATCGACCAATCTAGATCTATCAACCTAGCTGGCCATCGACCTCTCATTTTGTGGCTCAATCTGCTTCAATATATAAATCGATGGATCTTCTTACAGCAAGCCTAGATCTAAAGGGAGAACAGAGACATCGGCCACTGTCCATCGACTATTGGTCATTGACCTCTATGTTCGATCAAGCCAAAAGGTTAGTAAATCGAGTGCTCGATATACCTTCATTCCTCTCTTTTCTTTATCATGACTTTCTCAAGCTGTAATCTATCTCTATTTTGTGCAACGAGTGGCTAAACTCCATAAGATGGGTTGGGAGTAGTTGTCAGGCCCTCCCAACCATGTACTTGTTCATGCTTCTATTTTATGGCATATGTTCTTACAAGTTTTGCTTCTATACTTTTATTTTATTGTGTCACTTGATGATTATCTACCTTCATTTGATGTTTTCTATGGATATTATTTGTTGATTGATTTCATTTAAATTTGGAACATCGATTAGTAATGAGACATGAGAGTGAGGAGTTACTATAACAAAAGTCATATGGTTATTGTATATTATTTAATTATTACCTTGAGAGAGAGAAACCCTTTTGAATAAAAGTCTACCCTGATCTCAAGAGAAGGAAGGAGTAGATATCTTTTATGACTATTTGCAAAACAAGTTATGAATATATATAATTTTTGAAGTGAAGGTTTTATATGGTTATGGTTGGTATGATTGGTGAAACCCAATCAAATTTTCTGCTCTAACTATTTCAAAATTTATATTTATTTCTTAGTTTGGTTTTTAAAACTTAGATTTATTGATTGATTAGATTAATTTGTTTCTTAATTGGAACACCTCATTCATCTATTTGATTCAACTAGACTAAGCTAAGACCATTTCATTTTTATTGTCTCATTCTCCTTATCCCTACTTTCGACCCCTCATTACTACAATAGACTCTGTATTGAGTTGCAGACGTCTCTTATAGTCGGGCCTTTGGATTTGAATAATATGTCTGCTATCATTGACAAGGAAAAAAGTGTTTACAATTTTGTCCCATAAAAAATCACGACCAGTGGGCCTTTGGATTTTGCACAATATGCTAACTTGGCTTCTTCCTGATTTGTGATTGGTCGGTTTTCAAAAAATTACATTAAATAAATGCTTTGTCATAAAATTATGGAAAATATGTTTTGGAAAGGTTTTTTAAAAGGGAATTTGTTTCTCTAGGTTTGAAATCCTAATTTTACTATATTTGACTATGGTTCGTTAAAAGAGTCAAATTAGAGTTTAATATGGCATTTAAAGTGATAATCAATATAAGTCATGAAATTTCAAGGAAACTTACGAATGACTCAAAGTTAGGGATACTAAATTAGGATTTTTTTTGCTATGAGTAAGTTGGCCATGAAAGTATGCATATCTACTTTGGACGAATTGAATATTATGTATGATTTAGGATTATCCTTTAAATTCTAGTTAAGACAATGATGATGCCTCTGATTAAATTATTCAGTGTTGGTTGTTATATTAATAAATTCCTATGATTATCACTGATTCTCATTAGTTTAATGTTATGGCTATGTAATGATTAAAACACTAAAGAAAGAATCATGCAAATCACGTAATGTTAATATCAAGATTAAGAGGTTGAAATCCAATGATGATTAAGATAATGCACTTGAGTTGTAAGTTGTTCCTCTTGACGCTATTTTGTCTTTATGCAATTGATGAGTACTTTGGTGCAACTAAGATGAGCCTTATAAGCCTGATGACCACTTCGGTGCAATTGTTGGATGAAGATAATTTACATTGATGGCAAGATAAGAATAATGATGTTAATGATTAATATAAAATACTTAACTAACTTATAATATTCTCCTCAAAATGATGGACCTTTATTGTCATTATGGGCTTCCCAACAATGATGGGATTTCCGAGCATGATGTGCCCCATGTGGGAAATTATATAGAGCATGCATATGGTAACATTTCTTAATTATTGGTGTAGTGAAAGCTAAAGTTTAATGATAACTATTAATGTTAACTCATGTCAATTTTATTTCAATTCAATTTTATATGCTCATCTTTTTCAGTTCTTATAAAATGTGTAATGAGCTTACTTACATTGTTGTTTTGTGTTCCATGGATTTAGGACAAGATGTCCCTAGATCAAGGAGAAAAGGAGAATAAAAATGAGCCCTTCCACATAGATGACATCAAAGGAGATTTTATCTTTGTGGGACGTCATCTACCATTCCGTAGATTTTTTTGTCTAGTTTATTATTCTAATGCTTTAGATTTTCTTTGACAACATGTATTAGGTTTGAAGTCAAGCTAAGATAGTTTATGCTTTCCACTTTTAGAATAATGTATGAATTTGTATTTCAAATTAATTCATTGTGTTTCATTTATCTTGTTGTTATGGATATCATGTTTTGTGGTGTTCCTCCAAGCCAAGTGACCTATGTTATGGACAACATAGGGTTTGCTTCTACTGATATGTATATTCTTAGAGGGGTGTTACAATATGGTACCTGAGTGACGAGTAGATGGATACTAAGCTAAAGATTCACATGTTCTAACCCTAGGTATACCTTTTTTTCCAGATGCCCCCCTAAGAGATCTCATAAGGGAAAGGAGAAGAATGATGGTTCTAGATCTTCTAGTGAGGGAAGTGAACCAAGAAATAACCCTAAGGAAACCTTACAGGACATAGTCCAAGCGCTCACCAATGCACCAAGATAAGGAAAACATCAACCCAGACATCACAACCTAACTTTAGTGGACTTCTTGAAGACTAGGCCTGACTCCTTTCCCAAAAAAATAAGAATTTAACATCATCATCTTTATTGATGATTATTCAAGAGTAACTTGGTTGATTCTGTTAAAAGATCACAGTATTGTTTTGCAAACTATCACCACATTTTTGACTGAGATCCAATCCCAATTCAAACAAAATGTTAAAATCTTGATAACTAATAATGACTTAGTATTTATGAAAAAAATTATGCATCTATTTTGTACTTCTCAGGGCACTATTCACCAAACTTCGTATTCTTACACACCACAAAAAATGGTGGGTAGAAAGGAAGAATCACAACCTTCTAGAAGTACCACAGATTATTCTTCGTCATTATCATGTTCCTAAACATTTTTGACCTGAGGTTGCTTCTACTATATGTTACTTAGTCAATCATATGCCTTCTTCTGTATTGCATAATAAATTTACTATCTCTCTTCTATATCTAGTACACCTTTATTTTATGTACCATCACAGATATTTTCTTGTACTTGTTTTGTCAAGAATCTCTACCCTCAGAAGGTGACCCCCGCTTCACTAAGTGTTCTCTATGGAATATTCTTGAACTCAAAAAGGATATTGATGGTATGATCCTATCAACAAAAAATGATTTGTGAGTGTGGACGTTTTCTTTTTTGAACACATGTTGTACTACTTGGATGGGGGGACTACTTTATTCAATGATCTGATGGATCCCGCTCTACTACCTCATGCGGTCGAACCAAATTACACAAAAGCAACTGAAGATCATTAAATAAGACCCAAGGTTACAAATCCTTCCCCAGTCCCTCAACAACCAATTCCTCCCTCGTCATCAAATCATAACACCTCCCATGTATTGTTTGACCCACACCTTCCTATTATCCAACTGAATGGTGTTCTCACTTTCACTGAGCATCTGATAAGTAATTCATGCTCTTCCACTAGTCTTGGTGATAGCTTTTCTTGTTTTACTACTACTCTTTTTGATGTTTCTATACCTAACAATGCTTCTGAAACCATTCAGCATCCTTCTTGACATCAAGTAGTGGAAACAGAAATGATCGTGCTTCATGATTGAAAGACTTGAGATCTTGTTGATCATCCTAAAAATTGTCTAATTGTTGGTTGCTTTTTTATCCTTACTATCAAATATCAAAAAAATGGTTCTATGGAATGACAGAAGGCTCATCTTGTAGCAAAAGGCTACACTCAAACCTATGGAGAAACCTACTTTGCAACTTCCTTCCCTATGGACCGTATCAACTTCGTAAGAGTTCTAAACTTTGTAGTTGTTAATAAATATGGGCCCCTTCATCAACTTTATGTCAAAAATGCCATCCTATGTGGTGACTTACATGAGGAAGTTTACATGGAAAACCACCTATTTTTGTTAGTCAGGGGAGTGCTCCAAAGTCTATAGACTCACAAAGGTGACATATGGCCTAACACAAACCCCATGAGCATGGTTTGATAGACTAAGTTAGATACTTCTCTAGTTTTGATTTTGGTGCTCACATTCAGATCAATCTATTTCTAATAAAAGAACCAACTCTAGACTAATTTTACTTATATGTGGATGATATCATTCTACCTGGTAATGACTGTGAAGGCATTGCAACTACCAAGAGATATCTAGAATAACATTATATTACTAAAGATCTTGGTAAAATCATGTACTGATTGGGAATCAAAGTTTCCATATCATCTTCTGGTGTTTTCCTTTCACAAAGAAAATATGTGTTGGACCTTCTGACATATGAGGTTTGCTTGGTTCTAAACTTGGTACTACTCCTCTAGATCCCAATACAAATTGGGATGATGAATCCTCACCTTTGTATCCTGATAACCATCAATACCAACGAATGGTTGGTAAGCTTATCTATCTCACTATAACCAGAGACGATATTACTATTGTTGTTGGACTTGTCAGTAGGTAGCTAGAGAAACATTAATAATGTCATTTGGATGTTGTTTGTCACGTTCTTAATTATCTCAAACTTTCTCCATGAAAAGTTTTACCATATTGCAGACATGGGAATTGCAAAGTTACTGGATATTCTAACTCTAATTATGATGGTAGTCAATGTGAAAGAAAATCTACTTCTAGATATCATTCATTTATTATAGGAAATCTAGTTACATAGTATAGTAAAATAAGATCATGGTTTCTGTATCGAGTGTTGAAGAAGAAGACAGAGCAATGGATCATATTGCTTGTGAATTGATGTTGGTCCAAGGACTCCTCAAGGAGTTTGATATTTCTAACTCTGATACTATTCCTATGCATTGTGATAATAAAGCTAACACTTCTATTTTTAGAAAACCATTTTTATGAGCGCACAGAGCACATTGTAGTGGATTGCCACTTTGTATGAAAAGTTGTTAGATCTGGACACATATGCACTCCTTATCTTAGTATCGATGATCAAATTTCTAATATCTTCACCAAGATAATTTCCAAGACTCTCTTTGCTACACTAATAGGCAAGTTAGGCATATTTGACATCAATGCTCCATCTTGAGGGGAAGTGTGTATATATGTCTATATATATATATATATATATATATATATATATATATATATATATATATATATAGACATATATATTCTCCTATAAGAGAAAGAGTAGGCTTAAGTGGGCCTATGTTAAATGCTTCTAGATACAAATTACAGAGTGTTGTGAAAGGGTGAATATATCAATAGTTCTAGTAGATATTACATGCAAAGGATTATTAATGAAGACGATCCAAAGGGTGTTAGATACTTATTCTGTATATGTATAACATAAAAACATGTACCAAGGAAAATAACAAAAGCAAATTCAAGAATGTTTTGAAAAAGATAGTTAAGGAATGAGGAATGAGCGGGATCTTGCTAGTGTTTATAGAGTTTAAGGGAGTGAAGAGTTCTATAGTTGATGTGTTTCTTTCATAATACTTCAGGAAAAAAATGAAATGGTATGTTTATTGAATAAAAGTTAATGTCATCCATTAATAATACAATAGACATTATCAATATTGCACAAACTGTAGTGGTATCTAGCTTACATGACACTATAATGCTTTAGGATTGAATAAATGAACAAAGACTTAAATTTATATCACAAACATTAATGCAAATGTATCCCAATGATATTATGTTTGATTCATTTTCTTATAGGGACGCTTAAGGAGAACTACATAAAATATTAGTGATGCTCATGACATATTCATTACCTTGAAAATTTCAAACAATTATGTATTGGTGGAAATGCCAAGGTGAAATATGAGAGAAAAGATTCCATAATTAGTGACTTTTAACTAATCAAAGACATGGATTATAACCTCAACTACCAGTTCTAGGATCCAAGAGCACATGCAACAATATTTCATATTGAGTTTGGCTTCTATAAATGATAAACTTGATTCGTATCTAAAAAGGATGGGATTGAAAATCATGTTCAAAATTATACCATATATTGTGCCTTGTTCAATATGGTGTGATGGGATAGATTTATCCCACCATTCCTATCACCCATCGCACCCACAAACTAAAGCACTAATACCCACCTATCTGACTTCCACACTTCTCAAATTCAGATTTCCATAAATAGGCTAGTCTGGATACAAAAAGCATCAAATTATAGTCCATTCTATGAAATGTGTATTGGAGTGATCTTTTCCTTAGTATAATTACTAACAATATCTAATTAATATAATACCAATAATGTTTAATTAAAATTTTTAGTAAGAATCAAGTGGTGAGTAGTGATACCTCTCACCTTTTTGTTTAATTTGTGCATTGTGGTATACTAGTTGTCAATCACATATATCAATTATGGAAGAGGGAAGGATTATAGATGAACCTTTATCCATGTTATTTTTGTATCATTTTGACTATCATCTAAAATAGTGTCAAGGTGTCCATTTATATGGTATGGATATAAGTTGTTTGGTTTTCCATATAGATTATGCTACTTCATTTTCACTACCAATCCTAGGTATTCATTGATCATATGTTGTTGATTAATAAAATAAATGCAAGCTTTATAATATAGTACAAATATGTAAAAATACACTAAATTGCAATGAAATCAAAATCACTATGCAAAAATAAGATTATATCCAAACCAAAATTATGAAAGGTGGTATCATAATGGATGATTGGATGTATAAAAAAGCAATATGTAGTTCTACATAACTTCTATCATTTTTATAGATGACGTTGTTCCATGAAATGCAATGAATAGATTGGGGGTGTTCAATTCAACCAATATGAAATTATGAAACACAGTTGTTGGTAAAGATAAAAGAAGGTATGATATATATATATATATATATATATATATATATATATATATATATATATATATATATATTGAAGAAATGAAAACAATGAGATAGAAGTGTGGAAATAGAAGGAATTATCACTAGAGAATAACAATATATTCATGAAGTAGGTGTGGAAATATTGAAAATAGTATATGAATGGTCACCTCAAAAAACAATATTATGCAATGCATAAAAAATACTGGAAAATATTTAGGTAATTCTATTGAGTTAGGCATTGTTAAAAAGAGGATAGGAAAATATAATGTAACTTGGAGAGACATGACATTGAGATATTTCAAATCATAACATATGGGTAATGATTTGACCCAAAATGAAATAGAATGCAAAATAATGATTCATATAGGTGACAACAATATGGGTGGGATTTAGTCATACATGGAAATAACAATAATGACGACAATGACAATGGTATGAGTTATGTTTCTACAACTATTGTTGAATGGAAAAATTATTGATTTCATTTGGATAACATTCGGAAATTTAGATATCATATTGATTTAAGCATCAGTTGTTTACATTCATCTGCTTTGTACTCTCCATATTTCATCATTATATGTATGTTTGTAGATTGGTAGTTCTACAGATACTAGTATTTGAAAAAGAAAATAACCAAATCTAAAAGGCTTGTGTTAAATATTAGCTTTAGCGTAATTGAAATGTATTCATGAACTTTAGACAAGCCAATAATGATACAAACCCAATCTGCACCAAAACTAAGTCATAACCAAACAGTAAAAAGTAACATCAAATTGGTAAGGTTCACTATATCTTTTAGATGAAATCAATGCAAAAATCGTCCACAAATACATAGTTGAATGTTTCTCATAACCAGTTAGAACGATACATAAGAAAGGTGAGATATTTCAAATCACAATAATTGATTGTCCTTTGATGAACAAAAAGTGACAAGTGTGTCCGTGAAAAATAATAGCTCCTGAAATTCTTCATTACTATCTGAAAGGTCAGACATTAAATATTTCAGCATTGTTTCTTGCAGCTTATCAGCAAAATCCCCTTCAGTCATGCTATAACATATTATATCTGGCAACCTGGAATTGGACTCGAGAACAAATATGGCAATGTTTCTCCTCGGCCAGAAATCTAAAAAGGTATACAAGTAAGGGTTTACCTTGATCTCAAACTTTTTGGTCCACGTATGACAAAATTGATTATGGCATTGTCCTAGTGCCCATATCTCGTATTTTTCAATATTTTCCCTTAATAAGACAATTTCACCTCCGAGATCATGAATTGTACATGTATATAACTTCATCTCAATAGGCATGGGGATTATAGCGAGTGACTCACTTTTAAGGTCAAATGATATTACTACCGGTAAGTGTCCCATTTCCATACCCAACCAATAACAGACCCCACCAACACAACATGATCTCGTTATTATGTACACATGGAGAGGGCGCATAACATCTATATAACAGGTTTTCCACAAGCCGTGATTGAAGTTGTAGATGTCAACTTGAAAATGGGTTAGCTGCTTTTCGGTAGTGGATGCAAAATCTGTTATCCTTATGAACATATATTTGATACATTCATTTGGGATAACAGTTGGAATGTGTCCAAATGCAAATGCACTATCTACAAAAGAATCATATTTTCGTCTTTGTAGGTGAGGTAGGTCAAGGCATTTCCACTCCCTGGTGGCTGGATTTAGGAGAACCATTGATGATTCACGATTATATAGTATCCCAACAACACTATTGCTTAGTCGCAAGAACCTATTATACATTGAAAATTGTAGGTCGGAAAAGTCAACAACGGGGATCATGTCATCTACCAATCCAACAGTTTTAATATTTTGTTGATCAATGAAGTGGATTAACATTGGAATTATTGTCGTTATCGGATCAGATGAAGCACTTTTTATATAGATAGCATGGACATCATGGGACAAGGACCAAGCTTCAACCTGTTGCTGAAGAAGGTGTCTATGAGCAAAGTCAGGGCTTGAGATGACATCACACAAGGATTTGGAGACACATCGCAATTGATAAAGAAACTTGACTGGCAAGCGTGGTAGGATCTCCGTTGTCACTAGATCCCACGGAAGCATTGGTGTCACAGGCACAAATATATCTTTTGTCATCATGCGCAGTACAAGGGTCTTTTCGTCTTCCTAACCTCTCTGATAAATTCTTGTATTGTAGCTTACAATAGGTGGTAGTGGGTTTCAGGGTATCATATATACTAGTTGGTGATCTTGATCCTAAATTCGTATGTGGAAAAGAAGTGGAGAAGTTATGGCAACCAGATGGCATGGTTCTGTAATGAAATGAAACGAATGGTCACAAGATATTGGACCGCATGTGAATGCTTGAATAGGACAAAGGAATGAGTTGTATGAATTTGGGAAGTGCTTCGCTTGTCAAGGTTTTGATGTTATTGTTAATTTACCGATGCTTTGCCATTATTAATGAGCAAATATAGCTTTTTCCAACTTATAAATAGGGGAGTGGGCAGTAGGTTGACGGCCAGGAAAGATTTATTGTTTCTCATGAAATGGAACTTGGTGTTTATAACCCTATAGGCAGTTTAGGCCATAACTAAATAATAGGAGGTAATGTGAAAATTTTAGTTAGTGGTCGAACTACAAAATCATTTTTAGAATAGTCTTCTCTCTAGCAGATGGGTTAAATGGGGATGGAATTTTCAATGAATGCTTACTGCAGCAGTCATATTTTGCACATCTTTTATTTTTGCAATTTCCATGACTTACTGAAATTACACAAGCTAGACGATGCCAAATTTTTTTTTCATCGATGTCATTACTAGGTAAAAAAGTATTTGCGTCCCATGGTTTTATTACAACTAGTGGTTGGAGATTACATGAAATCAGAAGTTCTATACCCAAATGGTTAAAACATCTAAAGTGTTTGTCGCGTCTTATGCTTGTTGCCATATACAACAATAGCCGTGATTTCCAGCACAACGTGCGACATGATGGGTCATACTGTATGCCTTCTTCAACTTGATAACTTTAGTGACTCCTAGTCAATTCTATTATTTGATTGGATGCATACATATAATTTTTTTATTCAAAAATGTTACCATAGATGTCATATATGAAATTTATAATTCAACAGTCAAGGAATAATGTAGATGCATATTTGTATCAAACGAAATGGCACAGTATGACATGTGGAAATAAGTAGATTACTAGGTGTAACCCATACATTTGCATGCAACCATTAACCTTAATATGGATATTTTACTCTACATAAACGCTAGTATGGACTGCCTATAAATGATAAAATATAGAATTTCATAAATGATACAATTGGATTCCATGCCGTAAGTTTAATTTCAATACCAACTTTTGCTAGCAATCATGTCATGAAATCGTAGATATATTTAAAATGCATTGTTTAAGGGAAAACTTAATGTACTTGGGATAAAGGGCATACCCTATTTGTCATGACGACCTTAATATATTTATGATTGTGCAAATATTTTATATGAATTTTCGTAAACCAAAGCTACATAGACATTTATCAAGAAACCAAGGTAACAAAACATATTCAAAAGCTTGTGTAGAAATATATCTGAAAGCCAAAATCGACTGCACATTCAAGGATGGATCATATATCATCATAACATGGAAATTAAAGAAATAGATATTTCTAGTAGCTCTCCAATAATAGCAATATTGATTAAACATAACTATAATAGTCTGGCCTCTTAAGTAAGTATAGAGTTACAAATAAGAATCGTTATGCGTATATGCATAGCACTGAGTTTGTGTTTCTTCTAGAGGCGAGCCGAGGGAGGGAGTTATCGGATCTCTAAGTCCCTGGCCCCAAATTAAAAAACTATTTATAGGATCATCCAAATTGAAAAATATGACTGAATGTGTTTCTAGTCAAGTACAGGGGTGGATAGGATTGTAGATGTTCCTTTTCTTAAAACTGTCGACTTGTCACAGAGCCAGAACTTGAACCCATGAATCAAACTTTATACCAAAGACAAAAGATAGAAGTGTGAAATGTTTAGAATACATAAAAATGCATGCACCAAATACATCCTCAACATTCAAACAAATATTATTCATAACGTTGCTTATTATATAATTTTAGTTGCACATTTAAGGGTACATTGCACAAGTTTTATCCTGTACACTAGTTAGGATCTTACTACAATCACAAGCTAGACATTTTCTCTCAAGACAACTTCTCAAACTATCTTTGAACCTAAAAAATATGAGAAGCAAATGGGACAACACACAAGAGGTTGATTACATGGTATAAAGATACACAAATCAAAGATTTTCAAAATTTGAAAATATTTGCAAAAGTAAACAAATGAGAACAAAAGGAGTTAATACTTAGCAAAAGAAAACTCATACTTTACTCTATTGTACCTATAATAACATTTATCATAAAGTCTTTGGCCAACTTCCCACTGAAAGGGATCCGTGAGGGTGTTTAGGTTTTAGAGCCATTAGCTTTCCTAGTTTATCAACATGGTCTGCCCTACTTCAAGTAGGATGTCCAACCTTTTGTCCCTAACCCTAAAGTATAGGAAGATGCACAAATATTATACAGTGGATGTCTATATTATGTGTTCAAGATATATAATCAATGATACAAACTATAATGTAAAAAGTACAAACTACATGGCAATATTTGAGCAGGTAAATAAGCATACATACATATCAAGGTTCAACTAAGAAAATTATAATCATATAATTATTAGATCCAATATAAAATTAGATATTTATAATCTATTCTTGACCATGTAGATCTCAAACAATACCTAATTAAGAATAAGATTATATATATATATATATATTAAATTCTCATCAATAGTCCTAAATAGATCTATTTTAGATTTTTGGGTCAAGTTAGGTTACAAGTTGGTTATTAATGCATTTCATGATCTTCGAGTAAATTAGAGTTCATCATGGATGTGTGGTTTAGGTTTCACATTATTTAGAGGTTCCATTCATTTTACATGATTATTTTGGGATTTATATCGTTTATGTATATTTTGAGGTTTGTATCATTTATGTACATCTTAAGGTCATTAGACTCATAATAGGGCAACCAAGGTTCATGAATATCAAATTCAGGGGATATAACAATCATGGTGATTTATATCAGCAAAATAGGATGTAATAAGTACATTCATATATTGGGGGATGTCCCCTAGGGTCTATCATAATATAACCAACATTGGGTATCAACATTTTAGCCATACATGTAGATATAGTTCATTTATATCACTAGTAGTCAACCTATGAACTATGTCATAAATCCATGTTGACTGTAAGGAAAGATATTTATCAATTTGGGAGGATAGGACATTAGAAATAGATCCAGATCAAGATTAAGGAACAAGAACACAAATCAAGGTACCTTATCACATTAGGGGTGAATATGGGTGGCTAAGGGCCACATACATTATGGTAGTACAAGGGGGATAGACCTTAGGAACAAGGGAATAATAAAATTACTGTTTTGAGAGGTTTATTATAGTTTGATGCATCAAATAGGTTCAATAATACCCCATATAGTTAGGGTATAATAATTCAATGTCATATTTAGATCACATTCATGCATTAGGTGTGATAAGAATCAAGCACAACAAAAAGGTTGTTAGGGGATGATATTAGTATCTTGTATAGGTATAAGGTACCAATTCCACATAGAGGGCAGTTTGAGGTCACAAAGATGCAAGATTGCAAAATAATTAAACTTCATCATTTAGGTATACATAATGGCCATATATATGTATTGGGCCATCCTTTGCACATGGATGGTGATCGGGGTTCCCATAGTGCTCAAGTTCATAAAATTTATTGATTTCAAGATTAAAAGGGTATCTCCTTCATTAAAGTTTCGAAATTTATCATGTTTATGCATTAAGTATAGTCAAACATAGTCAAAGATCAAAACTTTAGTAAAATAGGATGATATGATGGGATTTAGGGTCTTAAAGGTAGTTCATGTTGATCATCTCTTTGAGCTAATCAATTTGGTATCACTTTATAATATTTGTCTAAGGGGTTAGCAATATATGATTTTGGCAAGTTTTCACTTAAAGAACTATGTAGATATGAAGGATTGTTACTTTGATCATTTGATGATTGATATGGGCCCTTGTCCACAGATCACCCAGAAGCGATCATGTCATGCCCACCCATGGACACACAAAGAAACCAAAAGCCATTAGGCTTGGGATCCAGTCAACCCATGAATCAAAGAGCGGCTGGTGATAAGGGAACATCGAGGTCCTTGCACTCTGATCTGGTTTATCATGGACCTGCTAAATCAGAAGGGGGTCGTACATCATCCTCTCTCTTCAACCAATAAGGAGGATTCATCATCCTTCTAGTCAGTTGCACACCATATCTGCCCAAATCAAGATCTGCTGGCCTTGAAAGTGGACAAAAATTGGCTGGTTGGGTTTGTCGTCGTGCCACGAGCATGCATCTGGGGTCAAAGGTAGTCGTGGAGAACAAGGGGTCAAAGACCAAAACTCGAGTTCCATGGATGGATTCCATGTATAGAGGATGAAAAAAATAAAATGGGGGTACTAGTGGATCATGAAATGAAGCAAAAGAGTGATCAATAAAAGATTGGAGAAGAAACACGATATTTTGTGTGCTTGTTTTTACTTGAGGAGGGGTGTGGAGGGAGATTCAACTACTCCATTTGCGGCCAATCACATTGTTGTACAGAGGTAAGGGATATATACCCCACCCTTAGATCTAGAGAGGATTTGTAGATCCCAAACGGAGCTCTATGATTGGACCTAAGAGGCTTGGGTGATTGCTAAGTTGATTAAGTGCAATAATCACACATTTGTGTTTTTTTAACTAACTTGTAAAATACATAACTTACAATATGTAGCTGTGATGGAGGTGGAATTTTCACCAATAGTTCACAAATATTATCCTCTTTCTATATAAATTTTGGGGGGGGAAATGAGATTTTATTATGTGTCTTAACATGTTTCTAAAAAATTAATTTCAAGGTTGAACCTAGCACATGCAGTAATAAAAAAATGAAAATTTTCAGTTCCCACGCAGCAATCGAGCATCAAGAGGTCCATAGTTATATAATTGGTTAGTAGAGAGGTCATTGAGGGAAAATGATCACACTTTTAGTGTGTATGTGTTTTATTGAATGATAAAGAAAGTTCACTTTGTCACATCACCCAAGTTCAAATTCTTGTTCCAATAGTTTATTTATAAAAGAATTGACGTCTAGCTAATGTGTAGAGAAGCTACAAGGAGGCTATTGGGCAATCATCTATCAAAGTAAAAGCCGGATTGATTGGTATTTGGTCTTGTTTATAACCTAGTTGATTCAAGTTAACATCTATGATGCAATATTATTTTCAAGAAGAATTCAACACCTAGCTTTGATATAGAGAAGTTGTATAGTGATTCTTCATCAATCAAACTTTCAAGCTATGGCATGATGTACATGAAAAAAGGAGAATTAGGATACTTATTTAAAATTTCTTCATTTTGTGTTATAGGCTTTAATAATCCATATTGGGGGTGAAATAACATGAATATCATTATCCCTTTGTGATTGGTATTTCTTAAAATTTTGAATCATATACCTGTTAATAGAATCAACATATTCTATATATTCAATTTCATTTTTAAATTTGGTCGGTAGGTTTTTTGCATACATTATAAAGGCCTTTCACATTATTTTTTGATATTCCTCTAGATAGGATTGTTTTATCTTTTGGTTTGTTCACTCACTAGTATGGTTTTCATTTTACATAGAGTTATAGATATTCAAACATGGGTTGGTCGAGTTCAATTAAAATTCTTAATATATGTTAATCTGCTATAAAAATATAGTTATATGAATCACATAATTTAATTTCTTGTCTAGCGTAATACCCGAAATATATATGACAACTCTAAAATTAAAGTAAAGAATCAAGTGAAAAAATTAATGAAGTATACAGTTTTGGACCAAAAGTAGGCCAAAATTCTTCCAATATGAGTTAATCAATATAATTGATTTTTCTATCGAAATATATTGAAAATAACTTACTTTTTTATATTGAGAGTCTAACTAAAGTATGTGTCTTAATTTGGCTGTTATATATATGGGCATAAAAAATGTTAGGATTACACTTCTCATCCTCACCCTGGTGGTGAATCCTCTAACACTATACAAGAAATACAAATTTCTAGATATGCCACTAATTTTTTATGCAACAAATAATTGGAAGGGGAATGTCCATGAAATTAAGAATGCAGTTTGATTAGCATGGTTATGGGGAAGGGAAACATTTTCATGGTGAATTCAAGAGGGGATTTTGGTCTAACTTTGTCTTCATGATAAATCATGGGCATTCTAGGGAAACACATTTTTTCCAAGAAAATCAACTGTCCACAAGTTATCTTGGCAAATTTGCACAACAAAAAATTTCAAATATTCTCGTTACTCACATATACATTTATGTCTATGATTTTCCTTTGATAATTTTACTTTTATACTAAAATTCAATATCCTCTAGTTACCATTTTAGTATACTATCCTTTTAGTAGTTATATTATAGTAATAACTTGATATAGTCTATCAAGCTAAGCATCTTTAGCTAAAATATTTTGGAATATTTAAAAAAATTCCACCAAATGCATTTCACTTCAAATAAAATATATTGTTACCAATTCTACTTTCTTTCATGAATGTTGCTCCTTACAAGTAAAGAATGTACCTATAAATAATTTCTTGTGAATAATTTATTCCCTAAAAATAAAAATATTATTATTAAAATATATATATTTTTACTTAAACTTTTATTTTCCAAGGAATGATTTTAATTAACACAAATAATTTTCCTCAGAGTTTAAAAAATCCATACAAAAATGTATCACTATGAATTTGGTTTCATTGAAATAGAAAATAGTTTAGGAACAACCTTTTTAAATACATGACCTCTATTATAAGTAAATTATAATTTTACAAAAAGCTTCAATTCAAAATCTAATACAAAAGAATGATTTTGTCTAAGTAAACAATTATGTCTCTCTAATTTATTTTCTCAAAGAAAATCTTCATCGGAATAAACTTTTATCCAAATAAGTAGTTCCATATTCTTATATAAGTTTTTTGTTGTCTTCTATGTCTATTTTTTTTATTCAATATAGTAATAGTATTTATGTTTATATGTTTAAGTGTTATAGAAAGAATTCAAACCCCATGGGTAGATAGCCATGTAAAATGATACCTTTAAAATATCTCTCACTCCACATTTCTTTTCCCACACAGACATAATTAAACAACATTATTTAATATAATATATATTATATTCCCTTTCATCATTGCCCTCTGGTTCCCTTTCACCTTTTCAACCTATTTTTCCACCACATAGAAAACAAAATGTAAAAGGATAATACAATTCAATTTAATATAATCTTCTGAGCATGGTCAACAAGTCTCTCATCAGCACTCACGTAAACAATTGGTTATCATACTTCACCAAGCATATAGTCTACACAGTAGGTATTGTATGAAAGAATAGGAGTTGAATCCAAATACGAATGACTAGTATAGTTTGAGTAATTATTATAACCCAGTATTCAAAACTTTACTATTTAAAGTACATTATAGAATAAGTTGCTTTCAGTAAGTAAAATAAGAGTATTGGGTCTCCCATATATAGGAGCCATGGAGTGCATGGAGTGAACAAAAACAAGGGAAAATACATTGAGACTAAGACCAACTGATCAGATGTACCAATATGCCCCCTCAATTGAAGAGTAAACATTTGAAGTCCCAACTTGATGCCCATATACTTGAATAAAGCAGGAGGAAGAGGTTTGGTAAGGATGTTTGCCACTTGACCAACAGTCCTAATGTGAGGAGTGATGATCTGCTTGTCTTTGACTAGGTCCCACACAAAATAGCACTCAACTTCAATGTGTATTGTGCTCCCATGGAAGATTGAATTATTATCTATGTGTATAGTCCTCTAGTTGTCACATTATAAAGTAGTTGAATTTTGAAAAGGAATTCCAAACTCAATAATGATGAACTGGACTCATTATACATCACAATATGCATGAGCCATAGAGTGATATTCTATATCACTACTGAAGCGAGGTATTACCGCCTATTTTTACTCCTATATGAAACTGGCTGAGTGCCAATCATGCATAATATCTAGAAGTGGACCATCAATGTTTAGAATCACTATCCCAATCTACATCTACATATACAGAGATAGACATTACCTTAGACTTAGTATATTTGTAGAGAAATTCTTATCTTAGAGAACTCTTGAGATAGCGGAGAATGTGTTGAATGTTGGATCAGTGCATTTAGAGTGGTTCATTCATGTGTTATATAACTACCCCAAAAGCATAGGTAATGTATGTTTGAGTAATAGTCAAGTAAATTAGCTTCCTAAGTATATGACACTACTATTTGGGATCATTAAAGAATTGTCGTTCATGCATAGGCTTCATATGATAATCCGTCATGGTAGAGACTAGTATTGGTTCTTCCATGTTGGCCTCTTGAAGCAGATCAAAGACATAGCATTGTTGTGGTAGGATGATCACCAAAGCTGAACAAAGGACTTCAATCTCGAGGATGTGTCGCAGGGTGCCCAAGTCTTTTGTATAGAATTGTGCATGCAGAAAATGTTGAGCTAGAATATCCCTATTGTAACATTTTCGATAATGATGATGCCATCAACATATACATCAACAAGAACATGGGATTTGGAGGACATAGAGAAGAATAATGGTTGCTCTATATCTAATCTTTAAAAGTTAATTTTTGTAAGGACATGACTTAACTTCTTGAACGAGGCCCTGTGAGACTACTTGAGGCTCTAGGAGAGATATTCAAACATGACACACTTTGTGATAAGATTTCCCCCTCAACAACAAACGTGGATGGTTGTTGCATGTAGACTTCCTCTAGGAGATCTCTATGAAGAAATGCATTCTTGATGTCAAGCTGGTAAATAGGCTAGTCAAGGTGAGCTATATGAGATATAAGTATGTAATGGAGACAATCCTTGTCACTAAAGAGAATGTCTTGACATAATCCATGTCAAAGATTTGGCTGAATCCTTTGGCAGCCAGCGTGCCTTGAGATGTTCAACAAGGCCATTTGATTTATGCTTTATAGAGAAATTCCATCGGAAACCTATGATATATTTTCCTACTAGTGGAGTCATAAGATCCCATGTCTTGTTTTCGTATAGATCCAACATTTCTTCCATCATAGAATTTTTCATCTAGGATGATGCAGGACATCTGCTGGACACTTAGGAACATATGTTGTGTCTAGGGTAGTAGCGAAAGGATGAGGAAGAAGATGATAGATGTTCTACACAACAAGTGTTGTACATGGGATGCTTGATAGAACAAGAGTGTATACCTTTGTGTAGTGCCACAGGTAGACTAGATTGGTCCAAAACTGATGATGATTATGAAGATGCAGTCGGTATCATATTCCATGCGATAGTTTTGTGTTGTTGATGTTGTAAATGATGGTGGCATTGGTGGGATGAATACATCAGGAAACAAGACAATAATATGATCTATGAGGGTGAGGATGATGAAAAGAATATTTCATCCTTAGAAATTGAAACATGCACTTGGACAAGGTGGTTTAGAGTGGTTCCATTGTCCAAACTAGGAGATAATCAATCCACTACCTAAAGAGGTAAACCTTTAGGACTTTTCAATCCGTGTATACTTATATTCATTCATAAGAGATACAAGGAGACCACCATACATCTAAGGACTTACCTATTCAAGACAAGAGTCTTCCATCTACACAAGGACTTACCCACTTGATCAAGATGTCTTCAACCTTCAATAAGGACTTACCCACACTTGCATCAAGTCTTTGTCCTTAAAGAAATTACCCACTCTTCTTGAATCTTGTCCTTGACCTTCTCCTTCACCTGGAGAAGATCTTCACCTCTTCTTCAACCTTGAAGAAGACTAGCAACAACTTCACCTTCACTCAGAGTAGCTTGCTTCAATATTTGCTCTTTGAGAAAGGGGTAGGGAAGATGGAAGGAATGAGAGCTTTACAACCACATTGAGGTATCTCTCTTACAACTTACCTAACTCACTCATAATCACAAAATTCTTTAAAAATAAGAGAGAGAAAAGGGCTTAAGGAGTTGCAACACACTCAACTATAGCAAGGACTTAGAATAGCATGAGTGAGCAAACTTGGAATGAACTCCATGGGGTCCTATTTATAGTTGGGGGTATTCCCTTGAGTGTGGAATCACTTAAGGGAGAAATATAGCTATTCTCCAAGTTACAACAGATCTATTTGCACTCACAACGACTCACCAATGATCATAATCACTCTATCTATATTTTTCGTACAATACATTCAGTCGAGTTTCAATAAAGGTAACTCGACTAATCCACTAAGTGACAAAGTCAATTTTCAAACCATTCGAGTTTGTTCTATGAAACTCAACCGATGAGTCAGAATCACTTTTGCTTAGTTGATCTATCAATCGAGTTCTATGAGTGTGCAACTCGACCGGTTGGTCATCTTCAGAAAATCCATCACTGGATCGTTTGAGTTTCCTTCTCGACTGATAAATAGCCTGTGACAAATTTTCTAAATTGAATTTTGAGTGACCAAATGCTGGAACTATTGAGTGACCGAGTGTCCCTGATTTTATCTTATCTTAGTTACAAATCATATCATCAATACAAGTGATTACAAAATTAATCTAAGGACATTTTGAGTGATTTCCCAAAACATACACTTGCATTGCTTTTGACTTGAACTTGAAAAAGATAGGGCTTGTGCAATTTTAACCTGGTCATGTACCTAAAGCCTAAAATCAATCTTGAAAAAACATATTAGATACATACGATTGGAATGGTTAAGTCATTATTAAAATATGGGCAATGTATAACTCTCAAGTCAATAGATCCAACTCCCTGCTTTGCAAAGCATCATCCTAAATAGCTCATATTATGTAATCCTTTTGAAATGGTGAGGATCCGAGTTGCATTCAACAAAGAACATGACGATAACCCCTTCATCTCTCAACTTGATCCAAAAGATGTCATTGAAGCTCACAAGGATGATGAATGGATCCTAGCCATGTAAGAAGAGTTGAAATAGTTTAAGAAGAACAAATTGTGGACCCTAGTGCCAAGACCAAGTGATAGAATTATCATTGGCACCAAGTGGGTCTACCACAACAATCTTGTTGAAAGAGGAAAAGTGGTTAGGAAAAAGCAAGGGTAGTAGCTCAATGTTACAATCAACAAGAAGGTATTGATTTTGATGAAACTTATGCACCTATTGCTAGACTAGAATCTATTATAATACTACTTTCTTTTGATAGTTATAAAATTTCTTACTTTATCAAATGGATGTTAATAGTTCATTTTTTAATGGTACAATTGAGGAGGAAGCATTTATTTCTCAAATTCCAACTTAGAACATGATAAATTGACTAACCATGTTTATTTGTTACGGAAAAGATCTCTATGGACTCAAACAAGACCCTAGAGCTTGGTATGAGAAACTAAAGAACTTTTTGCTAGGCAATGGCTATATCATGGGCAAAGTTGATTCTCCCTTGTTTCTAAAACACACTTCTAGAAATTTCTTTATTATTCAAATTTATGTTGATGACATTATCTTTGGCGGGATTGATCTTGATCTTTGCAAGGAATTTAGTTCTCTTATGTAGAGTGAGTTCAAGATGAGCATGATGGGGGAGCTTACATTCTTCTTTAACTTTCAAATCAAACAAACAAAAGATGGGACCGTCATCAACCAAGGTAAGTACACCAATGAACTACTTAATCACTTTGGGGTAGGGAACACCAAGACAATCGACACCCCCATGTCAGATACCACCAAGCTTGATAGAGACGAGCAAGGAGGAAAGGTATATGAGAAGCTCTATAGAATGATTGGAAGTTTACTTTATTTAACTGCCTCTAGACCTAATATAATGTTTAGTGTTGGCTTGTGTGCTCACTTTCATTCAAGTCCTAGAAAATCACATCTCCTAGCGGTTAAAGGAACTTTTAGGTATCTAGCCAAAACTCAAAATTTTGGACTATGGTATCCCAAATCAAGGGGCTCTATTCTTACCGCCTGAAGTGATGTTGATTGTGTAGGGTGTTTGATAGATAAAAAGTGTAAAAGTGGCACTTACTTCTTCCTAGGACCATGCTAGGTTTCTTGGTTCTCTAAGGAACAAAGCACAGTGGCTCTTTCAACTATCGAGGATGAATATATTACTGTTGGAAGCTGTTGTTCCCAAGTCCTGTGGTGAAGAAAATTTTCCAAGACTTTAATATTCATTTTAATGCTTCTCCTATCTACTGTGGCAATACTAGTGCAATTAGTCTCTCTTATAATCTTATATTGCACAATAGAGTAAAACATATAGAGGTCCTTCATCACTTTCTTTGTGACCACATTACCAAGAAGGATATTTATATCACGCATGTGGACATGGAAAATCAGCTTGCAGACATTTTCACTAAACCTCTAGCTAGAGAGAAATTAATATTCATTAGATCAAAACTACGTATAACTTCTCTTGATGATATTGACATCCAATCTAGCTAGATGGTATCATACCTATAAGTTTCTTGCTTAAATTGATCATCTTTTAATTGAAAGTGTTATAATTACTATGTTTTCATGCCTTGTTTCGCTTATTTTCGGTTTTTTTTTGCAAACAAATGTTTTATCATAAAATAGTAGCCAATGATGAGTGAAATGTACATAAATATCTTTAAAACACATGATAGGCTAGACAAATAAATTTATAAAGCACTCTAGAGTCTTATAATTAAATATCTTATGTTTTAGAATAGAGTGTTAATTGGTCGAGTTTCTCCTAATACAACTAGACTGATCCCTGGCTGAGGACAAAGCATAAATACCCGATCGATCGAGTTTCTGCAACACAGAACTTGACCGATAACAACACTGGACCAAAGTTATATAGTAGGGTAATTGGCTAACTTTTCTCCCTCTCAACATGAGAAAAGTCAACTGAAAGTCCTTCTCTAGTGCTCGTCCTCACACCCTAGACAACACATCCTCTCATATCCCTTTCGCAACTCTAGAATCAGTCTCCCTTGCCTCTTTCTTAATGACCTAGGGGATTTTCCTGACCTACCTTGTGCAATTCTTCTTCATTTTTTACTTATCTCCTCGATCTCCAACCTAGATGGCTTCAAACTAAAGAAAGAGGTCTACCCCAGCTAGAGCTACCTCTTCCCTAGCTGCCCCAATGCATGTGCCCTTAGATGGTGCCTCCTTCATCTCCCCACAAGATTTGAATAGGTATAAGGAGATCTTGCCTAGAACTCCATTTCCTTTTTGATATTTGTTTGAACCTCAGTTTGGCACAACTGAGGTGATTGAGAAGGTAGCTAGGATGTTTAAAGCACATCACTTACGTGCTTTATGTGTAGAGTGTGTGTGCTTTGCAAATTCCATGTCAAACACAAAGGTTGTCCATGAATTCTATGCCAATTTGACGTGTAACTACACCTTCCTAGTCCCACCACCAAATACTCAAGTCATGTTGACTTCAATGATCGTTGAGACCAAGATTAAAATCTAGAGGATTCTCTGAACACATATTTATCTAGTTCCGACATTGTTGGTTCTTAGGTGGTTTCTTATCCATAGTACCATGACCTTTTGGACCCTGAAGGTTTCAATAAGAGCTTTGAACCCAATATTACCCTACCTAACATCCATAAGCTCCTAAAGAAACCAGACATCTATTATAAGAATAAGTAAACCCTACCCCCATCTTCCCTAGATATCAAGACAAGACTGATTGCTTTAGTGGTTAACTACAATATTCATCCAAAGAGAAATAAAACTAAAATTTTGGAGAACACAGTAGTGATCATGTATTATCTGATGAATGATATTCGAGTTAAGTGGGCTCGTTACATTCTCTATCATATGTCCATCTTCAACCCTGAGAAGAACACCTCAGGCACCCATCTACCATATCCAAACATGATATGTGGTGTGTTTACTCTCCATAATGAAAAATCCCTCATCCATGACCTTGGTTACTATATGAAGTAATAATTATGTATTCAATAGGTCACATAAGAGTACTAGGTCTCCTATATATAGGATCCAGGGAGTACATGGGCTAAACAGAGACAAGGGAAAATGTAATGGGCCAAAGACAACTAATCAAATATACTAACATGCCCCCTCAAGTTGGAGAGTAAACATTGTGAAGTCCCAACATGATGCCCATATATTTGAATAAAGAAGGAGGAAGAGGTCTGGTAAGGAGTCTGCAACTTGATCACCTATCCGAATGTGATAAGTGATTATCTTCTTGGCTTTAACTAGGTCCCACACAAAATGACAGTCAACTTCAATGTGTTTTCTGTGCTCGTGAAAACCTGAGTTATTAGCTATGTGAATATCCACCTGGTTATCACAGTATAGAGTAGCTGTAGTTTGAAAAAGAATTCCAAACTCAGTCAGGATGGAACAGACCCATTGTAGATCACATCATGCATGAGCCATTGCCTGATATTTCACCTCTGTGCGGGAGCGAGTTACCACATCTTATTTTTTTACTCTGCCAGGAAATGGACTGAGTGCCAATCATTACACAATAACCAGAAGTGGACCGTTGATCTTTAGAATCACCAGCCCAATTTGCATCTGCATATCCAGATATGGAGATTAGCTTGGACTTAGGATGTTTGCAGAGCAATCCTCATCCTGGGGCACTCTTTAGATAATGTAGAATGAGTTGAACATTGGACCAGTGACCTGAAGTGGGGCACTTATATGCTGGCTGACTGTGCCAACAACATAGGTAATATCTGGTCCAGTAATAGTTAAGTAAATCTGCTTCCCAACTACTACATGTAGACTTCCTCTAGGAGATCTCTGTGAAAAAATGCATTCTTGATGTCGAGCTGGTAATGAGGCCAGTCAAGGTGAGCTGCAAGGGAGATAAGAATGTGGATAGATGCAATCCTTGTCACTAGAGAGAATGTCTCAAAGTAATCAATGCCAAAGGTTTGGGTGAATCCTTTAGCAACCAAGTGCACCTTGAGTTGTTCAACGGAAGCATTCGACTTATGCTTTACAGAGAAAACTCTTCGGAAGCCTACAATATTTTTGCCTACTAGAGGATTCACAAGCTCCCATGTCTTGTTATTGTGGAGAGCCTAAATTTCATCAATGATGGTAGGTTTGCATCAATGATGGCACAGAGCATCTGTTGGACACTTAGGAACATATGTTGTATCTAGGGAAGTAGCAAAGGATGAGGCAGAGGAAAAAAGACGTGCTAGACAACAAGTGTTTTTAATGGGATGCTTGATAGTGCAAGAGCATATAATTTTGTGTGGTCCAGAACTGACGATGATGTAGCAGATGCACCTGATGATTCATCTTCCATGCACTGGTTTGGTGTTGTGGATTGTGGAGATGGTAGTGGTGTCACTGGGATGAATGGATCAGGCAATGAGACCACAGTATTAGTATGATCAATGGAGGGTGAGCTGGATAAAAAGAACATTTCATCCTCATGAAAAGTGACACTCACAAAGATATAAATTATACTAGAGTTAGGTTCAAGACATTTGTATCCTTTTTTAGAACAAGGATAACCAAAAAATACAGTGTGGATAGCTCTGGGGGAAAGATTGTTAGCCTTGGGATCAAAATTATGAATGAAGGTGAAACAACCAAATACTCGAGGCGGTAGAGGGAACAGTGTGGATTGAGGGTAAACAATGGAAAATAAGTGTGCTTCCTGAGAACAAATGAAGGTTGGTAGTTAATAAGAAAGCAAGTAGTGAGGACCACATCAGACCAGAAAGACTTAGGAGAGTTGGTATGAATGAGAATAGAGTGTGTAGTGTTGAGTAAATGACAATTTTTCTGCTTCGCAATGCCATTTTGTTGTGGAGAGTATGCGCACGAGTTGATGAATCATTCCTACATCATGACAAAAGGAAGAGACAACCTGTTGGATATATTCAAGGGTATTTTTAGTTTGAAAAATTTTAATAGACGTTGAGAATTGAACCAAAACCAATTTGTGAAACTTGCAAATTAATGTAAAGACTTCATCACAAGTGTGAAGTAAGTAAAGACATGTCATTATAGAAAAACCATCCACAAATGTAAGAAAATAGCTATAGCCATTGTAACTAGTAGTCCTGAACGGACCAAAAACATCGGTATGAAATAAGTCAAACATACGAGATGATTGTTTACAGATACTGGTTGGGAAGGACACACGATGGTGTTTCCCTAGCTGACAGGCATTATGCAGAATGGATGAACAGGGAGCTAAAGAACTATCTAGTAGATTAAGCTTGTCTAAAGGTAAATGGCCATGACGTAGATGTAGTTGAAGTGGTGTGGATGCAAGAAGCACTCATGGTAGGATGGAGGGTGGGGCAGAGAAGTAGAAGAGATCACCAGAACGTACGCCCTATGCAATCATCGTCAAACTCCTCCAATCCTATAAAATAAAACCAGATGGACCAAAAGTTACCAAACATTTGAGAGAATCAACAGTTTTTGCTATAGACATCAAATTGTATGGAAAGTATGGAACAAAGTGGATAGCAGTCAACTTGACTTTAGAAGAGATAGGCACAGTGCCACACTGAGTTACTTGTTCAACCAACCCATCACCATGGTTGTGGAGGAGTGAGAAATAAACGAATTAGATGTGGTTAAAAGATGGGGCATACCAGTCATATGTTGAATCGCACCCAAATCCATAATCTAGTTAGAACTAGCAGTAAGCATGGACACTCCAAAGTTACCTTGGGAAGAGGTGGCTAGGTGGGCAGAAGAATTAGCAGTAGGTAAATCCCTAACTTTCCAATTGGAAGAGGAAGAAGTTATGGTGTTGTTCTGGAGGGAGAATCATCATAATATTGGGAAGTTTGGCAAAGGCATTTGTATTCCTAATGAGATAATGAGACATGCAAAGTTTGAAAAGATGATTGTGGTGAAGGAGGTGCATGACCAATTGTCGGGGCTGATGCTTGACAAATGTGAGTAGTTTCTTGAGAAACATGGGTAGAGCCTCTGCCACATCCTCTCCCATAGTGTGCTGGATATCTATGGTTTTAGTGGTAGACATCTTCAATGTGACCCAGCTTGCCACAATAAGTAGATTTAGGATGTTTCCCTCAACCATGACCATGACCTCTGGATACCGCAACCATTTCTAGTGGAGGTTTAGATGCAATAGTGGGAGAGATATGAGGAGAAATCATCTCAGATTGAGCCAAGTGTGCATATGACTGGTCCATAGAAGGAAGGGTTGCACCAACCAAGAGTAGTTTTCAAATCACAACAAAGCAAGGATGAAGCTCGTATAAAAGGAAGCGACCAGTCAAAGGAGTCTCTCATTCCTAAGTGACTTTACTAGACTTCGTCAGAGAGGAGAAGTTGAGTTGGTTTTCTAAGGCCTTCATGGCATCAAAGTACTGGGACAAGGGTTGCTCTCCTTATTGTTCAAAGAAGATCTTATCCATGATGTTATATATGCATAGGCAATTGTCTTCTTGAGTAAAGAACTACTTCATCTCCTCCCACACAGTCTTGGCATTACGGTGCCACATGTATTTTACCGCCACCTCTGGCTCCATGCATGCCCAGAGATATGAGAGTACTTGACTATTGCCTGTCACCCAGGCATCATCAGGAACTGTCAGTGATAGGGTTGTAAATGGGTAGAGAATGGTGTGGTTATGATCATATCCATAACTGTAATGCTTTATTTAATCAGGTATGGGTATGGGTATATACCCACTTTTTCAAAAGTTATACCTGCACCATACCCATATCCACATAACCGTTGGGTATTGGATGGGTAACTGGGTATATGGTTATGAATAGACTTGCTACAATAAAACAACATAAACTTTGGGTACAACAAGCACCAGACTAATTAGGTGATATAGATACTAGTATGACATTTGATAAGTAAATAATATGTCATCTTATAAATGTCATCCAAGAGTAACATGTTGATATACCTAAATCAAAATATAAAACAAGAATGATGATTGTTGGTTCTATTGGGGAATATGATAGAGTTCGACTATAGTTTTACTAGAATAACAAAGTCAATGATTGATCTACATCATTTTAGTTTGCGTTCACATTAGCAAATATGGATCATTACATTATAATATAAACTTTTTATTATTTTAAGGTACTTATACACACAAAATTTGAGTGCTAAAAATATGCACCATTACATTCTAATATAATTTTTTATATAAAAATATATCTCAATGGGTATATGGGTATACAGGGTATGGGTATATACATAACCATAATGTTACCCAATGAGAGGTGGATACATGGATATAAGGGTAAGAAGTTTTATGGTTATAAAAATTTATACATTTGATAAGTTTAGAGGGTATGGGTTTGAGGATATGTCAGTATATCTGTGTCCATTTACAGCCCTTGTTGGTGAGTCATCAATGATAAATTTGAGTTTACCTCAGGACTCTAGGAACATTTGGACAACAATAATCCACAATAGGAAGTTATCACCATTAAGTTTAACAATAGATATGTGAGGAATATCATTGTAAATGATAGTCAGCTTAGCAGCATGACCCATGATGAGGTGAGTAAAGTACCAGATATAATGGCACGGTACAAATAAAAAAAAAGAACTTAAGTATATACCCCGATGGACTATCATAGAGGGGTTTTTATTAGTGAGACAACCATCAAGAAGACTTTTCTACCTACATATTCTTCCACTAGACCAGGTTCCTCTACCTCCACTTAGGCCTCTCCACCACCACCACCACCACCCTGCCCTAGTCGCGCCTCATTTTCTGTATCAAATGAAACCCTCATGGGATACATGATGCATCCATAGGCATGCAACCTTAGGGTTCAATATCATCTTCACCAGGACCTCTACCAGAGCATGTCTCATATGAACTTGTCATGAAAAAATCCCTACCCACCCTACCAGGAGTACCCTGGATCTGACTATGCCTCGTATGCATACAATCAGTTCTACCCTAACCCTCCACCTCTTGATTCTTCTGTTGCACCCCCTGTTGTTGCCAATGGAGGACCTACCCCTGCCCCTAGTACTCTTCCTCTTCTAGCCCTATCTATTTGCCCTACCGCCACTCTACTTGTTGGCTACGATGGAGTCTGTACTCCTACCTTTCTGCAAGCAAATGCACTACTTTCATGTAAAGAAGTGAAATCACCTCCTTACTAAAAATTTGAACAATAAAACCTCTAGTCCAAACACACTCAGAAGGTATGATATAGTGGGTGTAAAATTTTCAAATCTTTATATAATGGTAACAAAAGACCAAAGTATAGAAGAAGAATAAAAACTTGACTATATTCAATTATAAAAGAAAGGGTTACAAACTTACATCACAAGGGTCCATGTAGAGGAAATCCAAACCACCTCAAGATTGTCTCCAAGCTTTAACTTCACAATATAAGTCCAAGTCATCAAGCCTTGTCATCATAGTCCCCCACCTAGGGTTGGAAGCATACCCCAACAAAAGAGAAACAATAGGAAACATCAACAAAGGCCGATATGTGCATACTAAATAGGAAATTGAGCAATTTATAAAGAATAAGGGACATCAAAATAAAAGGCTTCCCATGTAAGAGACATGGACTACCCAAAAAGAGGGCATGAAAGATAAGAATCATCATCATCATAAAAGAAGATACTCACCATAATCAAAACAATAAAGTAGTGCCACATAAGCACATATCATGAATTGGGCACATAACCCATCAAGATTTTTGGGCACATAACCCATCATAAACATCATCAACCTACATGCATGTGAGATAAGCATAGCCCTAGAACAATATAAACACAATTGACCACCAACCCTCATGAAGTTGATACCTGATAGAGAAAGGAATACTGCCAATCTCCCAAATATATATAAAATCATGGGCCAAGAATCGCACATCTTGCCCTGGGTATGAGGTTCCTTGCCATCCCAAAATAGCAGGAAATATTACATCTGCTAAAAACAAAACCAATGTAATTGCACTACTCTAGTGCTATTGAATCAAATAGCATGTTACATGTAGATGCAAGTAGAAAGTATAGTCGAATTATACAAACTAGTCACTACATAAGTGACCAACATATACATCCACCTCATAAGTGGGCAAAAGACATCACATGTCATCATGTAGAGTTCCATTATGAACAAAGCATAAAAAATAGTCCAAAAGAATATCCATGATCACAAGATCAACATCAAATAAGGTAGTTCGCATGAACCAAGATTTCTGAAAGAAAAGACATATGTTTAGGCTATTGTCCATAGGACCAAGAGAAAGAAGAACATCGGTTAATTTCTCAAAGGAATAATTAGGGTTGAAAACATACCTCAACATTAGAGTCCAACAATCCCAAGTCACTTATAGGTCCAAGCGTAGGCATCCAAAACACCTATGAGCATATATGATGGATTAGGGTTAGATTTATATTAATTTCATAAACCCTAAAAACCACCTTTTTCATTATATGAGAATTAGGTTATCAAAACCATGCCATATTTTAGTATATGTCATTAGGAGTCCAAAACATATTTTATTGTATTTTTTTTACTTATAGATAACTAGTTATGATTTTTACAATTTAATTCATTATTAATTAGATCCATTAAAAACACCTATTATTAAACATTAGTTTTATTCATCAAAACTTATACGATTAGAAAGCCCTTCTTTTTCTGAATCCAATGAGTATTTATTTGTAATTTTTGGCCAAATTGATAATTAGTTATCAATTTTACAAAACTGACCAATCAGAAGATCTGATAAAGCCACATAGGTGAAGAAAGCTTGCGAGAGAGAGTAAAGGGGGAATGAACTGCTGCATGGCCTAATCAGAGAAGGGTGCATCACATGGTCAGTGGCCAGGTTGGCTTGCCCCAAAGCAAAGGAGAAAAACATGAAAAAACCAAAATACCCTTGCCGAGAAAACAAAATGAAAAGAGAAAACATGGGCAAAGGAGGCCATCTGTAAGGGGGATTCATCCCCTTCGGTACCAACATCGCACCATGATAGCGAGCAGCTCAGGCCAAGGTGCCAAAAGGGGACTCCCCACCAGGGCACACTCTAGAAATCGCCCAGAAGGTTATCGTGGCCTAGGACGGATTCAAACGCAAGAGAGGACTCACAACTACGCAGAGAGGTGACATCGAAACTCAGCTTCGCTAGAACCCAATAGGGAAAACGGAAAGAAAGAGAAAATTGGAATACCTATCTTGATGAACCAATCGAATAGAGAAGAGGTTTCACAACGAAAAAAGGGAGTATACCAAGTCCTCTACATAGATCACGATGGTTGTGGCATCGACATGGACTCAAAACAATTGTCGGTGAAGGATGGGGTAGGGGGGACATAGCATGAGTTCAAAGTAGCCAAACCAAAGTGTGTGAATCATAGTTGGGACCTCGGTGGAGGTCAAGGAACCGATCCTTCATGGTCCTATGGCTAGACACGATGAGGAGATGGCCTCAAAGTGGAAAGTAGGGGAGCGAACAGAGGATAGGAGCGCCGAGCATGGATTTGAGCGAGAAACATGAGGAACCATAGGGCATTTATACCCATTGGGTTCACAAGAGGGTGAGGAAAGAGAGGGAGAAGAAATTGAAAGTCGATAAGAGGTAGGAAAAGAGAAATCCATGATTAACTGGGACTCCAGCCCGACGTACTGTTCACAGGCGGGCACTCCTACCCGAGGTAGGAGATAAGTCCCCATCCATCCAATCGAGAATGAGCGGACGAGATTGATCGCTACAGAAAAACAAAACACAAACATGCGTGTGACAGAATAAAAGTTAGAAACTATAGTCAGACAATGATTTTGATTAATGTGATATATAAATTATTTACCTTTTTATCTTTCTTCAAAAGAGAATCCAAACGTTACCCAAATTAGATGAAATTTTGTACAGATGCTAATTAAAGCATGTAGATTCTGAATATGAAATTAGATTTGCCTTTAGAGAACTTTTAATGCATTTATTATTCAAAACTTACTTTCTCTTGCTTCATGCATTAATGACATTAGTGTGTCGAACACGAATTTGTCTTTATTTCTAACTTTTGGTGCCATGAATTACATTTAATAATTACTTACACCTTTTAGGAAGTTTTCTCTCTCTTCACAAACTACATTATTCAAGATTGTCCAAATTAGATGAAAATAGACATGTAAGCTTATTTTTGTTTGTAGATTACAAATTTGAAGTCTATTATTTATTTGAGACTTTCTTACCTGAATTATGCCATCTGGCCCATTAGAGGCCCATTAACCATATTATGCAACAAATTGAGTTATTTATCATCTTATTATCACAAAATGAATTATATGACATATTAGATTACATTATTCATGCATTATATTATTAGGATCACTCTTACCTCAATCTAGATTGGTCAAACCAAAAAGATCAAACATCCAGGGTAGGGTCTAAGATCTGGAATGTTACATCACTCCACCCCTTAAAAGGATTTTGTTGTCGAAATTTATTGATCAAAACATCAACAACTAACTACTCTCCATCCCTTAAAAAGGATCAACCTAACAAGTCAAACTAAATAACTTTTTAGAGCTACCCACATCCCTTAGTTTGTAAAAGCTTTTTGATATTTATGTTTCTCATATATCCAACTATCAAGTCACCGTCTAGGGTTGAGTTATAGGTCATCATGTCTCTAACCTATCAACCCTACATGAACATCCAAAAGTCATTGGGTACGTCAACTACACCATTATGTCATTCCTAGTCACAAAACTACAGTTAGATTCTACTCAACTAGAGTTTCATCTTCATTGTGACTTAGTTTGAGAAAACATTGAAAAACTTGAGAAGACTTTTGTACGTATAGTAGTATAAGGAAAATAATTTTTGGAGATAAGAATCATTATGAGGTGAAAACAAAAAGTTGGCCAAAACTCAATACAAAAACCAAGTCACAACTTTTCCATATTAGGGTCTTCTCATAACCTAATTTTATCCTCAACAAACCTTATTGCATAAAAGAATATCATTGATCAAATCTAGGGTCAAAATCTCATTTAGAGGTAACTAACTAAGTCTAGGGTTCTATTGGGAGACAAAATTGAAATAGTTAGATTCTAACTACCATGGGCTCTGATACCATGTTGTAAAGAAGTGAAAACACTTCTCTACTAAAAATTTGAAAAATAAAACCTCCAGTCCAAACACACCCAGAAGGTATGATGGAGTGGGTGTAAAATTTTCAAACCTTTATATAATGGTAACAAAAGACTAAAGTATAGCAGCAGAATAAAAACTTGACTATATTCAATTATAAAACAAAGGGTTACAAACTAACATCACAAGGGTCCATATAGAGGAAATCTAAACCACCTCAAGATTGTCTCCAAGCTTTAACTTCACAATCTAAGTCTAGGTCATCAAGCCTTGTCATCCAAGTCCTCCACCTAGGGTTGGAACTTGGAAGCATACCCCAGTAAAAGAGAAACAATATGAAACATCAACAAAGGCTGGTATGTGCATACTAAATAGGAAATTGAGCAATTTATAAAGAATAAGGGACATCAAAATAAAAGTCTTCCCATGCAAGAGATAAGGACTACCCAAAAAGAGGGCATAAAAGATAAGAATCATCATCATAAAAGAAGATACTTGCCATAATCAAAACAATAAAGTAGTGCCACATAAGCACATATCATGAATTGGGCACATAACCCATCAAGATTCTTGGGCACATAACCCATCAAGATTCTTGGGCACATAACCCAACATAAACACCATCAACCTGCATGCATGTGAGATAAGCATAGCCCTAGAACAATATAAACACAATTGGCGGCCAACCCTCATAAAGTTGAAACATGATAGAGAAAGGAATATTGCCAATCTCCAAAATATATAAAATCATGGGCCAAGTATCACACATCTTGCCCTGGATATGAGGTTCCTTGCCATCCCAAAAGAGCAGGAAATATCACATCTTCTACAAACAAAACCAATGCAATTACACTACTCTAGTGCTACTGAATCATATAGCATGTTAAATGTAGAGGCAAGTAGAAAGTATAGTCAGATTATACAAACTAGTCACCACATAAGTGACCAACATATACATACACCTCATAAGTGGGAAAAAGACATCGCATGTCATCATATAGAGTTCCATTATGAACAAAGCATAAGAAAATAGTCCAAAAGAATATCCATGATCACAAGATCAACATCAAATAAGGTAGTTCACATGAACCAAAATTTCCAAAAGAAAAGACATATGTGTAGGCTATTGTCCATAGGACAAAGAGAAAGAAGAACATAGGTTAATTGCTCAAAGGAATAATCAGGAATGCAAGCATACCTCAACATTAGAGTCCAATGATCCCAAGTCACTTCTAGGTGCAAGCCTAAGCATCCAAAACACCTATTAGCATATATGCGGGATTAGGGTTAGATTAATATTAATTTCATAAACCCTAAAAACCATCTTTTTTGTTATATGAGAATTAGGTTATCAAAACCATGCCATATTTTAGTATATGTCATTAGGAGTCCAAACCATATATTATTTATTTTTCTGACTTATAGATGATTAGTTATGATTTTACAAATTAATTCATTATTAATTAGATCCATTAAAAACACCTATTATCAAAAAATTTATTTATTCATGAAAACTTATACCATTAGAAATCCCTTCTTTTTATGAATCCAACAAGTATTTATTTGTAATTTTTGGACAAACCGATAATTAGTTATCAATTTTACAAAACCGACCAATCAGAGAATCTGATAAAACCACATAGGCGAAGAAAGCTTGCGAGAGAGAGAGAGAGAGTAAAGGGGGACTGAATTGCTGACATGATCCAACCAGAGAAGGGACATTGTAGGGTCAACGGCCAGGTTGGATCGTCCTAAAGCAAAGGAGCAAAACATGAAAATACCAAAATACCCTTGTCGAGAAAACAAAATGAAAAGAGAAAATAGGGGCAAAGGAGGTAATATGTAAAGCGGATTCATCCTCTTCGGTACCAGCATGCACCATGGCAGCGTGCAGCTTAGGCCTAGGTGCCAAAGGGGACTCCCCACCAGGGTACACTCCAGAAATCGCCCAGAAGGTTGTCGTGGCCTAGGACGGATTCGAACTTGAGAGAGGGCTCACAACCACGCAGAGAGGCGACATCAAAACTCAGCCTCACTGGAACCTAGTAGGGAAAAGGGAAAGAAAGGGGAAAATGGAATACCTAGCTTGATGAACTAATTGAATAGAGAAGAGGCTTCGTGATGGAAAAAGGGAGCATACCGAGTCCACTACATCGATCCCAATGGTCAGGGAATCAACATGGACTCAGAGCAGCTTCCAGTGAAGGATGGAGTAGGGGGGACATAGCTGGAGTCCAAAGCAGCCAAACCAAAGTGTGTGAATCATAGTTGGTACCTCGACGGAGGTTAGGGGACTGACCCTTCATGGTCTGATGGCCAGAGACGGGGAGGAGATGGCATCGAAGTGAAAAGTAGGGGCGTGAACAGAGGACAGGAGCAGCGAGCGTGGATTTGAGCAAGAAACATGAGGAACCATAGGGTATTTATACCCATTAGGTTTGCAAGAGGGTGAGGAAAGAGAGGGAGAAGAAATTAGAAGTCAAGAAGAGGCAGGATAAGAGAAATCCATGATTAACTGGGACTCCATCCTGGTGTACTGTTCACATGCGGTTACTCCTACCCGAGGTAGGAGATATGTCCCCAGCCATCCAATCGAGAACGAGGGGATGAGATCGATCACTATAGAAAAACAAAACTCAAATAGGCGTGTGACATAATAAAAGTCAAAAACTGTAGTCGGACAATGATTTTGATTAAAGTGATATATAAATTATTTACCTTTTTCTCTTTCTTCAAAAGAGAGTCCAAACATTACCCAAATTAGATGAAATTTTGTACAAAGGTTAATTAAAGCATATAGATTCTGAATATGAAATTAGATTTGACTTTTGAGAAATATTACTAATGCATTTATTATTCAAAACTTACTTTCACTTTCTTCATGCATTAATGACATTAGGATTATCCAAGTTAGGTGAAACTTCATCTGTAAGTTAACTTAAGTGTGTTGAACATGAATTTTCCTTTATTTCCAACTTTTGGTGCATCAATTACATTTATTTATTACTTTCACTTTTTAGACAATTTTCTCTCTCCTCACAAACTATATATTCAAGATTGTCCAAATTAGATGAAAATTGACATGTAAGCTTATTTTGGTTTGTAGATTATGAATTTGAACTCTATTCTTTTATTTGTGACTTTCTTGCTTGAGTTATGCCATCTGGCCCATTAGAGGCCCATTAACCATACTATGCAACAAATCGAGTTATTTATCATCTTATTATCTCCAAATGAATTATATGACATATTAAAGGATTATGACAACCTTTACAGGCTGCCCCCGTGTCCTTTTCCCAGCCATAGCCCAGATAGTTGGCGGGTGGTAAATACAGCGCTTAGCATTGGGCTTGAACCCGGGATCCCCCAGAGGGGGACACCAAATGAATTATATGACATATTAGATTACATTATTCATGTATTAGATTATTAGGATCACTCTTACCTGAATCTAGATTGGTCAAATCAAAAAGATCAAACTTCCAGGGTAGGGTCCAAGATCCGGTATGTTACAATTCATGTGGCATGTCTTGGGCTGACAAGAATGCCAAGTGGCCTGGTACTCATGCATTTGAACCTCCTACTGATGAGGTGATGCTTGACCAGGATGCTCAGGATCAGGATGATGATGCTAAGGATGTCGAGAATTATGATGGTTCAGATGATGACTTTTCTGGTTCGTCTAGTGATGATGGTGAGGCTACCATTGCTGCCACTACTACACCATCTGATGATGATGAGGACTGCCAGCTTGAGGATGAGTAACATGAGAATATAGTTGATGACGTAGAGACCATAGATGTTTAGTTCTATAGTCTATTAGAGTGCTCATATATATATACATACACACACACACAGATATATATATATATATATATATATATATATATATATATATATATATATATATATATATGTAGACTATCATGTGTTGTACATTTGGGCAATGTGTATCTCTGGCATACTATTTTATCATCTCATCATGTTTTGTTGGTTTGTACTTCTTATTTTGAGAGGACAGGGTTTGTGTTGTAATCTTAATCTCATGTACCGTAACTCTTTGGTTGACTATATCATATGAGTTTTTGGTATGTTATCTCATATTTTGATTATGACATTGGATTGCTTATTTCTCTCTATTTTGTCTCTATTTTGTGTGTTCTATATGTGGTTACTTTATTAGTTTGTGCTTGTAGAGAAGACATGTGCTTTGTATCTCTTGTATGTTGTACCTTTTTGATATGACAGAGGGGGAGAAATGAGCTCATCCATATTCTTTTATTTGAGTATGTGATCCTTTTCTTGTCTATTAACTAAAATATCATGTGACCTGCTAAGGGATCATATTATATATATATATATATATATATATATATATATATATATATGTATATGTGCTATGAACATTTGTGGAAATACTAACCATGCAAACATAGGTAAGAATGAATTGAGGGGAAGAAATTAACATTGTTCATATATGCATCGCCTTTCAATTCACAAGGTAAAGGTTTAATTTTTGTACCCTTTTCAATATGTTGAGGAATAGTTTGTCATTGTCAAAAAGGGGGACAATGTTGACCTAAGTGTTACACAAGTTCCATATTTTGATAATGACTTAACTATCCCATTGATATTTATCTAATATGTTTACTTAATGTTGATTTTAGGCATTAGGTACATGGAAAGGATCAAATTCATCAAGCCCTAGCTTGATCT